>CM055116.1:507470475-507500475 GCA_029206835.1 Rana muscosa | reverse complement strand
TGAGGAACCCTTCCCGCACTAACCGGGGCCGACCGCGAGGGTCCCTGGCTGAGATAGGGCTCCAGGCGGCATGAGGAACCCTCCCCGCACTAACCGGGGCCGACCGCGAGGGTCCCTGGCCGAGATAGGGCTCCAGGCGGCATCAGTGACCGTTCCCGCACTAACCGGGGCTGACCGCGAAGGTGCGTCCGCGATTGGGCTCCAGGCGGCACGAGGAACCCTTCACGCACTAACCGGGGCCGACCGCGAGGGTCCCTGGCCGAGATAGGGCTCCAGGCGGCATCAGTGACCGTTCCCGCACTAACCGGGGCTGACCGCGAAGGTGCGTCCGCGATTGGGCTCCAGGTGGCACGAGGAACCCTTCCCGCACTAACCGGGGCCGACTGCGAGGGTCCCTGGCTGAGATAGGGCTCCAGGCGGCATCAGTGACCCTTCCCGCACAAGACCGGGGCTGACCGCGAAGGTGCGGCCGCGATCGGGCTCCAGGCGGCATGAGGAACCCTCCCCGCACAAGACCGGGCCGACCGCGGAGGTCCCTGGCCAAAATTGGGCTCCAGGCGGCATGGGGGACCCCCCCCCGCACAAGACCGGGCCGACCGCGGAGGTCCCTGGCCGAGATCGGGCTCCAGGCGGCATCGGCTTCCCTTCCCGCACAAGACCGGGGCTGACCGCGAAGGTGCGGCCGCGATTGGGCTCCAGGCGGCACGAGGAACCCTTCCCACACTAACCGGGGCCGACCGCGAGGGTCCCTGGCCGGGGTAGGGCTCCAGGCGGCATAAGGAACCCTTCCCGCACTAACCGGGGTTGACCGCGAAGGTGTGGCCGCGATTGGGCTCCAGACGGCATGAGGGACCCTCCCCGCACAAGACCGGGCCGACCGCAGAGGTCCCTGGCCGAGATTGGGCTCCAGGCGGCACGGGGGACCCTTCCCGCACTAACCGGGGCTGACCGCGAAGGTGCTGCCGCGATTGGGCTCCAGGCGGCATGAGGAACCCTTCCCGCACAAGACCGGGCCGACCGCGGAGGTCCCTGGCCGAGATTGAGCTCCAGGCGGCATCAGTGACCCTTCCCACACTAACCGGGGCTGACCGCGAAGGTGCGGCCGCGATTGGGCTCCAGGCGGCATGAGGGACCCTCCCCGCACAAGACCGGGCCGACCGCGGAGGTCCCTGGCCGAGATTGGGCTCCAGGCGGCATGAGGGACCCTTCCCGCACTAACCGGGGCTGACCGCGAAGGTGCGGCCGCGATTGGGCTCCAGGCGGCATGAGGGACCCTCCCCGCATAAGACCGGGCCGACCGCGGAGGTCCCTGGCCGAGATTGGGCTCCAGGCGGCATGAGGGACCCTTCCCGCACTAACCGGGGCTGACCGCGAAGGTGCGGCCGCGATTGGGCTCCAGGCGGCATGAGGGACCCTCCCCGCACAAGACCGGGCCGACCGCGAAGGTGCGGCCGCGATCCGCGCTCCAGGCGGCACCCATGACCCACCGCAAGCTAGCCCAAGCTGACCGCAAAGGTCTTTGGCAATTATCCGGCTCCCAGGGCGTTTGACAGGCCGGCCCAAGCTGACCGGCGTGTCTTTGCCGCTTTCGCAAGCTGTTTCAGGCCTTTGCCCAAGCTGACCGGCTGATCCAAGCTGACCGGCGTGTCTTTGCCGCTTTCGCAAGCCGCTTTAGACCTTAGCCCAAGCTGACCGGCTGATCCAAGCTGACCGGCGTATCTTTGCCGCATTCGCGAGCCGTTTCAGCCCTTTTCCCAAGCTGGCCGGCGGATCCAAGCTGACCGAGCGGGACTTTGTCGTTTTTTTTAGGCGGCGCGCGGCATGCTGACCGGGATCAAGCTGGCCGAGCGTGTCTTTGCCGTTTTTTTGGACGGAAAACGACGGATGTCGCGGATGAGGTCGGATTTGCCCCCCGAGGCCGGTGACGGGTTCCAGGGACCCGGACTCGAATCGCGGATTTCCCCGCCCGCTCGCGGTTCTATTTTTCGGATCCCTAGACGGCCGGGAAAGGTTCCTGCGGATATATGTGAGGAGGAAATTTCTCAATGTGACTTCCACAGGAGCCTCACGCCCAGGACCGATGCTGCCCAGGGCACGCCGGCAGGGAGGTGAGAGCGCGCCCAGGCCCCGGAGGTCGCGGGCTACCAGGGCGCCTCGACCCCCTCCCGTCTGCCCGGGAAAGGCGCCCCCGGCCGGCCCGCCGTCCAGGCGGCGGGTCGCCCCGTTTGACGCGGGAGAGGAGTCCCCCCACCCGGGGCGGACCTCCCTCGACCCGCGGTCCCCGAAGGTGAGTCTGCCAGGACCCGAAAGACCCTCAGGACGGCCGGAAAGACGCCGCCGGCGGCGGAGGCCGAGCCGGGCGAGTCCGAGGTGGCGAACCGGGCGGTTTTAACCGGCAGCCCGTCGGCCCCTCGTCCCCTCGCCCTGGCCAAGCCTCCCGCCCCGGCGGCCGAGCGCAGATCGTCTCCGACAGCCCCGGTACCCCCCGCCAGGCACCCTCCCGCGGACCCGCCGCGGGAGAGCGCGACGTCGAGCGCGGAGGGGAGGTCGGGCTTAGGCTGAGCTAGCTCCTCCCGTACGCCTTGCCCCCACGAAGCGTCGCCCCGAGCCCGTCCGCCCTTTCCGGAGCCCCCCGCGGACGGCGCCCGACCCGAAGCAGCGCGGCACGCGGCCCTCTCCCCCCCCCTCGGGACGAGGCCGGTGCCCGACCGACGGGCTACCTGGTTGATCCTGCCAGTAGCATATGCTTGTCTCAAAGATTAAGCCATGCACGTGTAAGTACACACGGCCGGTACAGTGAAACTGCGAATGGCTCATTAAATCAGTTATGGTTCCTTTGATCGCTCTATCTGTTACTTGGATAACTGTGGTAATTCTAGAGCTAATACATGCCGACGAGCGCTGACCCCCAGGGATGCGTGCATTTATCAGACCAAAACCAATTCGGGGGCCCGGGGCTCCGGCCCCTTCCCCGGCCGCTTTGGTGACTCTAGATAACCTCGGGCCGATCGCACGTCCCCGTGACGGCGACGATACATTCGGATGTCTGCCCTATCAACTTTCGATGGTACTTTCTGCGCCTACCATGGTGACCACGGGTAACGGGGAATCAGGGTTCGATTCCGGAGAGGGAGCCTGAGAAACGGCTACCACATCCAAGGACGGCAGCAGAACCGCAAATTACCCACTCCCGACTCGGGGAGGTAGTGACGAAAAATAACAATACAGGACTCTTTTGAGGCCCTGTAATTGGAATGAGTACACTTTAAATCCTTTAACAAGGATCCATTGGAGGGCAAGTCTGGTGCCAGCATCCGCGGTGTGAGGACGTGCTGGTTTTGTGCTCCTGACCTCCGGAGGAAGAGGGGAGGCTATGGCCTCTTCTAGTCCGGGCCCGGGGCCTGCTCCTCAGACTGGGGAGCCTCAAGGAGTCCTTAGGCTCCTGGATCTTGTTACGGAGGAGAGGCAGTACCTGGAGACCCAGCTTGAGCTTGCTGACTGGTCTTTGGTACAGCCAGGTGAGGATCCAGCAAAATCTCTAGAAAGGAAGAGAAAGACCAAGAACCTAATGGTGAAAGCCACTAAGGTGTATTGTGAGAAAATGAAGGTCCTTACGGAATTAAGGAATAGGAGAGACAAGGCCAGCAGCCCAAAGAGGATTGAATTTAAGGCTGCTATTGATTCCTTGAAGAAACAGTGTAACCGGACTGGTAGGCTCATGGCAGGCCTTATTGATTCCAGTACGGAGGAAGGAAGTTTTGTGAGAGGAATTGGGAAGACGCTTCGTTTGGCGAATGAAGAGGGTTCCCAGGCGGTGAGACGTCGTAAGCAGCATTCAAACCAAACTGCTGGAGTAGACCAGGCATTGGAGGAGGTAGCTCCAGGAGTAGGAGCTGAGACAGTGAGGAGGACAGATGGAAATGCTGAGGAAGATCCAGGCATGGAGGTGGAGGCTCCAAAGTCTGAAGTAAGGACTGAGACCAGGAGTGCGACAAGGAGAAGGACTGAAGGAGAGTGTGGAGATGGAACTATTGACTTTGGTGAAAATGCTATGGAGGTTCCTGGTGAGCCAGCTAAGACCCAGCCTGTAAAGCAAGGGGCAGGTGTCAAGGTTAAGCAAATGGGTTCCAGTGATATGGCAAGTAGCCGTGTGCAAGACATCCCAAAAGGAAAGATCCCGGCAGTCAAACTTTCTAGATTGCAGGACTCAAAGAAGAAATTACAAAAGGACTTACCAATGCAGGCGGCTCAATCCTCGGTGATCCCTGGTGCTTGTGAGCAGGGTGAGCCGTCATCTAAGATGTCGGCCACCACTGCTGTAATTCAGGCCCAGGGTGAGGGGATGGTAAAAGACTGTCAGGCCAACATGGCTGCCCTGGTGGAAGGTGGTGGGTTGGTTTGTGATGAAGTGAAGATGGTGGATAAGCATGGTGGAACGCTGTCTTCTTCCAGGGTGGAGGGTGGTTCTTCACTTCAAAGAGCCAATGAGGATCTAGTTGGTGCAGTCACGGGGGAGGTGCCGCGAATTTGGCGGTAAGGCCTGTCCCTGCTGACACCCAGGGGGGTTCTGCAGTAGATGAGAATGACGCAATCGCGGGAGGAAGTCCCGCGATTGCGGGAGGAGGTCCCGAGATCGCGGGAGGGGGGGCTGACCCGGAACCGGAAGTGGCAGCGCATGTATTAGGCTATAAGTCTGATCATCTATTGCTTCTACACTTGGATTCTTGAAATGCTCTGGGACTCCGTTCTTCCACTCTATTAGTGCGTGGGTCAGTGAAGAATTCGACCTGACATCCACCACCCATACCCGGGAGGGGGGGCTGACCCGGAACCGGAAGTGGTATCTGACCTTGCGGGTCACTTCCGGTCGTCGGCACCCGCTACTTCCGGTTTCGCGGGTCCTCAGGCGGAAGTATCAGAGGAAGCAAATGTGGAGGAGAAGGTGGAGGAGAGTATGGAAACAACTAATGAGGTTGTTCCAGGGCAAGTTTCAGGTGAGGGAGACTGTTTAGGGGGATATGTAGGAGGGGAGAATCCAACAATGGCTCTCATCCGTTGTATGGAAGGGTCCCAGCAGGAGGTGGACTGTGGTGTCTCAGTTCCTGGTGGGGCTCAGGATGTGCAGGAGGATGGGTGGCCAGATAACTGGGCGGACCTTTTGATAGATCCATCTTCTGGGGACTCTGGGGGGGAAGGTCCTTGGGAGGGTCAGCCGGTATCTGGGGGTGGCGGGGGGGAGCAGGGGGGGTCTCTGAGGTGCGGAACCTCCCGCCTCCAGTTGCTCCTCCGGTTTCTTCTTTAGATGCCCCGGTATCACCCGAGCAGGCTCTGTGGGGTACGCCGGAGGTGGACCTCTTATTAGCCTTGAGGGAGGGACGGTCCTATGCTAAAATAGCTGGGGTGAATGTAGCCTTGGGTGGCCTGTATGGCCATTTTGGGGCAGGTAATTTCCGGGTTCCCCCAGAGGAACAATTTTCTGGGGCAAATCCCTGGTCCCGTGGCACGGGTGGTCCAGAACGGAGGCGTAGAAACGTTGTTCAGCTGAAATGGGAGGCACCTGGCCAATGTCCCAGCAGGGGGCAAGTGGTAGAGATGGTCCTGTCTTTGGGGATAAAAGTCGCTGAGATTTTTGCAGTGATTCATCCTGCAGGGTCCCCTGATTTCGATATCAGCTTCATGAATCCAGTAGTCATGGAGCTGTTTATCACGGCCTTTGGGCTGATCAGGGGGAGGGATCCCTGGAAGGGCTTTCGTCTCATTCCTATTAGTAGACAGGAGGATGTGAAGAATATCACCATCCTCGTAAGGAATGAGAGTCTGCCCCCAGAGGATATTGGGACATTGTTGGGAAGATATGGCCAGGTCCAGTGCCCATTAAAGAAATGTTTGGATGAGCGCGGGGTGTGGACTGGGGCATGGAACACGAGGATCAGATTGAAAAGGGAAGGAAATTCTGTGGCTCATATCCCGGGTAGCGCCTTTATCGGGCGTGATAGGGTCCTTGTGTTCTATCCCGGTCAGCCCCGTCGCTGTTTCCGATGTGGCTGTCTGACTCACTTTAGTGCGGATTGCACAGTGGTGTGGTGCACCAAGTGTAATAAGCCTGGGCACTTGAGTGGGTCATGTAATCTCATTTGTTGTAACCTCTGTGGCAGGATGGGGCACCCTTTTAGTAGGTGCCCCAAGGCGTACAGAGAGGCGGCTCCGCCGGGTGATGTCCCTGAGAGGGGGTGGGGCGCCTCCTCGGGAGCAGAGGCCGGCGAGGAGAAGGCAGTCTGGGGTACCACCGGGTGATGTCCCTGAGGGGGGTGGGGCGCCTCCTCGGGAGCAGAGGCCAGCAAGGAGGAGGCGGTCTGTGGCCCCAGGGGGTGCAGGGTCTGGTCAGCAGGAGGCTCAGGTCCTGGTCCCAGGAAATGTTGGTCCAGTTTCTTCTAAGGGAGAAAAAGTTTTCAAGCAGTCTTGTTCCTCTCCCCCTTTGGAAGGACAGTCTGAGGCCTGAGGAGGTGTGGGGTCTGCTTGTTCCCCTCCTCTCCGGGAGAGTGTTTCTCGGGATGGTCCTGTTTATCTTGGTCCTTTGCCTCCTGGGTTTTTCACTTCTGACTCCTCAGTGGATGGAGAGGGGCAATCTGAGGAGGAGGAGATGGAGGTAGCGGTTAAAGGGACCCCAAAGCGCCCTAAAGAGTTGTCCGATGAGGAGGGGGACCCTGGTTGGGTGACTATTAGGAGGAAGCCGGGGAGGAGGAAGAAGAAGAAAAAAGTCCCTGAGTCTGCCCCTTTACCAGGGCCCAGTGGAGGTAGGGGTTTTAGTTCTTGGGGTGACCTGTTAGGTGGGTTACAGTCGACAGAGGAAGAAATAGATGAAGATCTGTAAGGCTTGATTTGTGGGTTAAAGGTCCTATCCAGGAAAAAAAGAGAAAAAAAAGAAAAAAGAAAAAAGAAAAAGGAAAAAAAAAAAAAAAAGGGAAAGAAGTGGAAAAGGAAAGAGGTAAAAGAAAGTTAATATTTAAATATAGGTGGGGAATGCGTTGTTTTTTTTTTTTTTTCTTGTGAATGTAATATGTTGTTTTGTTTAAGTGTATTTTGTTTCATAAAATGATTGGAGCCATTTTTTTTTGTAGCAGTTAAATATAAATAAAAAATCTCCAGTTGCTGACAAGCCTTCGTGGAGTGAGGACCTGCTGCGAGGAGCTCCAGAGGCTCCAGGAGGAGGGGGTTGTGATGGCCTCCTCCAGCCCAGGACCGGGGCAGCTTCCCCGGTCATCTGGACCCGATGCTGCTGCCTCCTCCCTGGGGATCCGAGACCTGACCAGGGAGGAGCTGCTTTTCTTACACACACAGTACGAACTGTTAGATTGGACCCTGGCCCAGCCAGGGGAAGGACCATCCAAGGTGCAGAGGAGGATAGACCGGGTGAAGGAGCTCATCCAGAAGGCCAGTCGGGCCTTCTGTGAAAGGAACACCATACTGGCAGAGCTTAGGAACAGGAGGGACCGGGCCAGCAGTGCCAAGAGAGGAGAATTCTCCAATACCATCGATCTCCTCAAGGGCCAATGTAATGAAGCCTGGAGTCTGCTTATAGGGCTGTGCGACCGTGGACGCAAGGAGGCTGACTATCTGGAGGAGGTCAAGGCAGAGCTCCGAAGGGCCAGTAGAGAGGGCTCCCAGGCTGTCCGGCGTGGCAGTCAGAAGAGCCAGAATCAGACCCATCAACAGCCTGAGGAGCCTAAGATCCCGGTGAGTCCTGGTCCAGGAGGAAACCCTCCCCCTCCCTGGGAAGTGCAGTCCCCAGTGGCCTGGCTGCGGAGGGTCCCCGGGATCTCGCTGTGTTCCGGCCAGTAAAACCTGCCAGCACACAGGCGGACCCGGGTAGGGTACCCAAGGATGCAGCCGGGAGAGGCCAGGTTGGATGCACTATGGGAGCAGGGAAGCTGCAAGGAGTTGCAGTGGTGGTCCTGACACCACTCCCGGGGGATAGGCCGGAGGTAAGGAGGATGGAAGCGGCCAGGCAAGATGGCGGATCCCCTATGACCCCTATGAATCCCGCATGTGGTGTAACAAAAGCTACCCATGCTGTGGAGGAGGGAGAGGGGTCCGCCATGACAGAGACTGCCATGGAGGTTACCTGTGTGGAGAGAGCAGCGGAGAGAACAGCAGGAGGAGCAGCAGAAAAATTAAAGACTGCAGGAGAGACTAATGGTGGCGGGTTGGGGGTTGCAGCGGGTGAGGGGATAGTTGTTGGTGTGGGTGGAGGGGAGCCATTTCCAGGAGGTGATGGAGGAGGACTGAAGGAGGCTGTCAACACCACACTGACAATGGACGCTATGGCGCCAAAATGTACAGCCTCCACTGTGGACAGTGGGGGCGTGGCCAGTGGGGGGAGCCCGGGCAGGATGGGCGGTCAGGGGGAGGAGTGTGGGCGGGAGTCTGGGCGGCGGGCGGAAGTGGGAGGGGCGAGCGGCGGGCGCACGGCCACTTCCAGTTTTCCTGGTCAGCCTAGCCCGGAAGTGGGCGGGGAGGCTGGCCGGGATGTGACCCTCGAACCGGAAGTGGTCAAGGACTTCCGGTCCGCGGCCGCTGACGGCGCCAATGATGTAGAGATGGATGTAAGTGGGGAAATATGTGGGGATGGTAAAATGCAAATGTCTTTTTTTTCTTCTGGGGATCTGAGCCCAGCTCAGCGGATGGGACAGTGGAGTGAGGCCGAGGCTGGGGAACTTTCGGGGGATCACCCAGCCGTGGCCTTTATAAAAGAACTTGAGGCACAGGATCAGTTAAAGGGGAAGGGGCAGCCACGGCCACGGGAGCAGGGGGAGAAGCCATCTGGGACTCGTACCTGCTCTGGTGGGCCCCCTGTGGTAGACCCTCCTCCTAGCATTAGGAGGAGGGAAGGTATGGGTGTGGCTTGCCCCGGGGGGGCGGTGGATGGGAGGGACCCCCCCAGCAGGATCAGGCCGGGGGGTTCCCCCGGGTGGTATTTCAGCCATGGGTGCTGGGGTACCCTCTGAGGATGCTCCTATTGGGGCAGTGGAGGGTGCCTCTAGCCCCAGGGCTGGGGGAGTCCTGGGAGAGGCCCAGGAGGCTGAGCTGCTTGAGGCGCTTCGGGAGTCCAGGTCTTTTGCCCGGGTGGCAGGAGCCAGCGTCCCTTTGGCCCCTTTGTACGACCGGTTTGGTGCCCAAAACTTTCGGGTTCCCCCCACAGATCAGCTCCAGGGGGTGAGCCCGTGGTCGAGGGGTACGGGCGGTCCGGAGAGGCGCAGGCGCAATGTCTTGCAGCTGCGGTGGGAGGGACCTGGACAGTGCCCCACTAGGGGGCAGGTGGTAGACCTCCTGTTGGAGGAGGGCAAGTTCAAGGTGGCCGATCTCTTCGCGGTGATCCATCCCACGGGCACCAAGGAGTTTGATGTTAGTTTCTCCTCTTTGGTGCTAATGGAGCTCTTTCTCACCATCTATGAGCTCCTGAAGAGGTCGGAGCCTTGGAAGTCCTTCAAGGTGGTCCCCCTGTCCAGGCAGGAGGATACTAAGACCCTGACCATTTTGGTCAGGAACGAATCCCTCCCACCAGAGGACATTGCCACCTGGTTGGGGAGATATGGACAGCTGCAGTCTCCCCTGCGCAAAAGCTTGGACGAGCGCGGGGTCTGGACCGGGGCGTGGTCGGCCAGGATCCGTCTCAAGCGCCAGGGGACTAGTGTCACCCATGTCCCCGGCAGCGCGTTTATTGGACGAGATAGGATCCTGGTCTTTTACCCCGGTCAGCCCCGTCGCTGTTTCAAGTGTGGGAGCCCCACTCATTTGAGTGCGGACTGCACGACACCCCGGTGTGTTAGGTGTAACAGGCCTGGGCACTCCTCGGAGACTTGCAGACTTATTGTCTGCAACCTCTGTGGGGTGTCCGGCCACCCATTCAGCCGCTGCCCTAAGGCTTTCCGGGGGCATGCGGCTGATGGGGATGGGCTAGGCCCAGATGGTGCACTGGGGGGATTGGGTCTCCCACCCCAGGCGCCTCAAGCAGGCCCAGGTGAGGTACCTGGGCCCAGGGTTGGGGCTAGTGGTCCGGTAGGTCCTTTGCCGCAGAGGCAGAGGACCGGGCGGAGACGTGGTGGTGTGAGGGCCCCTGCTGGAAATGTGCCTGGTCCCTCGGGACTTGCTTCTGGGGGACCGGGTGCGCCGGCATCGGGCCCAGTGGGGGTGAGGGGTCGGGGGGTGGGGGACCCTCTGCGGGGGGTCGTCCCTCCCCTCCTCCTCGTTCTTCCTCGCCCCCTCCTCCTTCTGCTCCCCCTTCCCCCCCTCCTCCCCTCCCCCCCTCCCTTTCCCCCTCCCCCCCATTTGTCCTCCTCCCCCCCTCCTCTTCCTTGTCTCCCTCCCTCTCCCTATGCCCCCTTTCCCGTACCTCTTCCCCTCCGCCTTCTTCACCTCCCCGCCCCACCCTGGACCCTCCTTTTCAGGGTTCAGGGGGGGAGGAAATGGAGGTTGCCGAGTTGTCCAGGGGCCCACACAAGAGGCCCATGGGGGCCACCAGTGGGTGCTCTGGCGACGAGGCGGGCAGCCAGACCCAGGCGGGCTGGCTGCAGAAGAAGGTCAGGAGGAGGATAAAGAGAAGGGAACCCGGGGGGGTATCGGGACCCCGGGTAGTCCCTGAGGGGGGACCTAGGGGGCCCCCCCTATAGTACTGAAGAATCCGTTCAGACCCCTCTCCGACCCGGAGGAGGATCCTGAGGTGTAGGTGAAAGCGCAGAGGAGAATGCAAGCCAAAATCACTAAGGATGGCGGTACCCTCTCCAATACGTGTTGCGACCATTAATGTCGCAAGTGTGCGTTCTGCGGCGGCTCGTTTCATGGCCTTCGATTTTCTCAGCCGAGTTGAAGCTGACATTTTGTTTTTGCAAGAGACCTGGCTGGCATCGGTGGCAAAGATGCATCTAGCAAAGAGGGAGTGGAGATGTGGGCCCTCCCTCTGGTCTCTTGCGGCCGAGCCCTGCAGTGGAGTTGCAGTCCTTTTTAAGACTGGTCCGGTGGCTTGTCGACGAGTGATTGAGGTAGAGGTCGGTAGGTGCCTGGTGGTGGACGCCGTCGTGAGGGGGCAATTCCTGAGGGTCATTAATTTCTATGGTCCTCAGACCAAGAGAAACAGGAAGAACCTCCTCACGATGGTCAAGCCCTACTTGTTCACGTCCCAGCAGGTGGTCTTTGGTGGTGACTTTAACATGGTCACCAGATCAAAGGATCGGGCAGGCGCCTCAGGCCCCCTGGGATATGATAGTATCTTTCTGAATAGCATAGTGAGGGAGGCCGGGTTGGTGGATGTGCATGTGCAGTGCCTCCCCAACCACACTGGTTTCACTTATGCCCGAGGTAGTAGTAGGAGTAGGCTAGATCGTTTTTCTTAAAGGGGGACTCTTCCTTTGCGGCACCTGTGCTGCAGGCGGTGGAGTTCTCCAATCACGTTTTGGTTTCTGTGACTCTGAATGTGGCCGACACTCCTCAGAAGGGTCGGGGTCTCTGGCGCCTTAATGGGTCGCTGCTTGAGGACCTCGAAGTTAGGGAGGCCTATGAGATCTTTCTTGTGGATCAGGCCTCGCTCCTTGAGAGCGGCTGCTCCCGCCAGGAATGGTGGGAAGTAGTGAAGAAGAGGTCGGAGGGCTTTTTCCGCAGGATCTCTAGGTACCGGGCGACGTCCAAGTACCTGGCCTACCAGAAGTTACGCAGGCAGTTAGACCGCCTGTTTTCGGCTGGGGGCCCTCAGGAGCAGATATCCGATCTGAAGCTTCAGATGAAGGGGTGTCAGTATGACCGTTTCACCTCCCTGGTCCTTGAAAGGGATTACGGGAAGTTCTCCTCCCCGGATCCCTACAAGAGCTGTGGTGAGGCGGTGAGTTTGAAGGTCATACATGGCCTGAAGGATGCCTCGGGATCCCTGGTCCGGTCCAGACCGGGTATCCTGGGCATCATTAGGGACCACTTTTCGGACCTCCTTCGAAGGAAGCCTTTGGATATGGAGAAAGCCAGGGTGTTCCTTGATGAGACCCCGCTTTGTGCGGGGCCTGGTCTCCCGGACTATCTGACAGCAGAGATCTCGGTTGCGGAAGTTGAGCAGGCCATAGACTCTTTGTCCCTAAAGAAGTCGCCGGGGCGCGATGGGCTCACGGCTGAATTTTATAGAACCTTCAAGAGTCTTTTGGCTCCTCATCTGAGGGAGGTTTTCAGTGAGTGTTTGGCTAACGGCCTGCTCCCTCCCTCAATGAGAAGGTCAGCTCTGATCCTGCTGTCAAAGGGGAAAGATCCGACTGTGATCGAGAACTGGCGCCCGATCGCCCTTCTCACCACAGATAGGAAGATACTGGCAAAAATACTCTTTTTGCGTATGTCAGCGGTCGCTGACAAGATGCTTTCTGTCTCCCAGCACTGTGCAATTCCCGGCCGGGGCACCTTTAGTGCCGTCCTGAACGTCCGGGAGGCCGTGGAAAGGTGCAGGGCAACAGGGGATGGGCGGTATCTGCTGGCATTAGACCAGGCCAAGGCTTTTGACTAGTGATGAGCCGAACACCCCCGGGTTCGGTTCGCACCAGAACCCGCGAATGGACCGAAAGTTCGTACGAACATTAGAACCCTATTAAATACAATGGATGCGAACGTTCGAATTCTAAAGTGCTAATTATAACAACTATTATGCATGTTATTGTCCTAAAAAGGGTTTGGGAACCCGGGTTCTGCACCAGGGGACATGTATCAATGCAAAAAGAAGTTTTAAAAACGGTCGTTTTTCGGGAGCAGTCATTTTAATGATGCATAAAGTGAAAAAAAAAAAGTCAAATATTCCTTTAAATATCGTACCTGGGGGGTGTCTAAAGTATGCCTGTGAAGTGCCACGTGTTTCCCGTGTTTAGAACTGTCCCTGCACAAAATGACACTTCTAAAGGAAAAAAAAGCCATTTAAAACTGCTTGCGGCTTTAATGTAATGTCTGGTCCCGGTAATATGGATGAAAATCTTTAAGAAAAATGGCATAGCTACCCCATGACCCCCCCCCCTACCCCAGCCCATTACCAGCCCCTTTGGGTCTTGTATGGATATTAAGGGGAACCCCGCACATAAAATAAAAAAGGCCCTATATACTCTGAACAGCCGTATACAGGCGGTGCATACAAGACAGGGACTGTAGGTTTGTTCTTATGTAGAATCTGTTTGTAATTTTGAACAGGTACATTGTTTAAGTGTATATTGATTGGGGGGAGATGAAGCCATTAGCCAGCAGATACAGGGCAAGTTACCATTTTTACCAATCACATCCCGGTAATTTTGAAAAAAATTGAAAAAGGGGTGCCCCTGGGATTGTGTGGATTGGAATAAATTATGGATTGCCACCAAGTATATATAGAAAAATATAAAGAATTTTATTTTACATAATACACATATATATCAAAATGGTTTAAAATCAAAGAAAGGAACAGACATATACAGTCATTAAAGAACAATTGCATGAGGACACCTTACTACTTGAGACATATAAGTCATATAGCTAGTGGTGACACAACCGACATGTTTCGGATACTCGAGCTATATCTGTGATAGCCTCCATTATTTCCTTCTTCAAGGTTCATGCAATAGTTTGAAGACAATTTAGTCTCTATATAAGAGAAAAAACACAACATAGTATGTGATAGCTGTATAATACACAACAGTGTACTGGCATGATTACATTATTTTGAATTTCTCCCATATGTGGGCAGCTAGAAGATAGACATTGTTGCAAAGAGAAAATAAAAGAGAAAAAAAAAATAAAAAATAAAATAACAATGAGAAAGGAAAAGAAGAAAGGGGGAGGGGAGAGAGACGAAGGGAAAAGGAAGAATAAATATACATGAAAGTTCATTTAAGAATACATGGATGTATATAAACATCGTATAATTGTATGTCTATACGATACAGTACATCTATATCAAATAGTGTTGCATACATACATTTCCAATGGTAATATAAACATCAGCCGTTTGGAGGAATTGTCCCGGTGATATAGAGCCCAAACGGATATGGTGCGGGTTTAATGGTCGCATAAAGACAATGCAGCGGCCAAAAAGACACTGCAGACAAGATGACAGAGCCACGGGGAAATGTATAAGAGGACCAACACCAAAAACGCCCCTCAAAGCTCACAGGGAAGCCTCAAATTGCAGCGGACAGACTGCCACGGCCTCTCTGTAAAAACATACATACATGGATTATAGTTTCTAGATCGCAGACCAGCCCTGTAACCAGGCATCCCATAACTCTGATGAAGTGTTTAAAAAGAAGCTTAATACCTGTCAATGTGGCGCAAGAACATCCACACTCTGGCTGTGCGGCAATTGGCCAAGTCAGGTGGGACTTTTTATAGAGCTGTCGCTGGTGTTGCAGCTAATCAGCTCAAATGGCGCCAAAGGTAAAGCTGCAAAAGGGAGGAATTCAACCAATGGGGTAGAGCGTGGGAGGCCACAACAGGGCTAGACTATGCGTCCGGGTAGAAACCCAATTAACTGCGTATTGTAAATGAAAAGAGAGGTTCTTATAGGACAGGCATCGCATACAGAGGCCGCCCTCGATCCCGGCGGCGTCCGGCGTCACCGCGCACCCACGCAGACGTGAAGGACGTCCACGACACCGGCGCGGTGACGTCAGACGTCGACCCGACCGCCAGCACAACGAAAAGGGCGGAAGTGCTAAAAGAAAATCACTCCGTTGCCCGCACCAGACCCAAAAAGGTCAGCGCAAAGGCAGCACAATTGTATGTGCTGCGCCAAACGGCGCCATCGGAGGAATGGGGAAAAATTGACTAATCCAACACCCCATGGATAGTAAACCGTGTAACATGAATACCCTCCGTCCCATATGTATGTAATTCTTGGGACAGGGAGAGAAATTTATTCATATGCACATAACCGTCCATTTGCTCAAGTATGAGCAGTCAGCCCCCGATTATCAAAACAACCGGGGGCTGTTTTTGTGCTGGGGAGCGTCAGTGGGCCCAATGGGTGGTCCCCAAATCCCCGGGCTCCAATATGTCAAAAAGTGCAGGGTACAATTGTCATTTGATTAATTTCTAAATAATAAACAGTAATCAACAATGTAATAACTAGGCACTAATCTCCAGTGGGCGAATCATCAGGTAAAGTTCCACCAAATAAATCCAATCTTGTTTAAAAAGGATTTTTTAGTTTTTACATAAATATCTAACCGGCATACATCAGAAACATTAGTACACATGTTATACAGCTGGCAGAGTTCATACATATTTATTTATTTTCAAAAAAAAAAAAAAAAAAAACCCAACACACAAACACGGTGTAAACAAATTGTTGAGCTCAGTTTAGCAGATCCCTATCAAACTTCGCAGATGTAAAACCTGGTAGGAAGGGTTTAAAGTTAATTGCCTGGTTCAAGCCAGGGGGTGAGGTGGCGTTGAGGATCGAGATCCATCTCAGCTCCCTTTGAAGAAGGTGCTTGTTAAGGTCACCTCCGCGGGGGCTGCGGTGGACCCTGTCCAAAACTAACACCTCAAGGTTTGGTACGCAATCTCCATGAACTTGGGCAGCATGTCTGCCAAGAGGGAGATCAGGATTTTGTTCCTTCATCCCTTTTAGATGCCGGTAAATTCTCTGCCACAATTTTTGTATAGTTTTTCCTACATAAAAGCAGTTACAACTGCAAATAATGAGATATACTACGTCCGTAGTTTGACAGTTTGCATAATGTTTTGGTCGAAATTTTTGGCCATTCGGTAGCCGAATGTTCTTTCTAGTGTTCATATATTTACAGTATGTGCAATTACCACATTGGAAAGTTCCCAGGTCCTTACATGGATCTCCCCTATTGGTGTTCTCAAATTCACTCTGCACTAGCATGTCCTTCAGGGACGTTGCTCGTCTATAGGCAATATTTGGCCTGGGGGGTACTAATGGTCCTATCACAGGATCTGCTGTAAGTAGATGCCAGTGCTTTTGGTAGATTTTAAGAAGTTCAGCGTGATCATCAGAATAAGTGTTAATAATACGATGATCACTTTCACTTTTTTTAGGTTTAGATATTAATAATTCGTGTCGATTTAGATTTGAAGTGCGTTTAAAGGCCTTTTTGAGGCACTTATGGCTGTATCCCCTTGCTAGAAGTCTTTGCCTTAAGTTATTAGCTTCTCTTTTATAATCGACCTCGTTAGAGCAATTTCTTTTTATTCTTAAATATTGTCCATAGGGAATAGATTCAACTAGGGATTTAGGGTGAAAACTAGAAGAATGTAGGATTGTATTGCCTGCACTTGGTTTGCGGAACAGCTTACATGATAACATGTTTTGCTTGTCCCTGAAGATCTCCACATCAAGGAAGGTTATGGTATTTGGGTCTGATGTCATTGTGAACTTAAGATTAAAAGTATTTAAGTTTAGGGCGATGAGACACTCATCCAAGCATTGCTGGGAGCCCGTCCATACGATGAAGATATCATCAATGTACCTGTGCCATAGAGATCCCCACTGGAAAAGATTGAATGCTCCCATTCCCCCAGGTACAGGTTGGCGTAGCCAGGGGCACAACTGGTGCCCATGGCTACGCCCTGCACCTGGAGGAAACATTGACCATCAAAAGTGAAGACATTGTGTCTCAGTATGAAATCCAAAGACTGGATTATAAATTCATTGAACAAACGTTCATGGTGACTGGTTTGTGATAGAATATGTCTAATACAAGCAATACCTAAAGAGTGAGGAATCGAGCTGTAAAGTGCCTCCACGTCGATACTGACCAGGATCGAATCTATAGGAATTTGTACTCCCTCGATAATGCGTAATAAGTGAGGTGTATCTTTAACATAAGAGGGGATGCTCTGAACAAAGGGTTTTAAATGCTCATCAATGAGTCGTGAAAGATTTTCAATAATAGCTCCGTTTCCAGATATAATAGGACGTCCTGGGGGATTTAGGGGGTCCTTGTGAATTTTGGGGAGTGAGTAGAATGTTGGTGTACGGGGAAAGGAGGTGCGAACAAATTCCCAAGTTTTTTTAGAAATGACATTGTTTTGAAAAGCTTCATCTACCAAAGTGTAGAATTTTTTATTAAAGGCATCTACAACACCCCTACTGACTGGGCGATACCACTCATGATTTCTCAATATGTTAAAACACATTTCAAGATATTGGGGGTTGTCCATGATGACAATGTTTCCTCCTTTATCCGATAATTTAATCGTAATTTGATGATTTTTGGATAGATTTTTTAAGGCCATCTTTTCAGTAGGAATAAGATTTGTATGTCTGGGTGTTATAGGTTGTTTAAGTGTAGCTCCAGCCCAAAAATCTATTTTTAAACTTTTTGGAAAACATAGGTAAGGGTTATCACCCCTGTAACATTTGTTTTGCTGTCTGTGCCCCTGTTCAGAACATTTCACCTCACTTTCCGTCCCAATGACAACTGTTTTTGAAATGTGGTGTTTTTCTTGAAACAAGGATTGCTGATAAAGCATCAGTACAGAGGAGACACCTTTCTCCCATATTAATTCTTACAGGAGAGAATTTTCCTTCCTAGGGGTAGATTTCCTCTCACTTCCTGTTGTCTTCTTGCGTTTGCAAGTAGGAGTCGTTTGTAAGTTGGATGTTTGAAAGTAGGGACCTGCCGTAGATACTCTGCAGAAATAGGCCCCTTAGTTGTTGGTGTTGGCACAACACTGTAAGCACTCACAGTTACTCTTGGTTGGTGCTGGAACGCCCTGCTGTCAACTATTATATCAGGAATTGTAATTACATATAATTGTTGAACAGTGGTAGTAAAAATTGGGCCTTTGATGGTGGTGCTGGTGCCACAACACTGTAAGCCCTGACAGTTACTCTTGGTGGGTGCAGCAATGGGCCCTGCTGTGAATTATTAGATCAAGAATTGTAATTGCATGCCCCTGTTGAACAGGGGCTGAAAAATTGGGCCTTTGGTGGTGGTGGTGGTGTTGACACAACACTGTAAGCCCTCAGAGTTACTCTTGGTGGGTGCAGGAATGGGCCCTGCTGTGAATTATTAGATCAAGAATTGTAATTACATGCCCCTGTTGAACAGGGGCTGAAAAATTGGGCCTTAGGCACTGGTGGCACAACACTACAACCCCTCACAGATACTGTACTTGGAGCACAGCAATGAGCCCTGTTGCAAAGTATTGCTTCAAAAATTGTAATGACACGCCCCTGTTAAACAGGGGCTGAAAAATTGGGCCTTAGGCACTGGTGCCACAACACTCCAACCCCTCACAGATACTGTACTTGGAGCACAGCAATGAGCCCTATGGCAAATTATTGCTAAAAAAATTGTAATTACACGCCCCTGTAAAACAGGGGCTGAAAAATTGGGCCTTAGCCACTGGTGGCGGCACCCATAAACAAAAATGATCTTCCAAGCTATCATCATCAATCGTATCATTGAGGACTCGGAGGAGGAGGATAGCCAGTCAACATAACAGCACAGACACTCAGCATCAGCATCAGTCTTGAAGGGATGTGACATGTTAAAATCAATTAGTCTGTTATATCAGCATCAGGTGTGTGGTAGCTGGTGGTGATCCAAGACTGGTTCATCTTGATGAAAGTCAGTCGATCAACCGAGTCGGTGGACAGGCGCACCCTGTGATCCGTGACAAATCCTCCAGCAGCACTGAATGTGCGTTCCGAAAGATCGCTGGATACAGGACAGGCCAGTAGCTCAATTGCATACTGTGCAAGCTCTGGCCAGTGATCCATCCTCAAGACCCAGTAAGCCAGAGGATTTTCGGTGGGGAAGGTGTCCAAGTCTGACCTTGCCCCTAGATATTCCTGCACCATGTTTATCAGACGCTGGCGATGGTTGCTGGAACCAATCATACTTTGGGGCTGCGGACTAAAGAATTGTCTGAACGCATCGGTCAGACGGCCACCTTCCCCACCGCTCCTTCTTTGACTGGCCGAAGCCTCAGCAACTCGTTGTCCTGGACCAGGAGTTTGTAACCTCCCAGTCTCTGGGAACGCGTTGCACAGACCTTTCTGCAAGGCCTCCCGGAGTTGTCTCATCCTCTGCTCCCTCTACGATGGTAACATAAGGTCCGCAACCTTACCCTTGTACCGTGGATCAAGGAGAGTGGCCAGCCAGTAATGGTCCCTCTCCTTGATCCGAAGAATACGAGGATCCTTCCGCAGACTTTGCAGGATCAGGGAGGCCATGCAGCGTAGGTTTGCTGAGGCATTCGCTCCGGAGTCCTCTGGGTCACTAAGGACGACATGATCCGCAGTCACCTCCTCCCAGCCACGTACAAGTCCACTGGTTTCTTGGGACTGTAAATCATCCCTAAAAGACTGCTGCTGATGATGCTGAGTGCCAGCCTCCACCTCCATGCTGACACAATCCTCCTCCTCCTCCTCCTCCTCTTCCTCTTCCTGTGCGATGGGTGGGACAGAAGGAACACTGTCTGGGTAAAGGGGGCCTTGAGAGGCAAGGAAGTCCTCCTCTTCCTGCCTCTGTTCTGCCTCAAGTGCCCTGTCCATTATTCCACGCAGCGTGTGCTCCAACAGGTGGACAAGGACAAGAGGTACAGTGTCACTGATGCATGCACTGTCACTGCTCACCATCCTCGTGGCCTCCTCAAATGGTGCCAGGACAGTGCATGCATCCCTGATCATGCCCCACTGGCGTGGAGAAAAAAAAACCAAGCTCCCCTGACCCTGTCCTGGTGCCGTAGTCGCACAGGTACTCATTGATGGCCCTCTGCTGCGTGTGCAGCCGCTGCAGCATGGCCAACGTTGAGTTCCACCTGGTGGGCATGTCACATATAAGGCGGTTCTTGGGCAGGTTCAACTCCTTTTGCAGCTCAGCCAGGCGAGCACTGGCATTATAAGATCTGCGGAAATGCACACAGACTTTCCTGGCCTGCCTCAGGACATCCTGTAAGCCCGGGTACCTGCCCAAGAAGCGCTGCACCACCAGGTTAAGGACGTGAGCCACACAGGGCACATGGGTCAGTTGTCCCTGTCGGAGGGCGGAGAGGAGGTTGGTGCCATTGTCGCAAACCACCATTCCTGGCTTAAGCTGGCGTGGCGTCAACCACCTCTCGGCCTGGCCCTGCAGAGCAGACAGGACCTCTGCCCCAGTGTGGCTTCTGTCCCCCAAACACACCAGCGCAAGCACGGCATGGCATCTTTTTGCCTGCGTACTTGCGTAGCCCCGTGAACGGCTACGGAGCACCGCTGGTTCATAGGACAAAGCACAGGAAGAGGCCATGGAGGAAGAAGAAGAGGAGGGGGTGGAGGAGAGAGGTGTGTCACAACCAGTAGTAGCATTTTGGAGGCGTGGCGGTGGGACAACCTCCAACACTACTGCACCTTGTCCTGCATCCTTCCCAGCTGCCAAAAGAGTGACCCAATGGGCCGTGAAAGAAAGGTAACGTCCCTGTCCATGCCTGCTGGACCATGAGTCAGCGGTAATATGCACCTTACCGCTGACCGCCCTGTCCAGCGAGGCCAAGACATTGCCTTCCACATGCCGGTAGAGAGCCGGAATAGCCTTCCGTGAGAAAAAGTGGCGTTTGGGAACCTGCCACTGAGGAACCGCACATTGCACAAACTCACGGAAGGGGGCCGAGTCTACCAACTGAAAAGGCAGCAGTTGAAGCGCTAGCAATTTAGCCAAGCTAGCATTCAACCGCTGGGCATGTGGATGGCTGGGAGTGAACTTCTTTCGACGGTCCAGCAGCTGGGGCAGGGAAATTTGCCTGCTAGAATCGGACGTCGGTGTACTGCTAGCAGAGTGGCCGCAAGTACTTGGCTGTGACACACCTAATTCTACACCTTCATTCCTCTCAGTGCATGTTTCAGAGAGGACTGAAGTTATAGTGGGGTTGGAAATCCCAGCTGATGCGGTGCAAGGAGAGGTCCGCTTTGTTCTTTGGTGTGGGTCTTTGAGGTAGGCTTGCCAACGAGCTGCATGGCAGGTCAACATATGTCTGGTCAGGCATGTGGTACCCAAGCGGCTGATGTTTTGGCCACGCGATATAAGCTTGAGACATATGTTGCAAACAGCAGCTGTGCGATCTGATGCACTAGCCTCAAAAAAGGCCCACACCAAGGAACTTTTTGAATGACGGGCAGAGGCAGCGCCCTGCACAGGCGGAGCTCTGCGGTGTGATTCCGTCGGTGTACTGCCCTTACGCTGGCCACCAAAGGGCATCCTGTCTCGTTGGAGATGTGCCTCCTCCTCATCCTCCTCCTCCTCTCTCCTATTAGGCACCCACGTGGAGTCAGTGACCTCATCATCCCCTCCCTCCTCATCACTGGAGCCAATCTGGCAGTATGCTGCAGCTGCTGGAACATGACTGCCAGATTGGTGTCCTTCTTGAGCATCCCCTCTGTCTGCTCTCACCCTACTGCCTTCCTGTAGCTGGGTTTCATCATCAGACCCTTCGAAACGCTGGGCATCCTCCTGGAGCATGTACCCAACACTGTGCTCAAACAGTTCGGGGGACTCCTCAGGAGGAGGACATGGTGGGTCTAGGGAAGGAGTGACTGATGATGAGTCTGACATTGATACCAGGGAAGAGGACGCTTTGGCAGCTGCTTTGCCAGTACCCTGAGCCTGGGTGAGAGAGGATGAGGAGGAGGAGGAGGGCTTGGTCATCCACTCTACCAAGTCTTCGGCATGATGTGGCTCAACATGTCCAGCTGCCGAAAAGAAGGACAAGCGTGTCCCATGGCCATGTGCTGATGACAATGCACCGCGTCCACGACCAGCACTGTTGCCCCCAGACACAGAGCCTGCTTGCCCTCTTTTATTGCCTCCTGACTGTCTGCCTCTCCTTGTTTGCCTTCCAGACATTCTAATAGATGGCCTGCAGGGAGATGGGAAAAAAGCAATAAGGGCTACCTTCAGGTGTCCTTCTCTGTCCCTTGAAACAAGGACTTGCACAGTGAAAGAAACTGACACTCTCCCTACCTACAGTTTTCTGTCCCTAGAAAAAATGTTTTTTTTAAGCACAATATAGCACAAGGAGAATTCACTCACTGTCCTTCCAGGTCCCTAGAAACAAGGACTTGCACAGTGAAAGAAACTGACACTCTCCCTACCTACAGTTTTCTGTCCCTAGAAAAAATGTTTTTTTTAAGCACAATATAGCACAAGGAGAATTCACTCACTGTCCTTCCAGGTCCCTGGAAACAAGGACTTGCACAGTGAAAGAAACTGACACTCTCCCTACCTACAGTTTTCTGTCCCTAGAAAAAATGTTTTTTTAAGCACAATATAGCACAAGGAGAATTCACTCACTGTCCTTCCAGGTCCCTGGAAACAAGGACTTGCACAGTGAAAGAAACTGACACTCTCCCTACCTACAGTTTTCTGTCCCTAGAAAAAATGTTTTTTTTAAGCACAATATAGCACAAGGAGAATTCACTCACTGTCCTTCCAGGTCCCTAGAAACAAGGACTTACACAGTGAAAGAAACTGACACTCTCCCTACCTACAGTTTTCTGTCCCTAGAAAAAATGTTTTTTTTAAGCACAATATAGCACAAGGAGAATTCACTCACTGTCCTTCCAGGTCCCTAGAAACAAGGACTTACACAGTGAAAGAAACTGACACTCTCCCTACCTACAGTTTTCTGTCCCTAGAAAAAATGTTTTTTTTAAGCACAATATAGCACAAGGAGAATTCACTCACTGTCCTTCCAGGTCCCTAGAAACAAGGACTTGCACAGTGAAAGAAACTGACACTCTCCCTACCTACAGTTTTCTGTCCCTAGAAAAAAAGTTTTTTTTAAGCACAATATAGCACAAGGAGAATTCACTCACTGTCCTTCCAGGTCCCTAGAAACAAGGACTTGCACAGTGAAAGAAACTGACACTCTCCCTACCTACAGTTTTCTGTCCCTAGAAAAAATGTTTTTTTTAAGCACAATATAGCACAAGGAGAATTCACTCACTGTCCTTCCAGGTCCCTGGAAACAAGGACTTGCACAGTGAAAGAAACTGACACTCTCCCTACCTACAGTTTTCTGTCCCTAGAAAAAATGTTTTTTTTAAGCACAATATAGCACAAGGAGAATTCACTCACTGTCCTTCCAGGTCCCTAGAAACAAGGACTTGCACAGTGAAAGAAACTGACACTCTCCCTACCTACAGTTTTCTGTCCCTAGAAAAAATGTTTTTTTTAAGCACAATATAGCACAAGGAGAATTCACTCACTGTCCTTCCAGGTCCCTGGAAACAAGGACTTGCACAGTGAAAGAAACTGACACTCTCCCTACCTACAGTTTTCTGTCCCTAGAAAAAATGTTTTTTTTAAGCACAATATAGCACAAGGAGAATTCACTCACTGTCCTTCCAGGTCCCTGGAAACAAGGACTTGCACAGTGAAAGAAACTGACACTCTCCCTACCTACAGTTTTCTGTCCCTAGAAAAAATGTTTTTTTTAAGCACAATATATCACAAGGAGAATTCACTCACTGTCCTTCCAGGTCCCTAGAAACAAGGACTTACACAGTGAAAGAAACTGACACTCTCCCTACCTACAGTTTTCTGTCCCTAGAAAAAATGTTTTTTTTAAGCACAATATAGCACAAGGAGAATTCACTCACTGTCCTTCCAGGTCCCTGGAAACAAGGACTTGCACAGTGAAAGAAACTGACACTCTCCCTACCTACAGTTTTCTGTCCCTAGAAAAAATGTTTTTTTAAGCACAATATAGCACAAGGAGAATTCACTCACTGTCCTTCCAGGTCCCTGGAAACAAGGACTTGCACAGTGAAAGAAACTGACACTCTCCCTTCCTACAGTTTTCTGTCCCTAGAAAAAATGTTTTTTTTAAGCACAATATAGCACAAGGAGAATTCACTCACTGTCCTTCCAGGTCCCTAGAAACAAGGACTTGCACAGTGAAAGAAACTGACACTCTCCCTACCTACAGTTTTCTGTCCCTAGAAAAAATGTTTTTTTTAAGCACAATATAGCACAAGGAGAATTCACTCACTGTCCTTCCAGGTCCCTGGAAACAAGGACTTGCACAGTGAAAGAAACTGACACTCTCCCTACCTACAGTTTTCTGTCCCTAGAAAAAATGTTTTTTTTTAAGCACAATATAGCACAAGGAGAATTCACTCACTGTCCTTCCAGGTCCCTAGAAACAAGGACTTACACAGTGAAAGAAACTGACACTCTCCCTACCTACAGTTTTCTGTCCCTAGAAAAAATGTTTTTTTTAAGCACAATCTAGCACAAGGAGAATTCACTCACTGTCCTTCCAGGTCCCTAGAAACAAGGACTTGCACAGTGAAAGAAACTGACACTCTCCCTACCTACAGTTTTCTGTCCCTAGAAAAAATGTTTTTTTTAAGCACAATATAGCACAAGGAGAATTCACTCACTGTCCTTCCAGGTCCCTGGAAACAAGGACTTGCACAGTGAAAGAAACTGACACTCTCCCTACCTACAGTTTTCTGTCCCTAGAAAAAATGTTTTTTTTAAGCACAATATAGCACAAGGAGAATTCACTCACTGTCCTTCCAGGTCCCTAGAAACAAGGACTTACACAGTGAAAGAAACTGACACTCTCCCTACCTACAGTTTTCTGTCCCTAGAAAAAATGTTTTTTTTAAGCACACTATAGCACAAGGAGAATTCACTCACTGTCCTTCCCAGTCCCTAGAAACAAGGACTTGCACAGTGAAAGAAACTGACACTCTCCCTACCTACAGTTTTCTGTCCCTAGAAAAAATGTTTTTTTTAAGCACAATATAGCACAAGGAGAATTCACTCACTGTCCTTCCAGGTCCCTAGAAACAAGGACTTGCACAGTGAAAGAAACTGACACTCTCCCTACCTACAGTTTTCTGTCCCTAGAAAAAATGTTTTTTTTAAGCACAATATAGCACAAGGAGAATTCACTCACTGTCCTTCCAGGTCCCTGGAAACAAGGACTTGCACAGTGAAAGAAACTGACACTCTCCCTACCTACAGTTTTCTGTCCCTAGAAAAAATGTTTTTTTTAAACACAATATAGCACAAGGAGAATTCACTCACTGTCCTTCCAGGTCCCTAGAAACAAGGACTTACACAGTGAAAGAAACTGACACTCTCCCTACCTACAGTTTTCTGTCCCTAGAAAAAATGTTTTTTTTAAGCACAATATAGCACAAGGAGAATTCACTCACTGTCCTTCCAGGTCCCTAGAAACAAGGACTTACACAGTGAAAGAAACTGACACTCTCCCTACCTACAGTTTTCTGTCCCTAGAAAAAATGTTTTTTTTAAGCACAATATAGCACAAGGAGAATTCACTCACTGTCCTTCCAGGTCCCTAGAAACAAGGACTTGCACAGTGAAAGAAACTGACACTCTCCCTACCTACAGTTTTCTGTCCCTAGAAAAAATGTTTTTTTAAGCACAATATAGCACAAGGAGAATTCACTCACTGTCCTTCCAGGTCCCTGGAAACAAGGACTTGCACAGTGAAAGAAACTGACACTCTCCCTACCTACAGTTTTCTGTCCCTAGAAAAAATGTTTTTTTAAGCACAATATAGCACAAGGAGAATTCACTCACTGTCCTTCCAGGTCCCTAGAAACAAGGACTTGCACAGTGAAAGAAACTGACACTCTCCCTACCTACAGTTTTCTGTCCCTAGAAAAAATGTTTTTTTAAGCACAATATAGCACAAGGAGAATTCACTCACTGTCCTTCCAGGTCCCTGGAAACAAGGACTTGCACAGTGAAAGAAACTGACACTCTCCCTACCTACAGTTTTCTGTCCCTAGAAAAAATGTTTTTTTTAAGCACAATATAGCACAAGGAGAATTCACTCACTGTCCTTCCAGGTCCCTAGAAACAAGGACTTGCACAGTGAAAGAAACTGACACTCTCCCTACCTACAGTTTTCTGTCCCTAGAAAAAATGTTTTTTTTAAGCACAATATAGCACAAGGAGAATTCACTCACTGTCCTTCCAGGTCCCTAGAAACAAGGACTTACACAGTGAAAGAAACTGACACTCTCCCTACCTACAGTTTTCTGTCCCTAGAAAAAATGTTTTTTTTAAGCACAATATAGCACAAGGAGAATTCACTCACTGTCCTTCCAGGTCCCTAGAAACAAGGACTTGCACAGTGAAAGAAACTGACACTCTCCCTACCTACAGTTTTCTGTCCCTAGAAAAAATGTTTTTTTTAAGCACAATATAGCACAAGGAGAATTCACTCACTGTCCTTCCAGGTCCCTGGAAACAAGGACTTGCACAGTGAAATAAACTGACACTCTCCCTACCTACAGTTTTCTGTCCCTAGAAAAAATGTTTTTTTTAAGCACAATATAGCACAAGGAGAATTCACTCACTGTCCTTCCAGGTCCCTAGAAACAAGGACTTACACAGTGAAAGAAACTGACACTCTCCCTACCTACAGTTTTCTGTCCCTAGAAAAAATGTTTTTTTTAAGCACAATATAGCACAAGGAGAATTCACTCACTGTCCTTCCAGGTCCCTGGAAACAAGGACTTGCACAGTGAAAGAAACTGACACTCTCCCTACCTACAGTTTTCTGTCCCTAGAAAATATGTTTTTTTTTAAGCACAATATAGCACAAGGAGAATTCACTCACTGTCCTTCCAGGTCCCTGGAAACAAGGACTTGCACAGTGAAAGAAACTGACACTCTCCCTACCTACAGTTTTCTGTCCCTAGAAAAAATGTTTTTTTTAAGCACAATATAGCACAAGGAGAATTCACTCACTGTCCTTCCAGGTCCCTAGAAACAAGGACTTGCACAGTGAATGAAACTGACACTCTCCCTACCTACAGTTTTCTGTCCCTAGAAAAAATGTTTTTTTTAAGCACAATATAGCACAAGGAGAATTCACTCACTGTCCTTCCAGGTCCCTGGAAACAAGGACTTGCACAGTGAAAGAAACTGACACTCTCCCTACCTACAGTTTTCTGTCCCTAGAAAAAATGTTTTTTTTAAGCACAATATAGCACAAGGAGAATTCACTCACTGTCCTTCCAGGTCCCTAGAAACAAGGACTTACACAGTGAAAGAAACTGACACTCTCCCTACCTACAGTTTTCTGTCCCTAGAAAAAATGTTTTTTTTAAGCACAATCTAGCACAAGGAGAATTCACTCACTGTCCTTCCAGGTCCCTAGAAACAAGGACTTGCACAGTGACAGAAACTGACACTCTCCCTACCTACAGTTTTCTGTCCCTAGAAAAAATGTTTTTTTTAAGCACAATATAGCACAAGGAGAATTCACTCACTGTCCTTCCAGGTCCCTGGAAACAAGGACTTGCACAGTGAAAGAAACTGACACTCTCCCTACCTACAGTTTTCTGTCCCTAGAAAAAATGTTTTTTTTTAAGCACAATATAGCACAAGGAGAATTCACTCACTGTCCTTCCAGGTCCCTAGAAACAAGGACTTACACAGTGAAAGAAACTGACACTCTCCCTACCTACAGTTTTCTGTCCCTAGAAAAAATGTTTTTTTTAAGCACACTATAGCACAAGGAGAATTCACTCACTGTCCTTCCCAGTCCCTAGAAACAAGGACTTGCACAGTGAAAGAAACTGACACTCTCCCTACCTACAGTTTTCTGTCCCTAGAAAAAATGTTTTTTTTAAGCACAATATAGCACAAGGAGAATTCACTCACTGTCCTTCCAGGTCCCTAGAAACAAGGACTTGCACAGTGAAAGAAACTGACACTCTCCCTACCTACAGTTTTCTGTCCCTAGAAAAAATGTTTTTTTTAAGCACAATATAGCACAAGGAGAATTCACTCACTGTCCTTCCAGGTCCCTGGAAACAAGGACTTGCACAGTGAAAGAAACTGACACTCTCCCTACCTACAGTTTTCTGTCCCTAGAAAAAATGTTTTTTTAAGCACAATATAGCACAAGGAGAATTCACTCACTGTCCTTCCAGGTCCCTAGAAACAAGGACTTGCACAGTGAAAGAAACTGACACTCTCCCTACCTACAGTTTTCTGTCCCTAGAAAAAATGTTTTTTTTAAGCACACTATAGCACAAGCACAAAACACACTGACACTCTCCCTACCTATCCTTCTCTTTCCCTAAACTAAAGGAATCCAGGTTAAGCAAGAAAGAAATAAAAGTCACTGTCCCTGCCTATGCTGCTCTATCCCTGCTCCGGAACACACTACACTAGGCCGCCGTGCTGGCGGCCTTTTATAGTGTGGGGCGTGTACTAAACACCCTCAGCAATAATTGGCCACAGGCATCCTGCCTGTGGCCAATCATTGCTCTCCTCGCTGCCGGCGCTGTGATTGGCCAAGCATGCGGGGTCACAGTGCATGCTTGGCCAATCACAGCGCCTGGATGACACTGCGATGGCGTAGTGCATTGTGGGCCGTTCGCGTCACTCGAATTTGGCGCGAACGGCCCAAATCGTTCGATCTTCGTCGAACGATCGAACAGCCGATGTTCGAGTCGAACGTATGTTCGATTCGAACACGAAGCTCATCCCTACTTTTGACCGGGTGAGCCATGAGTACATCTGGCTTCTTCTGAGAAAGTACGGTTTGCCTGAACAATTTGTGGATTGGCTGAAAGTGTTGTACAGGGGGGCGGTGAGCTTCCCTCTTGTCAACGGTTGGGTGGGTCCTGCCTTTGCTTTGGACTCTGGGGTCAGGCAGGGTTGCCCGTTGAGCCCTCTTCTCTACGTCTTTGCCGTCGATCCCTTCGTGAGAAGGCTCGACTGCGAGCGTTTGGGGGGGTTCCGGTGGAGCCTTGCATTGGTCCGGATCCGGCGGTAAGGGTGGTGGCCTACGCGGACGATGTCTCGGGGGTGGTGTCCAGCCGCGAGGAGGCCCTCTTTGTGGAGACGGAAATTGGGAGCTACTCCGAGGCATCTGGTTCGTTGGTCAATTGGGACAAGAGCGAAGTTCTCTGGTTGGGGAAGGAAGGCGAGCAGTTCGCTCTTCCGGACGTATTTCCCCAGCCCCAGCCAGAAGTTAAAATTCTTGGCATCTTATTTGGCCCGGGTGATTACCCCAAGCTAAATTGGGAACGCAGACTGGTCGGTGCATCTCGGAAAGTGAATGCCTGGAAAGGCTGGAAGCTGTCATTGAGGGAAAGGGTAAGCCTGGTTAAAACATACTTGCTGCCAGAATTTCTCTATGTCAGCTACGTTTGTATTTTGCCTGCATCTCTCTATGCTCGGATCTCTGGCCTGTTCTTCCTGCTGTTGTGGGGAAACAGGCTAAATCTGATCAAGAGGGAGGTCACGTACCGACAGAGGAGGCACGGTGGGTTGGATATGATCAATCCGGTGGTGTTTTTCATCACCATTTTTGTGAAATTCAACCTGCAGTCCATCTTTGTGGACCTGCCTACTCTGTGGGAACGCTCATGCAAGGGCTGGCTCTTGCTGTTCCTGAGTGAGTGGGAGGAGGGGGGTCGGCCCGGTGATCTTCGTAGATCGCACGGGTACCTCCCGTCCTATGTCCCTCAAGCATTGAAGGTACTGAGGCAGTGGCGGATAACTGCCCTTGAGGTGGGCTCTGTGGGTCGGCGTGAGCTGTACTCAAGAGTCATGGCCTCGGACATTTTGAGGCCACTGTCTTTAAGGGACTGCCCGGAGAGAGTCCTCGAGAAGGGACTAGCCCTTCTGAATTCCCCAAGAATCCCAAGCAAGTTTTGGGATCTTGCGTGGAGGGCTTTCCACGGACGCCTCTATGTCCGTGGGAACCTAAAGTACAGGAACCTAGGGGACAGAGGTTGTCCTCGTGCAGAATGTGGGGGGGCATTGGAGACCATGGACCATTTTCTGGTCGAATGCCCCTTCAACATTGAGGTTCTTGAGGGGGCAGGGGAAGCCGTTGGTTATCCCCGACTCTCATCCCTGACCTATTCTGAGGTGGTGTACGGCGACTTCAGGGTTCACAGAGGGTTTGAGTTGTCTTCACTTTATTTAGTTAGTTTAGTGGCTCTCTATTACACATGGCACGCTCAGTGTTTGGTGTCCACTAGGGGCA
>CM055116.1:506940475-507462975 GCA_029206835.1 Rana muscosa | reverse complement strand
AATAACAGTTGTGCGTACTGTTCCTTTATTAGAAGGGGTGATACAGTCCTTTCAGTTACAACAGGGAAATCTTTTAAAATTTCATCCTTCATTAATTGCAATACGCGCTTCTTTGTTTACGTTATCACATGCACATTATGCCCTATTCAATATGTGGGAAGGACGACACATTGATAAAGGGATTGTCTCTATGACCACCTCCATGACATTGAGAAAAATCATGGTATTGAAATAATAGTTAAGCCACCCAGAGGTGGCGATAAATTCAGAATTTTGTGTAAAAAAAAAGTTTACTGGATCTTTAATATAAATACTAGAAAACCAGCAGGCCTTAACTTTGAGTGGGACGTGTCTCACTTTTATGAGTGATACACATCCTTAGGGCCACCTAGAATGACTATAGGTTCCTTCATATTGTCATTAACACATCTAATTTACGATGGTAGCAGGATGACCACCCGTTAGTGTCTCCTTGCCTTTTTGTTCTCTTTCTCCTTCTTCTTTTTCTCTTGAATTTCATATCACAAATTGTTGATTCATATAATTGATATAACTAGCAACATCATTGATTTTTCTATTCATGTTATCCTTCCTCTTGTGTCTCATATAGATCAGTTAATGTATTAATAATTAGTATAATTACATATATAATAACATGAGGTTACTTCTTCTCTTTCTGAACAAAGGGTCTTTCTCATTTCAATCCACAAGTTTATCGGAGGCCCCTCCCATAAGTGGGGGTGTCTATGCATTATTTGCAGTATGTTCACAACAGTCCTCCGCTATTTTCTTGTGAATATGTCATTGGAACTAGAAAGTTTTTCCAACAATTATTTTAATTACTGTATTTATTGGCACATAACACTCACTTTTTTACCCTGCAAATCGGTTGCAAATAGTGTGTGCGTGTTATACGCCGATATTGCAATTTTTGGCTGCCTTGGAGAGAATGGGGAGGGGGGGGACGAGCGCCGTCAGATTACATACAGCAAGAATGTCCTGTTTACTCAGTGGTAGTGATGAGCCGAACACCCCCGGGTTCGGTTCGCACCAGAACCCGCGAACGGACCGAAAGTTCGAACGAACATTAGAACCCTATTAAATACAATGGATGCGAACGTTCGAATTCTAAAGTGCTAATTATAACAACTATTATGCATGTTATTGTCCTAAAAAGGGTTTGGGAACCCGGGTTCTGCACCAGGGGACATGTATCAATGCAAAAAGAAGTTTTAAAAACGGTCGTTTTTCGGGAGCAGTCATTTTAATGATGCATAAAGTGAAAAAAAAAAGTCAAATATTCCTTTAAATATCGTACCTGGGGGGTGTCTAAAGTATGCCTGTGAAGTGCCACGTGTTTCCCGTGTTTAGAACTGTCCCTGCACAAAATGACACTTCTAAAGGAAAAAAAAGCCATTTAAAACTGCTTGCGGCTTTAATGTAATGTCTGGTCCCGGTAATATGGATGAAATTCTTTAAGAAAAATGGCATAGCTACCCCATGACCCCCCCCCCCCCCTACCCCAGCCCATTACCAGCCCCTTTGGGTCTTGTATGGATATTAAGGGGAACCCCGCACATAAAATAAAAAAGGCCCTATATACTCTGAACAGCCCTATACAGGCGGTGCATACAAGACAGGGACTGTAGGTTTGTTCTTATGTAGAATCTGTTTGTAATTTTGAACAGGTACATTGTTGAAGTGTAGCTCCAGACCAAAAGTCTATTTTTAAACTTTTTGGAAAACATAGGTAAGGGTTATCACCCCTGTAACATTTGTTTTGCTGTCTGTGCCCCTATTCAGAACATTTCACCTCACTTTCCGTCCCAATGACAACTGTTTTTGAAATGTGGTGTTTTTCTTGAAACAAGGATTGCTGATAAAGCATCAGTACAGAGGAGACACCTTTCTCCCATATTTATTCTTACAGGAGAGAATTTTCCTTCCTAGTGGTAGATTTCCTCTCACTTCCTGTTGTCTTCTTGCGTTTGCAAGTAGGAGTCGTTTGTAAGTTGGATGTTTGAAAGTAGGGACCTGCCGTATATACTCTGCAGAAATAGGCCCCTTAGTTGTTGGTGTTGGCACAACACTGTAAGCACTCACAGTTACTCTTGGTTGGTGCTGGAACGCCCTGCTGTCAACTATTATATCAGGAATTTTAATTACATATAATTGTTGAACAGTGGTAGTAAAAATTGGGCCTTTGATGGTGGTGCTGGTGCCACAACACTGTAAGCCCTGACAGTTACTCTTGGTGGGTGCAGCAATGGGCCCTGCTGTGAATTATTAGATCAAGAATTGTAATTACATGCCCCTGTTGAACAGGGGCTGAAAAATTGGGCCTTAGGCACTGGTGGCACAACACTGCAACCCCTCACAGATACTGTACTTGGAGCACAGCAATGAGCCCTGTTGCAAAGTATTGCTTCAAAAATTGTAATGACACGCCCCTGTTAAACAGGGGCTGAAAAATTGGGCCTTAGGCACTGGTGGCACAACACTGCAACTCCTCACAGATACTGTACTTGGAGCACAGCAATGAGCCCTGTTGCAAAGTATTGCTTCAAAAATTGTAATTACACGCCCCTGTTAAACAGGGGCTGAAAAATTGGGCGTTAGGCACTGGTGGCGGCACCCATAAACAAAAATGATCTTACAAGCTATCATCATCAATCGTATCATTGAGGACTCGGAGGAGGAGGATAGCCAGTCAACATAACAGCACAGGCACTCAGCATCAGCATCTGTCTTGAAGGGATGTGACATGTTAAAATCAATTAGTCTGTTATATCAGCATCAGGTGTGTGGTAGCTGGTGGTGATCCAAGACTGGTTCATCTTGATGAAAGTCAGTCGATCAACCGAGTCGGTGGACAGGCGCACCCTGTGATCCGTGACAAATCCTCCAGCAGCACTGAATGTGCGTTCCGAAAGAACGCTGGATGCAGGACAGGCCAGTAGCTCAATTGCATACTGTGCAAGCTCTGGCCAGTGATCCATCCTCAAGACCCAGTAAGCCAGAGGATTTTCGGTGGGGAAGGTGTCCAAGTCTGACCTTGCCCCTAGATATTCCTGCACCATGTTTATCAGACGCTGGCGATGGTTGCTGGAACCGATCATACTTTGGGGCTGCGGACTAAAGAATTGTCTGAACGCATCGGTCAGACGGCCACCTTCCCCACCGCTCCTTCTTTGACTGGCCGAAGCCTCAGCAACTCGTTGTCCAGGACCAGGAGTTTGCAACCTCCCAGTCTCTGGGAACGCGTTGCACAGACCTTTCTGCAAGGCCTCCCGGAGTTGTCTCATCCTCTGCTCCCTCTGCGACGGTAACATAAGGTCCGCAACCTTACCCTTGTACCGTGGATCAAGGAGAGTGGCCAGCCAGTAATGGTCCCTCTCCTTGATCCGAAGAATACGAGGATCCTTCCGCAGACTTTGCAGGATCAGGGAGGCCATGCAGCGTAGGTTTGCTGAGGCATTCGCTCCGGAGTCCTCTGGGTCACTAAGGACGACATGATCCGCAGCCACCTCCTCCCAGCCACGTACAAGTCCACTGGTTTCTTGGGACTGTAAATCATCCCTAAAAGACTGCTGCTGATGATGCTGAGTGCCAGCCTCCACCTCCATGCTGACACAATCCTCCTCCTCCTCCTCCTCCTCCTCCTCCTCTTCCTGTGCGATGGGTGGGACAGAAGGAACACTGTCTGGGTAAAGGGGGCCTTGAGAGGCAAGGAAGTCCTCCTCTTCCTGCCTCTGTTCTGCCTCAAGTGCCCTGTCCATTATTCCACGCAGCGTGTGCTCCAACAGGTGGACAAGAGGTACAGTGTCACTGATGCATGCACTGTCACTGCTCACCATCCTCGTGGCCTCCTCAAATGGTGCCAGGACAGTGCATGCATCCCTGATCATGCCCCACTGGCGTGGAGAAAAAAAACCAAGCTCCCCTGACCCTGTCCTGGTGCCGTAGTCGCACAGGTACTCATTGATGGCCCTCTGCTGCGTGTGCAGCCGCTGCAGCATGGCCAACGTTGAGTTCCACCTGGTGGGCATGTCACATATAAGGCGGTTCTTGGGCAGGTTCAACTCCTTTTGCAGCTCAGCCAGGCGAGCACTGGCATTATAAGATCTGCGGAAATGCACACAGACTTTCCTGGCCTGCCTCAGGACATCCTGTAAGCCCGGGTACCTGCCCAAGAAGCGCTGCACCACCAGGTTAAGGACGTGAGCCACACAGGGCACATGGGTCAGTTGTCCCTGTCGGAGGGCGGAGAGGAGGTTGGTGCCATTGTCGCAAACCACCATTCCTGGCTTAAGCTGGCGTGGCGTCAACCACCTCTCGGCCTGGCCCTGCAGAGCAGACAGGACCTCTGCCCCAGTGTGGCTTCTGTCCCCCAAACACACCAGCGCAAGCACGGCATGGCATCTTTTTGCCTGCGTACTTGCGTAGCCCCGTGAACGGCTACGGAGCACCGCTGGTTCATAGGACAAACCACAGGAAGAGGCCATGGAGGAAGAAGAAGAGGAGGGGGTGGAGGAGAGAGGTGTGTCACAACCAGTAGTAGCATTTTGGAGGCGTGGCGGTGGGACAACCTCCAACACTACTGCACCTTGTCCTGAATCCTTCCCAGCTGCCAAAAGAGTGACCCAATGGGCCGTGAAAGAAAGGTAACGTCCCTGTCCATGCCTGCTGGACCATGAGTCAGCGGTAATATGCACCTTACCGCTGACCGCCCTGTCCAGCGAGGCCAAGACATTGCCTTCCACATGCCGGTAGAGAGCCGGAATAGCCTTCCGTGAGAAAAAGTGGCGTTTGGGAACCTGCCACTGAGGAACCGCACATTGCACAAACTCACGGAAGGGGGCCGAGTCTACCAACTGAAAAGGCAGCAGTTGAAGCGCTAGCAATTTAGCCAAGCTAGCATTCAACCGCTGGGCATGTGGATGGCTGGGAGTGAACTTCTTTCGACGGTCCAGCAGCTGGGGCAGGGAAATTTGCCTGCTAGAATCGGACGTCGGTGTACTGCTAGCAGAGTGGGCGCAAGTACTTGGCTGTGACACACCTAATTCTACACCTTCATTCCTCTCAGTGCATGTTTCAGAGAGGACTGAAGTTATAGTGGGGTTGGAGATCCCAGCTGATGCGGTGCAAGGAGAGGTCCGCTTTGTTCTTTGGTGTGGGTCTTTGAGGTAGGCTTGCCAACGAGCTGCATGGCAGGTCAACATATGTCTGGTCAGGCATGTGGTACCCAAGCGGCTGATGTTTTGGCCACGCGATATACGCTTGAGACATATGTTGCAAACAGCAGCTGTGCGATCTGATGCACTAGCCTCAAAAAAGGCCCACACCAAAGAACTTTTTGAATGACGGGCAGAGGCAGCGCCCTGCACAGGCGGAGCTCTGCGGTGTGATTCCGTCGGTGTACTGCCCTTACGCTGGCCACCAAAGGGCATCCTGCCTCGTTGGAGATGTGCCTCCTCCTCATCCTCCTCCTCCTCCTCTCTCCTATTAGGCACCCACGTGGAGTCAGTGACCTCATCATCCCCTCCCTCCTCATCACTGGAGCCAATCTGGCAGTATGCTGCAGCTGCTGGAACATGACTGCCAGATTGGTGTCCTTCTTGAGCATCCCCTCTGTCTGCTCTCACGCTACTGCCTTCCTCTAGCTGGGTTTCATCATCAGACCCTTCGAAACGCTGGGCATCCTCCTGGAGCATGTACCCAACACTGTGCTGAAACAGTTCGGGGGACTCCTCAGGAGGAGGACATGGTGGGTCTAGGGAAGGAGTGACTGATGATTTGTCTGACATTGATACCAGGGAAGACGACGCTTTGGCAGCTGCTTTTCCAGTACCCTGAGCCTGGGTGAGAGAGGATGAGGAGGAGGAGGAGGGCTTGGTCATCCACTCTACCAAGTCTTCGGCATGATGTGGCTCAACATGTCCAGCTGCCGAAAAGAAGGACAAGCGTGTCCCATGGCCATGTGCTGATGACAATGCACCGCGTCCACGACCAGCACTGTTGCCCCCAGACACAGAGCCTGCTTGCCCTCTTTTATTGCCTCCTGACTGTCTGCCTCTCCTTGTTTGCCTTCCAGACATTCTAATAGATGGCCTGCAGGGAGATGGGAAAAAAGCAATAAGGGCTACCTTCAGGTGTCCTTCTCTGTCCCTTGAAACAAGGACTTTCACAGTGAAAGAAACTGACACTCTCCCTACCTACAGTTTTCTGTCCCTAGAAAAAATATTTTTTTTAAGCACAATATAGCACAAGGACAATTCACTCACTGTCCTTACAGGTCCCTGGAAACAAGGACTTGCAGAGTGAAATAAACTGACACTCTCCCTACCTACAGTTTTCTGTCCCTAGAATAAATGTTGTTTTTAAGCACAATATAGCACAATGACAATTCACTCACTGTCCTTACAGGTCCCTGGAAACAAGGACTTGCAGAGTGAAAGAAAAAAAACACTCTCCCTACCTACAGTTTTCTGTCCCTAGAAAAAATGTTTTTTTTAATCACAATATAGCACAAGGACAATTCACTCACTGTCCTTACAGGTCCCTGGAAACAAGGACTTGCAGAGTGAAATAAACTGACACTCTCCCTACCTACAGTTTTCTGTCCCTAGAATAAATGTTTTTTTTAATCACAATATAGCACAAGGACAATTCACTCACTGTCCTTCCAGGTCCCTGGAAACAAGGACTTGCAGAGTGAAATAAACTGACACTCTCCCTACCTACAGTTTTCTGTCCCTAGAATAAATGTTTTTTTTAAGCACAATATAGCACAAGGACAATTCACTCACTGTCCTTAGAGGTCCCTGGAAACAAGGACTTGCAGAGTGAAAGAAAAAAAACACTCTCCCTACCTACAGTTTTCTGTCCCTAGAAAAAATGTTTTTTTTTAAGCACAATATAGCACAAGGACAATTCACTCACTGTCCTTCCAGGTCCCTGGAAACAAGGACTTGCAGAGTGAAAGAAAAAAAACACTCTCCCTACCTACAGTTTTCTGTCCCTAGAAAAAATGTTTTTTTTAAGCACAATATAGCACAAGGACAATTCACTCACTGTCCTTCCAGGTCCCTGGAAACAAGGACTTGCAGAGTGAAAGAAAAAAAACACTCTCCCTACCTACAGTTTTCTGTCCCTAGAAAAAATGTTTTTTTTAATCACAATATAGCACAAGGACAATTCACTCACTGTCCTTACAGGTCCCTGGAAACAAGGACTTGCAGAGTGAAAGAAACTGACACTCTCCCTACCTACAGTTTTCTGTCCCTAGAATAAATGTTTTTTTAAGCACAATATAGCACAAGGACAATTCACTCACTGTCCTTCCAGGTCCCTGGAAACAAGGACTTGCAGAGTGAAAGAAACTGACACTGTCCCTACCTACAGTTTTCTGTCCCTAGAATAAATGTTTTTTTTAAGCACACTATAGCACAAGCACAAAACACACTGACACTCTCCCTACCTATCCTTCTCTTTCCCTAAACTAAAGGAATCCAGGTTAAGCAAGAAAGAAATAACAGTCACTGTCCCTGCCTATGCTGCTCTATCCCTGCTCCGGAACACACTACACTAGGCCGCCGTGCTGGCGGCCTTTTATAGTGTGGGGCGTGTACTAAACACCCTCAGCAATAATTGGCCACAGGCATCCTGCCTGTGGCCAATCATTGCTCTCCTCGCTGCCGGCGCTGTGATTGGCCAAGCATGCGGGGTCACAGTGCATGCTTGGCCAATCACAGCGCCTGGATGACACTGCGATGGCGTAGTGCATTGTGGGCCGTTCGCGTCACTCGAATTTGGCGCGAACGGCCCAAATCGTTCGATCTTCGTCGAACGATCGAACAGCCGATGTTCGAGTCGAACGTATGTTCGACTCGAACACGAAGCTCATCCCTACTCAGTGGCCTCTGTAATAGGAATTCCTGTCTCCTGGGCTGGCATTGGACAGTGTTCTGTCTATCATAGAAGCCGGTCCAGGAGGTGGGACTTTGTATTAAAGAGCTAGCCGAGTAAACAGGAGATTCTCGCTGTATGTAATCTGACGGCCCTCATCCCGCCCCCCTCCCTGAGATGGGCATTGATCAGGCTGCATTCATGCAATGGGGAGGCTGCAGATGGGCATTAATCAGGGTGCATTCATGGGCAATTGTGAGGCTACAGATGGGCATTGATTAAGCTGCAATGATGGGCAATGGTGAAGCTGCGAATGGGAATTGATCAAGCTGCATTGATGGGCAATTGTGAAGCTGCAGATGGGCATTGATCAAGCTGCATTGATGGGCACTGACCCTTATTTTGCTTCAAAGTTCTTTATTTAAAATAAAAAAAAAATCCTGAAACTTCCCTCTTAAAATGAAGATGCGTGTTATACGCCTGTGCGTGTTATATGCCGATAAATACGGTATATATTTTTGTTTTATCTGTGATTTATGATCTGCATATCAATTAATTTATGATCTGTATATTAATCGTTTTATATATATATATATATTGTCACATTGAAACACATGGGATCTTTAATTTAATTTATTTTGATTTGATATAATATTGGTTTAAATATTCACCTATTTTGTTACGAAAGCATTATTTATTTATGTTTTTGTTGTTTCATGTGGGGTGCTCTATGAGGGGGATGCAGACTGTGGATGGTTTCCTTGGTAAGGTGCCTCACATGCCTGCACCTGCTTCAGAGTTCTCCTTCATGTGTACCTTGTTTTGATTTGATTGTGCAAAGGGGTGGTCATGATGAAATTGTTTTATTGGCCTTTTACCTCTATTTATATGCACAGACAAACAATGCCACACTAGATATGATTAAGCACTGACCTACGGTGCCCCTAAGGGGCCTTTCACACGGACAGATAGAATGGTGCTTTTAGCTGCGGATTTTCTATTTTTCTACCGCAGCTAAAAGCACACAACGCTTTCCTATGGCCCCATTCACACACAGCGTTTAGCTGCGATTTCGTTACATGCGGTTCCGTGCGAATAGAAAAAATAGAATTGAATGCGTCCAGGTGCGATGTAGCGCAGCTATCTGCAAACAACCGCATGTAATCGCAGTCTTTTGAGTCAGCTGCGGATAGCAGCGTGAGAAAAAAAAAATCACCCGGAAGCGCATCATAACCAGTAGGTGTACCTGGGAAATGACACAGGAAGTTCAGAGGGATATTGGAAAGAGGAGAAGGCAGCATGGCGGTGCGAGATATATCACATGAGGCCATAATATCCCTTGTGCATTCCCGACCAGAGTTATGGGACTCAGAATGCCCAGGATATGCCGATCGAGTGTTGAAGAGATCCAAGTGGGAGGAAGTATACAAATTTGTCACACCGAACTGGGACAATATGTCTGCCACTGAGCAGGATAACTGAGGTGAGTGCAATGTTTGTTGTGTCTATGAAGCAGGGTACACATGTATCATAGCTGTTTCCCATAATAACCACAAACAGAAGATTTACCCCCTAAATGACCAGGCCATTTTTTAGCGATCCAGCACTGCGTCACTGACAATTATGCAATGCTGCAAACAAACCTAATTTGAAAATGGGAAATTAAATGGTTGGTGTCTTCCCTTAAGTTTTTTCTAGGGTGGGGGGGGGGTGAGCAGAACTCTCTCGACTTTTCCTAACATGCGTTATGTTTGATATATATATTGCAGGAAAAGAGGTTTATACACGTTGGAGGTCCCTACGTGACCGGTACAAGAAAGAAGTTAATAAAGAGAAGTCTGCGGAGAGAAGCGGAGCACCCTCAACTCGTCGCAGGGCTAACCCCCATGCAGAGGCTTTGTCTTTTTTGAGGCGCACCATCGAGATGCGCTCGTAAGTATATATATTATATATTTTACTTTTAACAAATTTGTGGGCAGTATCGCCGCACTGTCCTAATGATTTGAGTGGGCTGGAGAGGTGTAGGAGCGGTATACACATCGCTCCTTCACCACTCCAAGGATGCTGCTATCAGGATTTTTGGTTGCGTCACCGCTCCAGTGTGAAAGGTGTCTAAACCCACCCTGCTCTATATAGAGGGCTATTCTGTAGTGTACACATGACAGTATTCATGTTATTTTTAAACTTGTAATTTTGTTATTATTAGAACTGTGTCAAGTGTTCCTGAGAGAGCAAGCGCAAGACGTGAAAGTTCGTCACCAGATGACGCAGACACCAGTCAAGAAACCAATTCAGAGTCACTTTCATCCCAAGAATATCAACCATCCAGTGAAGAACCTGTGGTATGTACTTTCAAAACGTCACAATGATGGTTTTTACAATTATTTTTTTTACAATGCTTTCATTTTTTATTGGAGGGGGGGGGGGGGACAGTGTCAGTGTGTGTTTTCTTTTAGTTTTTGTATTTTTTTACAATTAATTTTTATTTTATTCTTTTTTTTTTTCAGCCCTCTCTTTCGTGAGATATCAGGGGTCTTAACAGACCTCTGACATCTTCCCTTTGAGACAGGGAATGGGACTAGGGACACAGATTCCCCAGTCCCTTTCTCAGCAGCCTCCGCTGCGCTGAAAATGAATGGAGAGAAGACAGCGGCTTCTCTTCATTCATGAACTGAAACATTGTAAAAACAGTTTTGGTGGTCTTCTGGCTGCCAATACAGTGACAACAGGTTTTCGGGGCTAAAACAAGTGCCTGTGTCTGATCTACTGAAAACAGGTGTTGCAAGCTCGGACACGACTTTAATAATTGTGCAAGCATCATGTTTATTATTATGTAAGTGTGATCTCAACATCAGAAGCATAATCTATATATTTGATCTATTTGCAGGCAAATGTAGGTAGGAGAGGACAGTCTACTTCCACCAGCCGTCAAAAACGTACTCAACAAGAGACACCTTTTGAGGAATATTTTAACCGTATTATAGCTGAAATGAGAAACCAATCGCAAAACCAGGCCAAAGATGATGAATTTCTCAATATCTCAGACCCAGATGTTATGTTTTTGAGAATGTTGCTTTGTGTAGTCAGGGAGATTCCTCCTGATAAGCGCACTGAGGTCAGGGGTGATATACATGCCTATTTAACGTATATTGTATCCGCTTGCAAAGAGCAACGCCCATATCCAAAATTTCAGCCATGGGCTATGGGTTTTAATTCACCCAGTGGCTCTTTGAGTCGACCAATGGCCAATCAGCAGTTCCATGACACAACACCTGCCATTAATCCTTATGCAGGACCCCCACCGATGTATACACCTTACCCACCTAATCCTGGTTATCAAAGGATGCACGTGCAGCCACACCCAGTTACTTCACCCTCATCTTCCCAATCAGGATCAGGATCACCCATAGATGTTGGCACTGAACCAAGCCACTCTTCCCTGCGTCCCCCTTATCCGGTGTATGAAAACTTGTAGTTTTGACCTTTTAATTTGTTATATTACTGTTTAATTTTTTTATGTTTTGTTACTTGAATTTTATTGATACCTACCTCAATATCCGCTGAACTGTACGGATGTAAGAAACTGTACTGTACTGTTACAAGCTTCCATATCTTGCTACTCCGCCACGCTGGCTCTCACAGTACCAAAGCATTGTTTAGGTTGAGAGCCAGCATGGCCGACTAGAAAGATACTGAAGCTTGGCCCAGTGGGAGATCCCCCAATCTACACAGTGCAGCATACATGGCGAAATCAAAATTAAGGTGACGAAGGTTAGGGTTTTGACACTTTCTCTATGGGGCCATGCCTCAGCAGACTGGCCATACACCTATAGGTTATCTTATGTTTTTCTATGTTCAGATGGAAAAAGTGGAACAGATTCCTCCATCTCCGCTAAACTGTGCAGATGTAAGAATCTCCCACTGTTCCAAGCTTCCATATCTTGCTACTCGGACGACTAGAAAGATACTGAAGCTTGGCCCAGTGGGAGATCCCCTCCCCCCCATCTACACAGTGCAGTGTACATGGACAAATATAATTCCATCTAATCATAGACATTATGCAGATAATCTATAGGTGTATGGTCAGCTTTAAGCACTAAAAAACCTTTTTAAATTCTTTGCTTACATTTGGACATTGTTATCAAACAGCCGCTACACAACAGTTCGTAAAGTTGTGAAAAAATGTTTCAAAGCTGTTTACTGCACTCACAGTGTCCACATATAGTCAAACATATGGTTAACAGCACTTTAGAAATACTCTATATTTTAGGGGGGGGGGGGGGGTACAGAGTCAATTTATACTTGAAAATAGAAGAAAATTCTCTATATTCCTAAGGAATTGAAAAAATAGTTTTCTATACATGCAAGCATTCAATGTTTTGTAAGGTTTGTCTATTTTTTCTACCTTTTTGTTATTTAACATGGCAAAGATATAAAAATAAAAACAATTTAATTGTAAAAAATTGTCAACTACTTTATTTCAAGAACAAATTTAAACTGTAATATAAGGTTGATATAACATGGCTAACAAAGATCTCTTTACAAATGGTCATATTGCCATGGGAGCTGTCCATCCTCTGTCAAAAAAAAATCTGTGAAATCCTCACGCACTTGTAGAGCTTGATTCGTGGGACGAGTGGCAGTAACACGACCTCTGTGTTCTGCGGAAACAGGTAACGCTAACGGGGATTCGGTGGGCACGATCTCCTTACCCCTCAAATAGTTGTGGAGAACACAACATGCCAAAACAACATTGACCGCATGATCCACTTCTAGGTGCATGGCTGTCATCAAAACACGCCATTTGGCAGTGCAAATGCCAAATGCGCACTCCACCATTCTCCGGGCTCTACTGAGACGGTAATTAAAAATGCGCCTCCTGTCAGTGAGACCATGCCTCGTATAGGGCCTGAGAAGGTGGGTGGATAAGGCAAATGCCTCATCTCCCAGCACAACAAAAGGAAGATCCGGCACAGCAGTACCAGGAAGAGGCCTTGACTGTGGCACATTGAATTCACTATTTTCCAATCGCTGGCCCATCATAGAATTACGGAAAATTCTGGAATCTCCAGAACTCCCGTAAGCTCCCACATCCACAGCAATGAACCGCATGTTGGCATCACTGAGCCCCAGGAGGACAATGGAGAAATATTTTTTATAGTTGAAATAACGGGAACCAGAGTTTGGTGGCTTGATGAGACGGATATGTTTCCCGTCTAAAGCCCCAATGCAATTTGGGAAGTTGGTCTTCTCCCAAAACTCCTCAGATATTTCCTCCCACAGACTGGATGTTGGTTCCGGCATGACACTGCTTTTCAGCTCTTCCCATATAACTTGACATGTATCATGGACTATTGTCGATACAGTAGAAATTCCCATTAGGAACTGATGATGAAGGGAGGTGAAGCTGTCACCAGTGGCAAGGTATCTGCAATACAAAAAAGACACATATATTTATAGCTATATATTATGCAAGAACATACATACACACTATTGTCAATAATATTGGTACACCTGCATGTACATGAATTTAAAGCATCTGTTCAAGATATGGAAAACCTACCTTAAAGTAAGTAGCAGCCGCTCTTCTGCACTAATGCTTCTTCTCATGTTGGTCCTGGTTCTGCTCAGGCGTGTTCTACAGAGTTCCAACAGCTCATCGAAGCTTGCCACGGACATCCGAGTATAATTGTAGAACTTGTCCCCATGGGTCCGCAGCTCACCGAACATGAGGGCAAAGTAGCCAATTGATAGACGCTGTGAGGTTAGGGGATGGACCCAGTAACGGCGGGGACGTCGCCTAGACTGGATCTGTCTTCTCCTCTTCATCCTCATCATCAGCAACATGAGCATCGCCAGCAAACTCATCATATTTGCATTCATTTTTGCAAATCTCAGGCACAACACACCGATCACTCCTCTCACCTCTAAACTCCAACACACACTCAGCAAGTGAACAAAGAAACAGGAAATAGATGGCAGAGGACCGAAATGCATCATGGTTAGATCCAAGGGACAAAAAAAATAAATAAACAGGTTGCTATGGGAATAACTAACCGCAGCTAAACGCAACCGCAAATAAACGCACGTATACGCAGGTAATCGCAATGTACAAATGCAGCTAATCGCATTGCCTGAAGCCTTGAATTTCAAAGAACAAAAAACAGGCTTTTTACTGCGGCAATTTTGCCGTCCATGTGAAAGGGGCCTAAACCTCTGCATAGCATGGGCTGACTGTTTTGGATTTTATATTTACACAATAAAGGTGTTGTATCGGTGTGCGGCCATCCAGGATTTTTTTCCTCTTTGATCCATTGCAGAGCCTGCACCTGTCTGCCCCAACAGGGCATGTATTTCACAGGACTTCTACCTAGAGCGGCATTTTTCTCCCCACAAATTTTGAGCTCATATCGTCTCATGTGTCTGAGAACTTGTCAGAAGTGACTCATGCTGATAACAGAGCAAAGAAGCACCAGGGACAGCACTTTGGAGAGAGATAAGTAAACGGTACAGATATGTGTGCTTAGTTCAAATTTCTTGAATGGATTTGCAACTACTTTAAGTTTAACCTTCTAGTAAATGCAGTAATTATTGCACCCACAGCTGCAATATCTGTCAGAGAAGCCTAACACAGGCATCCAGCACAGGGTAAACAGATCAGTGGGCTGCACTTAAGGAATCAGTCACAAAAGTAAGTGAGAAATATATATTTATTAAAGATAAGGCACATGTGCAAACCAAACAATAGCAAGCCAAAAACAAGCAATGCATACCAGAAATAGATACAAAAAAATACAACAAACCCCAAAACACCTAATCTAACTAACTAATATATACAAGAACAGTTGCACATCTACATCAGCAAAGCAGGGACGAGGGACAAGTGGAAACAGGCGGCCAGATGGAAGGAGCAGTAGCAAAGGGGAGCTGGAAGCAGGAATCGGGGACAAGACTCAGGAACAGGGTACAGGAAGAAGAGTCCAGGACAGGGCAGGAAGCAGATCGGGAACAGGTTCAGGCACACGGATCAGGTCAGGCAGGGACAAGCTTGCAGAGGGAATACTGAAGCCCTGAACCTCAGTGAAGGGCGGGGTTATATACTTCCAGCAGCTCACATCAAGTGCAGCTTGATTAATGAAGAGTCCACCTACTGGGAGACACCCGCTGGTGGCCACCAGAATTACACAGGTTGTTGCCGGAAGCAATAGTGCCACCAGCAGGTGACCGAAGCCATAACACGGATCATGACAATATCATTATTATTACTGGCATATAAAACTTATATAGGTTTTATGGTGATTGAAACTGGTTAATGATTTACCCGCATCAAATCTGCAAATAATTTGTTGCGTATACATCAGTAATTAAAAAATTGAACATATGAGTTGGTGGCCCAGGGTGAAAATATACTTGCTAGAAAAGAAAAAGAAGACCACAAAAAAAAAATCATCAAAGGAAAATGAGCAGCTTATTTACTTACCTCCATCTTCCCATTCTGACAATTCTCCATTGTAAAATCCTATGGCAAGCACATATAGGTCCTTTTATGCTTCAACCACCCCTGTCATTTCCTATAGAGACACTGGGTCATAGCATATGATAGGATAGTTGGAGGACAATGGGATCTGGAAGTCTTTTAAAAAATGGAGAGGACAGGGATGAGTGATCACACACTATGCTCACAATGCCACTTTCCAATGATACTCATCTGGGAACTCTTAATAAGAGCCGTGTTCTATTCTATAATTGTTAACATATTATGTTAAAACAACCTGCTTTATGCTCACTGATTCTGACCATTGCTATGAATATTACCATAACAGTACTGTTATTCTGAAGGCAGTTGCTCTACTCCCATAATACATTAACATTTTCCACAACAAAGTAGCTAAGAACGTTCTAAATCCACCATAACTCTAATAATTACGAAATGCCTGATACAGATTGTGACAACTCTTACACATCAAATGTGGCATTCTCTTTCTCATCAGACTGCTATTCTTGAATAAATATTAGAAGATATGGTTTTATTTTGCATTCCTTTCTTTTCTGGGATATTGGGCAGATAAGAGCTATCAGTAAAGGTCATCCTCAATTTCTGTACAAAAATGATCTGTCTCCGCTACGTAATAAACATTTATCCATGCTTTTATTAGCTTTATTGAATCTGACAGTTCTGTTAAACCATTTCCCTTCATTTTGCTAGGTCATGATGGTTAATGCTGCTTAAAAAAAAAATCTCATCACTATTTTTGATCGCTGAGTCGTATGCCCACACTATTTTGTGCAGGTAAGCACTGGCAAGAATTAACCTCTCAGATGAGCTGATAAAAAGGTTTCCACGCAACTTAATGATATAGAAAAGTGTGATCTTAGAGCACGATCTGGTTACAATAATTTTCTCAGTCACTCCATCCATTTTTGTTTATTTAAACACAAGTGACAGGAACCTCTGAGTTACAGAAACACACAATTCACTGAATAGGGTTTGCCAATTGTTTGGAATAGATCTGACTAGGACTAAATCAATTTAATTTTTTTATTAGTAAAGCAGGCCATAAATGGCTCACATTCCTGCTGAATTGCTCAAAATATGAGCTGTGGGTGGCCCAATTGGTACCACCCAGCTTGTCAAAATGTTATTGAAAAATTGAAGGATTTGGGTGGATAATTGTTGGCTTAACAATGACTGATCCTATCAGATGTTGTCATTATTCAGGTATTCAAGCAACCACGGCTATCGCAGTTGTTTAACCACTTATGCCGCGTACACACGATCATTTTTCTTGCCATTTTTTTTCTTGCCGTTTTTCACGTCGTTTTTTTTCATGTTTCCTCTCAAGCCTGTCGTGCGTACACACGATCATTTAAAAAAACGATCAAGCAAAGCGCAGTGACGTATACCATGTACGACGGCACTATAAAGGGGAAGTTCTGTTCTAATGACGCCACCCTTTGGGCCGCTTTTGCTAATTCCGTGTTACCGCGTGTTAGTAAAAGTTTGGTGAGAGACGATTCGCGCTTTTCAGTCTTCGTGCTTTGAAGATCGTTTTGTGGAGTTCAGTTTGTGCTTGTGGGTTCGTATCTGTTTTGCAGGGCTTGTAGTCAGTTCGTATCTGTTTATTTAGTGCGTTCTCGTCTGCTCGGTCCTGTTTTTCAGCTTGTTCTTCATAGGCCTTGCTGTTCTTCCGTGCGTTCTTCTAGTTCGTTCTGAGCTTGCGACCGTTATCTAGCCATGTTGCGGCTATGTACTTATCGGAGAGTTCGTGCTGTAGTTGGTGCAGGGGTTCATGCTGTATCCCGACTCCATGCCATGAGCAGGGTCAGGAGGAGTTCATGGACCAAGAATTGGTTGCTCCAGCGGCACCAGTTCTGTCATATGCCTTTGTTGCGGGAGATCAGGGAGAATAATCCTGATGACTATAGGATGTCTGACCCCGTATTTCAGCATCTGTTGGCTTTGGTGTCCCCCTACATTACCAGGCAGGACACCGTTATGCGTGAAGCCATCAGTGCTGAGCAGAGGCTCATTGCCACGTTGCGATACCTGGCGACTGGGAGAAGCCTGCAGGACTTAAAGTTCTCCACAGGCATATCCCCCCAGGCTCTGGGTATCATTATACCAGAGACGTGTTCTGCCATCCTCCAAGTTTTGCAGGAGGACTATATTAAGGTAAGTGTTCTTATTTCAAACATCACATTGTATGTATTTTTTAGAATGTTTTTTTTGGGGGGGGGGTTTCTTAGCAGTCCCTAATTCCCATGATTCTTAGCTGCAGGGAATTTCCCCTTTCACCACATGCTAATTTTTTATTTTAAATTTTTTCATTAGGCCTACATTAACATTTCCCTTACCTAACCTCTCCAGCATGCTATCCTGGGGCCATACCCACCTTGCCTAGTCCTTTCCATGTATTTTATTCTATGCTCCATCGTAGTGCTTTACCCTAAACGCCCCCTAAAGATTGCCTAGGAATGTAACATTTGTCCTAAATTCAGACAGAGTGCTCCAGCCTTCATTTGTGATCTCCCCAACTCATCTTCAACCCCCCCCCCCCCCCAATTATTATTTTTTTTTCGCTTTTTTTGTTGCATACTACTAATGTTTTAATTTTTCTGTTTGCCCCAATGTTGGCCATGAATGTTTTTCTTTAATCTGCTTTCAATGTGTCAGTCTCAAAGTATTAATTTATTTTTGATTTCATTACACAGTTCCCTTCTACGCCACATGAATGGCAGAATGTGGCATCGGACTTTGCCCAACGATGGAACTTTCCAAACTGTGGAGGGGCCATCGACGGCAAACATGTTCGGGTCGTCCCACCACCCCATTCGGGATCCTTTTATTATAACTATAAAGGGGTTCCACAGCATCATCATGATGGCAGTGGTGTCGGCCACCTACGAATTCCTCTATGTGGACGTTGGCAAGAATGGCAGGATGTCTGATGGAGGAGTTTTTGCACAGACGGAGTTTTGGGAACGGCTCCTTTTGGATCAGCTGGCCTTGCCACCAGCGGAGCAGAATGTGGAGGGACTCCCATTTGTGTTTGTGGCGGATGAGGCGTTTGGCCTGGGTCCCCATTTGATGAGGCCATTCCCGCAGCGCACCCTCACCCCTGAGAGGAGGGTGTACAACTATCAGCTGGCCAGAGCAAGAAGGGTGGTTGAAAATGCCTTTGGCATCATGGCCAGCCGCTTCCGCCTGTTCCTCACCTCCATCCACCTTGCCCCTTACAAATGGAACCATGTTGTAATGGCGTGTTGTGTCCTACATAATTATCTCCGGGTGCATTCCACAAATTATCTGACTTTGACTGGGCCTGAGGCCACCTTAATTGAAGCAGAACATCTTGTGGCCCTGGAAGCTGGCCGTCCAGGCTTGGCCCCCCAAACCGGACGTGAGGTCCGTGACAAATATGTGTATTATTTTGTGGGTAGGGGGGCCATTGAAATGCCTGATGACTTTTAACCTTTTAATTTAGAAAAATAAAACATTATTTTTCTCAAAGCTTGGTTTCGTGTATAATTTTAATAATGGTTTCTGTTTTTCGGAGGTTTACCTAGTGAGCTTGTATTGCCATGTGTATTGTGCATTCTTAATTCGCCTTCATTATCAGTGTAAACACAAAACATTGCTTAGTTCACAGTAGCACAACATTTACATAATGAAGCCACAACTTCTACCAAAATGCCATTTTTTATTTTAGTATTGGACAAATCCTTTTAAATGTAGATGTCCTAAACATTTTTTGCTTGTTAAAACGCATGAACAGCCATGCATACCAAAAAAATATTAAAATATATATCGGAAAAATTTACATTTACTAGTCCTAAAAGGTTCAATGAAAAACATACCTGCCAAAACACAGCAAGTTCAACGTTAATTTTTTTAAAAACATTAGACACGCCCAAGCACAGCCATGATCTTTTGTAGTCTTTCCTCCACCCGCTTGGTATTTTCCCTGATCTCTATCAAGTCTCCCTTTAATTTTTGAAGGTCACGACAGCAGACCATCAGGTATTGGATCAGGATCTGGGCACTGTGATGTGTCAAATTTTTGGGGTCTTCGGCCAGAACTGCACCTACATTTAAAAAAAAAAACATGTAGTATAGAATATGTGGGCCTACATCTATTAACCTGCATCTGTCTGGTTTGACACTGACCTGTTGAGGTGCCACTTTCCACTTCCACAACCTCACGTTCCTCTCCATCATGTGGGTCTGGGGCTATTGTTGAAGGTGTTGGATTTCGAGGCTCATCTGACGTATCTTTTTGAAGCCCTATGGAGATTGCAAGAAAAGGTATAGTTTCATTATTAAGGTTGATTTTTGGGAGAAAAATAAAGCATGATAAAATAATTTGCAAACATTCTTTTGAAGTGTGGTCCATTTTTCAATGGACCCCCAGTGACAACAGGAACACATGATTGGATACATAGCCAAATACATAGCATATATTTTTTTCAACAAAGTTTGACACATTGTAACACCCCAAAGTATATACACAGGATCACCTGTGTGTGACACCCTCAAACTTTGGGGCTTTGGGCCCACACTTGTACTACTGCGTTCAGATGTTTCATCAGCTGCTGAGCTTTCTCTCCCTTAACATTACCATGCATATCCTTTTTTGTTTCAAAAATGTCCTTTGGATTTGATCCCTAAAAATATTTGGTGACCAAATTTGCTACCCCCAAAAATAATAAAAAAATGGGTGTTCACACTGGATGATCCAAAAACATCGTTTGATGAACTGTACGGAAAATGAGGTTTAATACGTCCGTTTACTTTGCGGACGAATATGAAAGATGGTATCTTTCACTGTACGATATCAAAGACAAACATACACGACATAATACAAGTAATAATCTCTAGCAGGGAAAATAGCACTATAAAACTTACTTTTTCGTATAACTTTCTTGATTCGTTTGTATTGGTCGGCCTCCCGCAACTTCAGATCAGACCATCGTTTTCTGAGCTGTTCCTTCGTTCTGCACACCCCGAATTTTTGGTGAAGACTTTTGACCACTTTGCCCATAATTTTTGACTTGACCAGATTCGGCCTTTTATATGGCCCATGCTTGGCATCATAATCCTCCCTCTTTAAAATGGCGACCATCTCCACCATTTCCTCGAATGACATGTTGGATGCCTTATATCTTCTGGATCGGGATTTGGCCTCCTCTGGAATTTCATCCTCTGTCGAGGTAATCTCAGCCACCTGTGTCTCTGCCATGTTGCTAAGCACTACGACGAGCGAGAAGGGGCGGGGAAAGTACAATATCGAACGTCAGGGGCGGGGAAAGCGTGCGTAGTTCCACCCATGCGCAGTGTATATCAAGTGCCGATCCATGTGTCGAAAATACGTTCATTTGGCGGGAGAGGGAGTTCGCAACGAACGTGTTGACCAAGGTACATAACATTCTTAAGGATTTTGGGTTCCGCAGAGGAGGAGATTTGGGGCTTTTATATCTGTTCAAAATGCTGATTTGATGATTGTTGCCTGAAACATATGTCTTTTCTTGGTTTTTGATTTTACAGAGAGAATTAATACATTCAAAAACCCGGAGTTCATGGGGGAGTTCATTGACAAATGGAAAGAGCTCCCTATCCTGTGGCAGACCAAAAGTGGGTCCAATAAAAACAAAACGGCCAGGACAGCAGCACTGGAGAGCCTGCTTGCATTTGTCCAAACCCAGATACCCACAACAACTCTCCAAGATGTGGGGGACATACAGGACCCAGAGAAATATGGTCCTGAAGTCCCAGAGGTCAGGTGCTGCAGCAGATAAGGTTTATAAACCCAGTCTGTGGTACTACAGCAAGCTTTCTTTTCTGGATGACCAGCTGGAAGTGCGGGAATCTCTCTCCACCCTTCCCCCCAGAGGTCAATCCAGCCTTCCTTGTAGCCAGCCCTCCAGCCTTCCTTGCAGCCAGCCCTCCAGCCTTTCTGGCAACCCTGCTCTGGCTTCCTCTGAGGATCAAGATCAGGCCCTTGAGGAGGCAGATTTGGATATATGGAGCCAGGTAAAGTATTGTTATCTCCATTTAGATGTTACAAACGTGATGCATTTAAAATGAGGTTAGTATTGTTAGGTATTTTATGTAAAAAAAATAAAAAATTTAAAGACCAAGATACAGTAGTGGTCAATTTTGATGTGGACAAGGCAACAATATCAGGAGGCGGAATCTGTGAGAATTTTCTAAATTTGCACATTCATGTCAAAAATGTCTGGAGGTGAACAATGTGTGTGATTGATGGTGGCAAAAAAATAATAAAGTCCCTTTCTTTTTTTACAGCCAGAGCAGAGCCAGGAAGAGGGTGATGGTGGGGACCAGGAGGAGGCAGGGCCAAGTGGCACCCAGGAGGAGGCTGGGCCAAGTGGCACCCAGGAGGAGGCTGGGCCCAGCACAAGAGCCCAGATGCCTCCCCTGGTAATGAGACCACGAGGGCCAAGGAGAGATAGGCAGGTGGAGGAGGAAACAAGAGCCTTCCTCAAAGAGGCTACTGCGGCCCTCAGAGAGGCACCCTCTGCTGAGGAGGGCTTTGCCGCAGTCCTGGCCAATAAGCTAGCCCAAATGGACCTGCGGCAAAAGCTGTATAGCGAGACCCTCCTGTTGAAGGTGATCAACAAGGGATTGCTCGGTGAACTCACCAAGTTCACCGACATCACAGAGGTTGTCCCTACTCCTCCACCTCCTCCTCCTACTACTCCTCCTGCCACAACCTCTCCTCCTGATCCCCAGCCTCCGAGGAAGAAACCAAACAAGGCTGCAGGGAAGGCTGCAGAGAAAGCTGGAGAGAAGGCTACAAGGAAGAGAAAAAAATAATGCCTGCTGTAGTACCACAGACTGGGGACATATATGACTTTTAGCTGCTGCGGTTCCTGACCTCTGGGAGTTCAAGCCAAGATTGGCCTCCTTTTTGGTTTTCACATCTTGGATGGTTGTTGTGGGGTCCAAGGGATGAACAAATGCAAGCAGGCTCTCCAGTGCTGCCATCCCCTTTAATTTGTTATGTTCCGAAATAAAGGATACTTTTTTTTGGCTTTAAATACTAGACTATGTGATTTGTATTTCAAAAGAGAGTTTGCTAGGGAGCAGGCAGGGACATTTCAAATAATATTATTGTTATTAACAAGGGACACAACCCTCCTTGAGGCAAAATGAGACAAATTTTGAAGGTTGGTGTGGGACATTTCCCCAAACATAATTTAAGGAAGAAAAAAAAAGGCACAGAAAAATGAAGAGGCTAACTTAAGTACTAAAAAAAAATGCAAAAAGAACAAAAATAAAAAAAATGATCTTTACATTTCTTCAGGAATTTATGAGGGAGATGTGGCTTGAAAAGAATATTTTTCTAGCATTAAAAAAAATAGGAATTACTTTAGAAACAAGTTTGGCATAACTCTCAATATCATTATCAAAAGAGGGTAATTGTTCAAGCATTCTCTAAAGAAGAACGGAATGCGCAGCATTAAAACGATGCTATTAATTCAACCGTGACGAATGTGCCATATCGATTTCCAACACTAGCTTTACCAAAACGAGCGCTCCCGTCTCATACGTCGTTAAAGCATACACACTATCGTTTTTCACGTCGTTAAAAAAAACGACATGAAAAACGACGTGAAAAAAGAGAGCATGTTCGAAATTTTTAATGGCCGTTTTTCACGTAGTTAAAAATGCTCTGGAGCATACACACGATCATTTTTAATGGCCATTTTTTTTAATGCCATTTTTAACGGCATGAAAAACGATCGTGTGTACGCGGCATTAAGCCCCGGACCATTTTGTAGCTAAAGGACCAGAGCTGTTTTCAGAATTTTGCACTGCGCTGCTTTAACTGTAAATTGTGCAGACATGCAATGTTGTACCAAAACGAAATTTGCGTCCTTTTCTTCCCACAAATAGAGCTTTATTTTAATGGTATTTGATTGCCTCTGCGATTTTTATTTTTTGCGATATAAACGGAAAAAGACCGAAAATTTGGAAAAAAAATGATATTTTCTACTTTTTGTTATAAGAAAAATCGAATAAACTCAATTTTAGTCATACATTTAGGCCAAAATGTATTCAGCCACATGTCTTTCGTAAAAAAAAATGTCAATAAGCGTATATTTATTGGTTTGCGCAAAAGTTATAGCGTCTACAAACTAGGGTACATTTTCTGGAATTTACACAGCTTTTAATTTATGACTGCCTATCTCATTTCTTGAGGTGCTAAAATGGCAGGGCAGTACAAAACCCCCCCAAATGACCCAATTTTGGAAAGTAGACACCCCAAGGAAATTGCTGAGAGGCATGTTGAGCCCATTGAATATTTTTTTTTTTTTTGTCTCAAGTGATTGAATAATGACTAAAAAAAAAAAAAATTACAAAAAGTTGTCAATAAATGATATATTGCTCACACATACCATGGTTATATGTGGAATTGCACCACAAAATACATTTTGCTGCTTCTCCTGAGTACGGGGATACCACATGTGTGGGACTTTTTGGGAGCCTAGCCGCGTACGTGCCCCCTGAAAACCAAGCACCGCCTTCAGAATTTCTAAGGGCGCAAATTTTTGATTTCACTCCTCACTACCTATCACAGTTTCGAAGGCCATAAAATGCCAAAATAGCACAAAACCCCCCAAAATGACCCCATTTTAGAAAGTAGACACCCCAAGGAAGATGCTGAGAGGCCTGTTGAGCCCATTGAATATTTTTTTTTGTCCCAAGTGATTAAATAATGACAAAAAAAAATTACAAAAAGTTGTCACTAAATGATATATTGCTCACACATGCCATGGTTATATATGGAATTACACCCCAAAATACATTTTGCTGCTTCTCCTGAGTATGACCCCATTTTGGAAAGTAGACACCCCAAGCTATTTGCTGAGAGGCATGGTGAGTATTTTACAGCTCTCATTTGTTTTTGAAAATGAAGAAAGAAAATTTTTTTTGTTTTTTTTTCAATTTTCAAAACTTTGTGACAAAAAGCGAGATCTGCAAAATACTCACCATACCTCTCAGCAAATAGCTTGGGGTGTCTACTTTCCAAAATGGGGTCATTTGGGGGGTTTTGTGCCATCTGGGAATTCCATGGCCTCCGAAACTGTTATAGGCAATGAGAATTGAAATCAAAAATTTACACCCTTAGAAAGCCTGAAGGCGGTGCTTGGTTTTGGGGTCCCGTACGCGGCTAGGCTCCCAAAAAGTCTCACACATGTGGTATCCTCGTACTCAGGAGAAGCAACAGAATGTATTTTGGGGTGTAATTCCACATATGCCCATGACATGTTTGAGCAATATATCATTTAGTGACAACTTTGTGCAAAAAAAAAAAAAAAATTGTCTTTTTTCCGCAAATTGTGTCAACATATAAAATATTCCATGGACTCGACATGCCTCTCAGTATATAGCTTGGGGTGTCTTCTTTCCAAAATGTGGTCATTTGGGGGGGTTTTGAACTGTTCTGGCATTTTATACACAACATTTGGAAGCTTACATCCACTCTTCTAACCACTTGAAGACAAAGCCCTTTTTGACACTTTTTGTTTACATGAAAACATTTTTTTTTTTTGCAAGAAAATTATGTTGAACCCCCAAACATTATATATATTTTTAAAGCAAAGGCCCTACAGATTAAAATGGTGGGTGTTGCATTTTTTTTTCTACACAGTATTTACGCAGCGATTTTTCAAATGCATTTTTTGGGGAAAAAATACACTTTTTTTAATTTTAATGCACTAAAACACACTATATTGCCCAAATGTTTGATGAAATAAAAGAGATGATCTTAGGCCGAGTACATAGATACCAAACACGACAAGCTTTAAAATTTCGCACAAACGCGCATTGGCGACAAACTACATACATTTTTAAAAGCCTTTAAAAGCCTTTACAGGTTACGCCGTTAGATTTACAGAGGAGGTCTACTGCTAAAATTACTGCCCTCGATCTGACCTTCGCGGTGATACCTCACATGCATGGTGCAATTGCTGTTTACATATGACGCCAGACCGTAGCTTGCGTTCGCCATTGGGCAAGAGCAAGGCAGGACAGGGGTGCTTTTTTTTTAATTATTATTAATTTTGCTTTTTTCTTTTATTTTTAAACTGTTGCTTCCATATTTATTTAATTTTTATCATTTTTATTGTTATCTCAGGGAATGTAAATATCCCCTATGATAGCAATAGGTAGTGACAGGTACTCTTTTTTTGAAAAAACTGGGGTCTATTGGACCCTAGATCTTTCCTCTGCCCTCAAAGCATCTGACCACACCAAGATCGGTGTGATAAAATGCTTTCTCAATTTCCCAATGGCGCTTTTTATATCCGGGGGGGGACATTCCCTCCCACTGCTTGTAAAAGCAGTCCAGAGGCTAATTAGCCACTAGGATTGCTTTTACATGAAAGCCGGCCGCTGGCTGAAAAGAATGATACCAAGATGATACCTAAACCCGCAGGCATCATTCTGGTATAAACATTCAAAGTCCAGCAACATACCAGTATGTTGCTGGTCCTTGTTGGACATGTATTTTAATCTTTTTTTTCATGCAGCCTGTTGGCTGAACGAAAAAAAAAAGATTGATCGGTGGGTATGCCCACCATTAGAATACCACCCTTCATCCACCCACTTCTAATGATGGGCATACATGCACCATTTATATATGCCGAAGCATGGGGGCATCTTCCCGCAAAAGTTATGCCGCGTACACATGGTCAGACTTTTCCACGGGCAAGCCTCCGTCGGAATTTCGACCGTATGTACGCGGCATTAGGAGCAAAATCGCTCCTCCGCTCCTCCGCCCCTGCTGCCCCAATGCTTCGGCATATATGCTTCTTTTTTTTTTACTGTGGTGGTGAAATCACCTCCTACAGCACTGGAGTCGCAGGGATCAGGCCTGTCTCTGCGAACGCTGCAGTTATGTGTGTTGTGTTTTGCAAGTGACAGTGATCGATCGATACTGCACTTGGGTGGCCTGGGCTGGACGGAGGGGCAAAACGCAGGTGCTAGCAGGTATCTGGGCTGATCCCGCTAACACTGCGTTTTTGGGAACCCTAAACTGCTGGGGACGCTAGTATAGATCTGATCAGATCAGACATTGATCTGTTCAGATACTATACCACTAAGGGGTGTGTATGCTTCACGCGTGGGTGTTAGCGCTACTGGCACTAACCTGACGCTGCCTGGGGTGTGACGCAGACCCTCTCTGACGCTAAAACCTAATTGATATCACCCGCCGGGCGATCAGGGGGTTAAACCTTTATTGGATTATATACGGCGGGTGCCCTGACACTATAAAAAGAAAACTAACTAACCAGCGTCACCCGTAACATTTATATGGTGATTACTGGTGAAAGGGTTAACTAGGGGCAATTAGGGGGTTAAAACCTTTATTAGGTAATATATGGGGGTACCTGACGCTATATAAAAACCTGATGGCGAACCTAAAAAAAATTACTGGCTACCTATCGGCATCACCGACACTAAGACAGCGATCAGAAAAACGATCGCTTAGCGACAGTGGTGATAGGGGGTGAAAGGGTTACCTGGGGGGCGATCAAAGGGGTTAAACCTTTATTAGATAATATATGGGGGTACCTGACGCTATAAAAACCTGCGGCGAACCTAAAAAAAATTACTGGTTACCGATCGGCATCACCGACACTAAGACAGCGATCAGAAAAACGATCGCTTAGCGACAGTGGTGATAGGGGGTGAAAGGGTTACCTGGGGGGCGATCAAGGGGGTTAAACCTTTATTAGGTAATATATGGGGGTACCCGACGCTATAAAAACCTGCGGCAAACCTAAAAAAAAATACTGGCTACCGATCGGCATCACCGACGCTAAGACAGCGATCAAAAAAACGATCGCTTAGCGACAGTGGTGATAGGGGGTGAAAGGGTTACCTGGGGGGCGATCAAGGGGGTTAAACCTGTATTAGGTAATATATGGGGGTACCTGACGCTATAAAAACCTGCGGCGAACCTAAAAAAAATAACTGGCTACCGATCGGCATCACCGACGCTAAGACAGCGATCAGAAAAATGATCGCTTAGCGACAGTGGTGATAGGGGGTGAAAGGGTTATCTGGGGGGCGATCAAGGGGGTTAAACCTTTATTAGGTAATATATGGGGGTACCCGACGCTATAACAACCTGCGGCGAACCTAAAAAAAATAACTGGCTACCGATCGGCATCACCGACGCTAAGACAGCGATCAGAAAAATGATCGCTTAGCGACAGTGGTGATAGGGGATGAAAGGGTTATCTGGGGGGCGATCAGGGGGTTAAACCTTTATTGGGGGGGGGTTAGGGGGCTACACTGGACCTAAAACTAACTTTAGTGACACTTTTACAGTCACAAATGTCACTGATTGCAGTGATCAGTAAATAAATGGTCACTGCAATCAGTGACACTGTGACTGGGGGCTGTGGGGTGATCTGGGGGGGGCCTGGGGGGGGCGATTTATGTGTCTATGTGTCCTGGTGTCAGTGTAGTGTTTTGTGCACTAACCTGCATCTTCTCTTGTGCGGCGCTCGGTATATGTGAGCGCCGCAGGAGAGATGACATCACTTCCTCTGCCTGTGTTTACATTACACAGGCAGGGGAAGGATTCGATTCGCTGGGAGCGATCGAGAGGGGGTGGCCGGAATCGAACGGCCGTCCCCTCTTCCTGGATCGCTCCCGAAAACTTAACGACAGCTCACTGTAAAGAAGGGGGGTCCGATCGGACCCCCAACTATACAAAGGCGATCACGTACATATACGTGATTCTGCCTGTCGGTGCCATTCTGCCGACGTATTTTTACAGTGGGCGGTCGTTAAGTGGTTAAATACAGTAGTCAGCAGCAGAGTTTCCTCTATCTACACTGTTTTGAATGGATGTAGGAAACTCTAAAGCCCTGTACACATGATCGGTTTTACCGATGAAAACCGTCCGATGGATTTTTTTCATCGGACAAACCGATCGTGTATGGGACCCATCGGTCTTTTTTCCATCGGTTTTAAAAAATAGAACATGTTTTAAAATTTTTACGATGGATCCAAAACCAATAGCAAATTCCGATCGTCTATGGGCAAGTCCATCGGATAAATAACCCGCGCATGCTCAGAATCAAGTCGATGCATGCTCAGAAGCATTAAACTTCATTTTTCTCGGCTCATCGGAGTGTTTTACGTCACCGCGTTTGGAACGGTCGGTTTTTTGACTGATGGTGTGTGGGCAAGACTGATGGAAAACTGTTTCATCGGATATCCGATGGACAAATCCATCAGACTAGAATCCATAGGAAATCCGATCGTGTGTACAGGGCTTTAGATTGCTGGACAAAATATATATAATATATGCGTGTATTGTTAACCTAACCATGCAGCAAAAAAATAGTCATGCTGTAAAGTTAGCTTGAACATAATTGAAATCTGCACAAACAGAATGAGAACAGAAGAAAATGCCAAAATACAACTCAGCTTTGGATGTTTACAAGTTAATGGAAAAGGACCTGGGGGTCCTAGTAGATAATAGGCTCAGCAATGGCATGCAATGCCAATCTGCTGCTAACAAAGCAAACAGAATATTGGCATGCATTAAAAAGAGGATTAACTCAAGAGATAAAGCGATAATTCTCCCACTCTACAAGACTCTGGTCTGACCGTACCTGGAGTATGCTATCCAGTTCTGGGCACCAGTCTTCAGGAAGGATGTACTGGAAATGGAGCGAGTACAGAGAAGGGCAACAAAGCTAATAAAGGGACTGGAGGATATTAGTTATGAAGAAAGATTGCGAGCACTGAACTTATTCTCTCTGGAGAAGAGATGCTTGGGAGGGGATATGATTTTAATTTACAAATACCATACTGGTGACCCCACAATAGGGAAAAAACTTTTCCGTGGAAGGGAGTTTAATAAGACACGTGGCCACTCATTAAGGTTAGAAGAAAAGAGGTTTAACCTTAGACTGCATAGAGGGTTCTTTACTGTAAGAGCGGAAAGGATGTGGAATTCACTTCCACAGGCGGTGGTTTCAGCTGGAGCATCGATAGTTTAAAAAAACGATTAGATAAGCACCTGAACGACCACAACATACAGGGTTATACCATGTAATACTGACTTATAATCACACACATAGGTTGGACTTGATGGACTTGTGTCTTTTTTCAACCTCACCTGCTATGTAACTATGTAAATCATGAATTCCAGTTTATTGTTACAGAAAATACAGTATTTTGATATATATTTCTCAAAAGTGTAAAATCACTAAGATATTTCATAGATTTTTTTGAAAAGATGGCAATAAATACATTAAAAAAAATATAGAAAACTAAGTGAACCAAAGAGAGATATAAAATGAACAAGGAAACATATTTTTCTTAGTAGGCATAGTTAATCAGGATAAAAAAAAACACATTCCCATTGAGTTAACTACTTGAGCTTCGGAAGGTTTTACCCCCTTCCTGACCAGGCCATTTTTTGCGATACGGCACTGCGTTACTAAAGATAGAAACTTTATGATTGTATACAACCATGTATCAGCCATTCCTTTTATGTGCATATGTGTTTCATGTTTTTTGATCTTTGTACAAATAAAACATAATTTTTTGTGTAAGGGCTCTTTCACACGGAGGTCCGTTCAGGTCCGCCTGTCAGTTTTTTAGGCGGACCTGAAACGGATCCTCCATGTACCCCTATGGAGGCACGGATGTCAGCGGAGACATGTCCGCTGACATCCGCTCCGCCAAAGTGTGACGGAGGAAAACCCTATTTTTCCTTCCGTCGGCGGAGCGGATCGGATGACAACGGACTCTACGGTCCGTCGTCATCCGATTCCCCATAGGGGAGAGCGGCGCTCTGACAGGGCGGTCCCTGCACAGTGTGCGGGGACCGCCCAGTCATCCGTCGGCTCAGCGGGGATCTTCGGAGCGATCCCCGCTGAGCAAGCGGAGCTTCACGGGGCGGATCTTCACGGATCCGCCCCGTGTGAAAGGACCCTTAGTGTTGTTTTGGTAAATAGTGCCCAAAACGTCCTATTATTGACAAAGGAGTTGTAGTGTGTAAAATTAAAGGGATGTTGACATGTGAATAAGAAGTTTGAAGAGATTATTAATAAAATAAACTTAAAGCACCTATTGGAAATATTTGATCACTAGTGCCAATGGCTGTTACAGTAAAACCTTTACATTGCATCTGAGTTTCAAGATATAGAGCACTTCAAGTCCAACTGACAACTTGCATTCAGCTAAATACACCATTCACAATATGTTGTTGGCTCCACAGGAAACAGAAAAGTCTATAAAGACAGTACAAGCCAGATCCTGCTCCAATGAAAGAAGTCTCACGGAGAAGGGCCAGGAACTGCATGACCTGGAAGAAAAGAGACATGAGAAAGCATTTGACAAGGCCTATGACTCTAAAAAGAAGATAGCAAAGGAGGCAAGAACAAGACTGAAAATATTCTGTTCACAAGAAGACCTTGATAAAACACAAGACATTCAAATGATATGACATGGTCTGTTATCAATATATGGTTCATTCAACATTCTAATACTGTGGGCACTGTTAATAAAAAAGGAAAAAGGATGCTTGCTTTATCTTGGCTGCAGATATCTGCAAACTCGTGAGCAAACCACTAGAGACAATTAATAAGACCTATAATGACCAATTTGAAAAAGATAGGGGGGAAATATCATTAAATGAAGATGAGTATGGATCTATCTTTGAACACACAAACACAGAAACTGTAATATTAAAGTTAACACAAAGATCAGGCAATCACTCTAAAACCAACTCCAAAGGTCTCTAGCTAACTAACAGATGTAGAAGCAGAGCTTGCAGGTAATTAGAACTGGCCAAGGCCATGGAAAAAATGTAGGTTCAGCAAGCAATACTTCACAAGCTAGGAGTGAATCAAAACTTGGTGAAGCAAAAATGCCAGCAGAGAGAAGCAAAGATGTGTGTGGGGGGGAAATAAATGAATGCACTTTTTTTTTCCTGCAAAAATATGTGCATTTATTTAATTTTAAATGGTAAATCTTGCCTTTAAATATTGATTGTCTTCGTTTATAAAAGGAGTTTCTGTTATATTATTTTAAAGCCGATGTCCCACTAAAAAGTATTTTTATTAAAAGCCAGCAGCTACAAATACAGCAGTTGCTGGCTTTTAATATATGGACACTTACCTGTCCAGGGCGCCCCGCGTGGTCGGCAGCCGAAGCCGATCTGTCACTCGAGGATTGGCTGCTGCCGCCACCATATTTGGTAAGGGAATCAGGAAGTGAAGCATTGCAGCTCCCTACTGCGCATGCACGAGTCGCTCTGCGCATCTTCACTGGTCCCCGTTGTGTTCTGGGACCTGTGTGTCTCCCAGAAGACAGCGGGGGGGACAGAGTAGGCGCCGGAAGTGGTGTAGATCACTGAGGTGATCTATGCCAGGAAGTGAGAGCAACTACCTGTATAAGACAGGTATCTGCTCCCGCCTCCCCCCTGAAAGGTGCCAAATGTGACACCGGAGGGGAGGATGATTCCAAAAAGTGGAAGTTCCATTTTTGGGTGGAACTCCACTTTAAGTTGTCAATAAAAAATGTGCTCCATCAGTAAATTTTCCATGCGTTGTCAGTAAAAATAGTCATTAGGGGTTGGCAACAGTGGATGAGAGTAACGGGATCAGTGGGAAGGGCCTTGTGTTCGGGGGGAAGGGCCACAAGCTCAGGGGGGTCAATGGGGCCCTTCAGGGCTTCTTGCACCGGGGGCCCTAAAGGTTCTAGTTACGCCTCTGTCATGAGCACTGGGATTTGATGCAGAATTTGACCTGATTACTATGAGTTCATAATCTCCTGTCTCATGTGTGCCCTCCAATTCCCATTGCTTCTCCGCAACTATAGTGGCAGAGACAGAAGGTTGTCTCACATATTTACTGTTCCTGGTCGATTTTATTGCAACACACCCCAAATGCACAGCACTCCAGATCAGGCTTTGCCCCAATGCATAGTCGTGAAGCCAATCTCCAGAATTTTATCTTAAGCAGTTTATATACAGTTTGCATATTTTTTCGTTTTCAGTTTTACAAAAAGGCACCATTTAAAATGAACAAATATCTGTTATTTATGAACTCATAAAAGTTTTTAGATTTTAGCTGGATTTTTTTAAGTTATGTTGGGCTTGTGTACATTAATAATGCGTTCAGTGTATTTTTATAGATACTGTTTTGATAAACATTTGCGCAACAAATCGCCGGATGTACAAAATCAACAATTTATTCTGTTGGGCATGTGCTTTCTGAAAATGTATGGTTTGGGGGTATTTTACCATCTCTCAAAGCTGTGGGTAAAAAATTGTGAAATATGATAAAAAAGTGAAAGATAACAAAAATAGTCAGGCCACCATATTTTAAAAGCAGAAAGCAGGACCTGGAAGTGAAAGGGTTAATAATGTATTTATAATTAAAGAGCTGCAATAATTTGCGCCTTTTAAATCTAACTAGAGTTGATCTTTAAATATCAAGTTTACTCAAATTTTTCCGTTCCTAAATCCATAATTTAGGAATTTCTTTTCTAGGGTCTTTCCATCAAGATCCTAAGCTGCCCTTTACCCAATAATGTAATATTTCTTTCTGACTTAATTCAAAGCAGTGGTGTCTTTTATGTGAAACATGGAATACACCAAATTATTGTAATTTTTGTGCCCATTTTATATTTTTTCTCACTTACAATCTTGATGACACCTGGTCTTGGAATTGGTGAAGGCACATGCTGCCACTCTTCAGTGAGTCTGGGCTTCGTATGTGGTGCTGTACCTTATAGGTAGGTGTGGCTATCTTCATGGTAAATTTGCTATCAGTTTATTGATTGCTATATACAGTATGCGTCCCAGATATGGAACTTAAAGCGTAACTCCACTTTTGTTGAGAAAAAAACATTCCCTTCTGGGTGTTCTATGTACACTGCAAGGATTTTAACAAACTTTGTTGCAGATTCCTACCTTTTGTTAGGCCCCATGCACACGAGACGCCGGTGCAAACTCTGCTGAACACACGTTTTTATAGGCTAAAACCGGCGTTTAAAAACGCCCGTTTTGCCGCGATTTTAGCGGCGTTTTACCGCGTTTTACCGCATTTTGCAGCGTTTTACCGCGTTTGCGTCTATAGGCGTTTAGTTAAGAAACATCATAAGACCCTCCCTAAGCTCAAAAAACAGTATTATTTAACCATTTCAGCCATTTTGGGAGACCAGCAGCTGAGAGAGCAGCAGTGTACTTGTATTTAGCGTATCACTTGCCACATCACAAGCTGTGGATTGTCCACTTGCCACGTCACCTGGCCACGTCACCTGGCCACGTCACCTGCCACAAGTTGTGAATTGTCCACTTGTCACGTCACCTGCCACGTCACCTGGCCACAAGTTGTGGATTGTCCACTTACCACATCACCTGGCCATGTCACCTGGCCACGTCACCTGGCCATGTCACCTGCCACGTCACCTGCCACAAGTTGTGGAATGTTCACTTGCCACATCACCTGCCACAAGTTGTGCATTGTCCACTTGCCACGTCACTTGGCCACGTCACCTGCCACAAGTTGTGAATTGTCCACTTGCCACGTCACCTGCCACGTCACCTGGCCACAAGTTGTGGATTGTCCACTTGCCACATCACCTGGCCACGTCACCTGGCCACGTCACCTGCCACAAGTTGTGAATTGTCCACTTGCCACGTCACCTGCCACGTCACCTGGCCACAAGTTGTGGATTGTCCACTTACCACATCACCTGGCCACGTCACCTGGCCACGTCACCTGCCACAAGTTGTGGAATGTTCACTTGCCACGTTACCTGGCCACATCACCTGGCCACGTCACCTGCCACAAGTTGTGAATTGTCCACTTGCCACGTCATCTGCCACGTCACCTGGCCACAAGTTGTGGATTGTCCACTTGCCACGTCACCTGGCCACATCACCTGGCCATGTCCCCTGCCACGTCACCTGCCACAAGTTGTGGAATGTTCACTTGCCACGTTACCTGGCCACATCACCTGCCACAAGTTGTGAATTGTCCACTTGCCACGTCACCTGCCACGTCACCTGGCCACAAGTTGTGGATTGTCCACTTGCCACGTCACCTGGCCATGTCACCTGCCATGTCACCTGACACAATTTGTGGATTGTCCACCTGCCACGTCACCTGGCCACGTCACCTGGCCATGTCATCTGGCCACATCACCTGCCACAATTTGTGGATTGTCCACTTGCCACGTCACCTGCCACGTCACCTGGCCACGTCACCTGCCACAAGTTGTGGAATGTTCACTTGCCACGTCACCTGCCACGTCACCTGCCACAAGTTGTGAATTGTCCACTTGCCACGTCACCTGCCACGTCACCTGGCCACAAGTTGTGGATTGTCCACTTGCCACATCACCTGGCCACGTCACCTGGCCACGTCACCTGCCACAAGTTGTGAATTGTCCACTTGCCACGTCACCTGCCACGTAACCTGGCCACAAGTTGTGGATTGTCCACTTACCACATCACCTGGCCACATCACCTGGCCATGTCACCTGCCACGTCACCTGCCACAAGTTGTGGAATGTTCACTTGCCACGTTACCTGGCCACATCACCTGCCACAAGTTGTGAATTGTCCACTTGCCACAAGTTGTGGATTGTCTACAGTGCAATGCAAGCAATTCGTTTTTTTTTCATATTTTTTTGATGGTTTTTCATCATTTGCCATCATTTTTGAGATTTCTAATGTAAAAAAATAGGTCACCTTTAAAAACGCTAATAAACGAAATCGCGGCAAAACGCCGGTACCCGCGTTTTGCCGCGTTTAGCCGCGTTTTGCGTCTGAAACGTGGAAAACGTTTGCGTCTGAACCCATTTTTTTGCTTCTGGAAAAACGAGGTTAAACGCAACTGCCTAAAAACGGCAATAAACGAGACTGTGTGCATGGACACATAGGATAACATTGAATGGGTTCAGGAGCAGTTGAAAAAAAGTGTCCAACTGCCTCTGAACGCGCGTTTAACAGCAAATAACAGCATCTCGTGTGCATGGGGCCTTATTCTAAAGAAGACACTGTTTGTTCCTCTGTGCCCCTGGCTCAGTGAGTCTAATGGGAGTGGTTTCATAATTATTAACCAGCTTCAGCAGCTACAGGGCACTAATGAGGAAAGTTGAATGGTCTGCATCCCTTTAGATGTGATTTCCTATTGTGAGTATCTCACCAAAAGTAAATTTTTTGTTGCAGGGATGCCTGAAATCTGACTTGTATCTTAGGCCCCATGCACACGAGACGCTGTTATTTGCTGTTGAACGCGCGTTCAGAGGCAGTTGGACGCTTTTTTCAACTGCTCCTGAACCCATTCAATGTTATCCTATGTGTCCATGCACACACTCTCGTTTTTTGGCGTTTACAAGCAGTTGCGTTTAACCTCGTTTTTCCAGAAGCAAAAAAATGGGTTCAGACGCAAAAGTTTTCACGTTTCAGACGCTAAACGCTGCTAAACGCGGCTAAACGCGGCTAAACGCGGTACCGGCGTTTTGCCGCGTTTGCGTTTATAAGCGTTTTTAAAGGTGACCTATTTTTTAACATTAGAAATCTCAAAAATGATGGCAAATGATGAAAAACTATTAAAAAATATAAAAGAAAACTGTAATTGCTTGCATCGCATTGTGGACAATCCACAACTTGTGGCAGGTAAAGTGGCAAGTGGACAATCAACAACTTGTGTCAGGTGATGTGGCCAGGTGACGTGGCCAGGTGACGTGGCAAGTGGACAATCCACAACTTGTGGCAGGTGACGTGGCACGTGATGTGGCAAGGTGACGTGGCAAGTGGACAATCCACAACTTGTGGCAGGTGACGTGGCCAGGTGACGTGGCCAGGTGATGTGGCCAGGTGACGTGGCAGGTGACGTGGCAAGTGGACAATCCACAACTTGTGGCAGATGATGTGGCAAGTGATACGCTAAATACAAGTACACTGCTGCTCTCTCAGCTGCTGCTACTCACTCTGGTCTCACAAACTGGCTGAAATGGTTAAAATTTACTGTTTTTTGAGCTTAGGGAGGGTCTATGATGAAACGCTTATAAACGCAAACGCGGTTAAACGCAGCTAAACGCGGCCGCAAACGCGGCAAAACGCGCGTTTATAAACGCCGGTTTCAGCGTTTAAAAACGTGTGTTCAGCAGAGTTTGCACCTGCGTCTCGTGTGCATGGGGCCTTAGTGTACACTTCTGGGAAAATCAGTGAGCCAATCACACAGGCAGGAAATTATGTTTCTTTGCACAGAACATCGCCAGGTAGCCATATTGCATTCCATTTTACAGAAAATTACAGAGCTGCAGATTGAAAAGGAAAGGTCATTTTTAATAACATTCAATTACAATAAGAATTGTGTTGCAATTGTACTGTATATGCTATATTATTTATTTATTTGGCTATTTTTTTTCCATGAAAGTGGAGTTAACCTTTAAATAGTTTAGAGTTAGGGACCACAGTCTGAGGAAGTACATTCATGTGGCAGTGTAACTTTACCTATATTTGCAACTGTATGCAACAAAGACTTTTGAATGTAACCTATTGTGTTAATGATAGCCTGAGAGTGATGGAGAGTTTTTGTATTAGCCTGTTACATCCTAACAAATAAATAAGTAGTGCAAGCACTGCTTTTTGCATAGGACAGTGTGTTTTGTAGCCCATTCAAATGAATTGGATGGATGAGCACCTCTGCTACTTAAATGTTAACTTTATGTCTGCTCTTAAGCATAAGTTTATATTATATTTTTCTATTTCTAAGATGTATGAATTAGAGATAACTCTGAAGGAGGAAGAATTTGTCTGAGGGTTTTACCAGAAAAAGACCAGCATTTTACCCAGGGCCGGTGCTAAGAGCATTGTCTCCATCAAGCAGTAGTGGATCCAAGAAAATCTGCGAGGCACTACCTCTTCAAGCCAAAATTCTAACTGTACTCCAGCTGTTACCCAAGCCACAGTTATGCCATTTGGCTCTCCTGGCCAATCAACATCTCACCACCAGGAAAAAAGTCTGGGATGCACATAGCTCCTAAAACATAATAACAAACCTAATTTTGAAGTATCTCATAGACCAGTGTTTCTCAACTCCAGTCCTCAAGGCGCCCCAACAGGTCACATTTTCAGAATTTCCCTCAGATGAAACAGCTGTGGGAACTACAAGGCAGTGAAACTGATCAAATCACCTGTGCAAAATAATGGAAAGCCTGAAAACATGACCTGTTGGGGTGCCTTGAGGACTGGAGTTGAGAAACACTGTCATAGACACATGCATTTGACATTTAGCAGTGCTGTATTAATTGAGATCTGAGAATGTTGCACATAGGTCAAGGCATTCACAGATGAAGGATCTCTTTCCAAAGTTATACACCTAGGGCCCTTGCAAACTCCCCATGATGTTCCTTCATGTCAACCATATTAGATGTTTCCTTTTGGAGTTCATATATCCACCAGCTTTAACTGTACAGGTAGTTTGTCTAACTTCAACCTGTTAATAGGAAATGTAGGACAACACTATAGTTTTAATGGATTTAACCAATATGTATTAACCATGGGAAAAGTGTAATTCCCTAACTGCACAATTCTCAAGCCTGGTTCAAACATAGGTTCCTACGTAAAGTCCTAGTGTCATACCCACAATTTTTTTAGACCATAGTTACAAGTAAATACCAAACAGTACATACAAGGAAACATTCAAATATCATAAGTGAATCCCTTGGTCATGTTCATATTTCTTTATAGACAGTTCTAGGAAGCAATCAAATCTTTTACACGTGCAATAACTGTGATCAAGGTCTAAACTTTGTTATCCTGCTTTATAAAAAGAACACTACGCAATGCCAGTGACCTTAAATGAAACCTTTCTGTATATTCAGTTCCAATGTTTTTACATCAAAAAGGAACCTTTTGTCCACTATAGATTGCCCCTTTTTACTAGGTCTTTAGGAGTTCAGCTTGCATCACAAAGTGACATGGGCACATATATTTTTATCACAGAATGAACACAATACATGCTTATAATTCTGTCCATTGCAAAATTTCAGACCACCAAGATTTCTAGAAACAAGCTGTTCTTCCAACTTAAGGTCGATAGGGCAAATTAGAATTTTGACTGTGAACTTCAAACATGACTGTGAACTCACAAAAAGACTGTCATCCATAGGTAAAATATCTTTCAGAATGGTACTCAACACACACAAAATGTATTATATCTTGCAGTTTCCCATATCAAACAGACAATATGTCCTTTCATCAAAATTATCAATGGGATGATTAATTTTAGTTTCAGAATAAAGCATCTAAAATCTGATAACTGAATGCCTTTTTATTTTTTATTTTTTATAGCATTGACTTTTGCACTGATGAAGCAGTGCATTGACCTGCATAGAGAATAAGTAAGAAGAAGCATTAAACTGGTTTTATGACTATGGTAGGCAATTGGTAAAGCGGGAGCCTGGGGAACAGAACAGCCTTAAGTGTTGGCCATTTATAATGAAAAGATTGATGTCCAAAGTGAATTAATGCAGAGTCAATCAGAAGCCACTTCATTTCTAACAGCTGAATTGGGATCGGTTTAGTATGTTTTACCAAGCATGATTTTTTGCCCCACTCTACAAAATAATGTGTCTTACAATTTCAGCTTGCTAGGGATTAGGGACTAGCTTGCTGGGGACTATTACGTGGTAGTCTACTGAGTGCTAGTAAACTTCTGTACCTCACAAAAGTGAGTACACCCATCAACATTTTTGTAAATATTTTATTATATCTTTTCATGTGACAACACTGAATAAATTACACCTTGCTACAATGTAAAGTAGTGAGTGTACAGCTTGTATAACAGTGTAAATTTGCTATCCCCTCAAAATAACTCAACACAGCCATTAACGTTTAAACCGTTGGCAACAAAAGTGAGTACACCCCTTAGTGAAAATGTCCAAATTGGGCCAAAAGTGTCAATATTATGTGTGGCCACCATTATTTTCCAGCACTGCCTTTACTCTCTTGGGCATGGAGTTCCCAGAGCTTTACAGGTTGCCACTGGAGTCCTCTTCCACTCCTCCATGATGACATCACGGAGCTGGTGGATGTTAGAGACCTTGCGCTTCTCCACCTTCTGTTTGAGGATGCCCCACAGATGCTCAATAGGGTTTAGGTCTGGAGACATGCTTGGCCAGTCCATCACCTTTACCCTCAGCTTCTTTAGCAAGGCAGTGGTTGCCTTGGAGGTGTGTTTGGGGTTGTTATCATGTTGGAATACTGGCCTGTGGCCCAGTCTCTGAAGGGAAGGGATCATGCTCTGCCTCAATATGTCACAGTACATGTTGGCATTCATGGTTCCCTCAATGAACTGTAGCTCGTCAGTGCCAGCAGCACTCATGCAGCCCCAGACCATGACACTCCCATCAGCATGCTTGACTGTAGGCAAGACACACTTGTCTTTGTACTCCTCACCTGGTTGCCACCACACACACTTAACACCATCTGAACCAAATAAGTTTATCTTAGTCTCATCAGACCACAGGACATGGTTCCAGTAATCCATGGCCTTAGTCTGATTGTCTTCAGTAAACTGTTTGCGGGCTTTCTTGTGCATCATCTTTAGAAGAGGCTTCCTTTTTTGGAAGACAGCCATGCAGACCAATTTGATGCAGTGTGTGGCGTATGGTCAGAGCACTGACAGGCTGACCCCCCCACCCCTTCAACCTCTGCAGCAATGTTGGCAGCATGCATATGTCTATTTCCCAAAGACAACCTGTGGATATGACGCTGAGCACATGCACTCAATTTCTTTGGTCGACCATGGCGAGGCCTGTTCTGAGTTGAACCTGTACTGTTAAACTGCTGTATGGTCTTGGCCACCGTGTTGCAGCTCAGTTTCAGGGTCTTGGCAATATTCTTATAGCCCAGGCCAACTTTATGTAGAGCAACAATTCTTTTTTTCAGATCCTCAGAGAGTTCTTTGCCATGAGGTGCCATGTTGAACTTCCAGTGACCAGTATGAGAGAGTAAGAGTGATAGCACCAAATTTAACCCACCTGCTCCCCATTCACACCTGAGACCTTGTAACACTAATGAGTCGTATGACACCGGGGAGGGAAAATGGCTAACTGGGGCCAATTTAGACATTTCCACTTAGGGCTGTACTCACTTTTGTTGCCAGTGGTTTAGACATGAATGGCTGTGTGTTGAGTTATTTCTAGGCAACAGCAAATTTACACTGATATACAAGCTGTACACTCACTACTTTACATTGTAGCAAAGCGTAATTTCTTCAGTGTTGTCTCACGAAAAGTTTCTAATAAAATATTTACAAAAATGGGAGGGGTGTACTCATTTTTGTAAGATACTGTATCTGCTTCAGGAAGTATTAATGTTATCCATTTACCCCCATTGTTACTACCTTTGTTGACTGGACTAATCTCTAAACCATTTTTATAAATTTTAGTTTGCACAAATATTTTCCAAATTCATTTTAATAAATAATGGAATAATATTGAAAATATTCCAGGTTGTCATGAAGTATAATGTCAAATATTCTTCATGAAAATTTTTAAAAATCACACTCTATTTGTACAATGATATTTCGAAAATTGTTGAAAAATTTGATATTCACACTAATACAGTAAGAAGGTGTAATAGGGCTGGCACTGAAATCAAGAGTCTTCACCAGAGCTCCTAGTGGTGGTGGAAATAGATTTGGCTGTAAGTTACTTCCAATGTTATGATACCCTCTCGCAGGTGACAAAGGCTCAACTGAGGTGTGAAATTGCAGTAGCAGTTGGTTTTCACCTGATCTTCCAATGTTGAAGATGGGTCAAGAACCTTAGTGGTCCCAATTTTCTTTCCAAGCAAGGGTCTATGCAAGCAGCAAGCAAGAGAGCAGTCACGTTATTCCAGGTCAGCATCAAACAGGCAACAGGCAGGCAAGTATTATAGTTCTTAATTTCTCACATGGTGGATGATAACACAAAGTACCAGCCACTTCAAAGGATGGTGTTTTAATACCCTTCCTGGTTAGAGGGAATGCCCGGCATCAATAGTGGATGATATAGAACAGGGATATGCAATTAGCGGACCTCCAGCTGTTGCCAAACTACAAGTCCCATGAGGCATAGCGAGACACTGACAGCATCAAGCATGACACCCAGAGGCAGAGGCATGATGGGACTTGTAGTTTGGCAACAGCTGGAGGTCCGCTAATAGCATATCCCTGATATAGAAGTTCCGGAGGTAGTGGAGATCCTAGGACACCTGGAAATCATGGAAGATTTAGCAGGGATCGCATGAGTACTGTATCACCCAGGTTTTGGCCAGAGAACGTAACTTAAAAATGTAGACTGGGACATTATCAAAAGTAACAAGATACAGGGAGAATAAAGAAAACTGGAGGAAGAAGTCAAAATAATCAGAAAAGTAACAAGGAGTACAGGGATTGAACAGAGAAACCACAAGCACAAAAGTAACCAAACTGAGAAAGACTTTAGGCAAGTCAGATCACACAACAGAATTTTTATTAGCAACTGCCCAAGGATATATAACACAACAAACTATTGTATTGTACTCAAATGGTGCAGGGGGAGAATGTGGGATGATGGAACCCTACATGTATACCATCCTGAAAAATACATGTACAGAAAAAAGAGGACGGTTGGGTGGGACTTTACATGTAATGTTTTTTATGAAATGCACAAATCAGAAAGTTTTAAAAAAGAAAGTATACATAATTTTAATTAATATATACATGAAATAGATTAAAATTTTATAAGACAAACAACGTTAAAAACACTGTTACAGTATGACTTATACAGGGTGTTGTTATCCTGGCTTGGAGATCCGAGAAGTCGGCCTACGCATTTCACAGTAGGACATGCTTCATCAGGGCCTCGGATTTAGAGGATAATTTTTATGTAAATGCATACACTGCAATGATAATGCATAGACAAGTATTATTGACAACAGCATTGCTTTTGCATGTTACCTATTTTTGCAAACTACCAGTAATATATTTCATTAAAATTATGATCAAAGAGAATTATAATCCAACAAATTCATCGAAGGTATAATGAAGGCATAAAAAGACCTGCTTTATACACTGTGACAAAACATGGAAAAGGAGAAAGAAGGAGGAAAATGGGTTGTCCAAAAAGCATGTTGCATATATAACCCACATAATGAGGGTATATATATATACTCTTTGTTTTGTGGATGGTTGATATCCACGCACTCATATCTATACCCTCATTAGGTGGGTTATATATGCAACATCAAAAAAATGAGAAATAGTAAACCAAGTTCAATATATCTCCCTCAGCGCACACGGAAAAGATTAATCATAGAAACAGTAAGCATCTACTATAATAAAACCAGATATATCCAAAAATATGTCAAAGTACTAATACTCAAACATTAGCAGCGCTAGTGCAAAAATAACAAGAAATGGAGACAATATATTTAAATAAATGTCCACTTGTGAAAACCAGACTATTTTACACTCACCTTCTGCTTCTAATGGACTCACACTAATGTGCAATATCTAAGTGGATCACCATTTTATCGTTTTCATAAGTGGACTTTTATTTAAATATATTGTCTCCATTTCTTGCTATTTTTGCACAAGCGCGGCTAATGTTTGAGCATTAGTACTTTGACATATTTTTGGATATATATATGCAACATGCTTTTTGGACAACCCCTTTTCCTCCTTCTTTCTCCTTTTCCATGTTTTGTCACAGTGTATAAAGCAGGTCTTTTTATGCCTTGATTATGCCTTGATTATGCCTTCGATTAATTTGTTGGATTACAATTCTCTTTGATCAAAACTTAAATTAAATATATTACTGGTAGTTTGCAAAATTAGGTAACATGCAAAAACAATGCTGTTGTCAATAATACTTGTCTATGCATTATCATTGCAGTGTATGCAGTTATATAAAAATTATCCTCCAAATCCGAGGCCCTGATAAAGCCGGTCCTCCCACAAAACGCGTAGGCTGACTTCTCGGATCCCTCAGCCAGGATAACAACACCATGGATAAGTCATACTGTAACAGTGTTTTTAAAGTTGTTTGTCTTTCAAGTTTTTAATCTATTTCATGTATATATGTTAAATAAAATTATGTATACTCTCTTTTTTTAAACTTTCTGTATTGTGCATTTCTTAAAAGACCCTACATGATACATGTAAATTCCCACCCAACCTTCCTCTTTTTTCTGTACGTGTACTCAAACATGACTTTTCTGAAACCAAGGGCTGGGGAATTGGGATCACAAATACTAGTCTGAAAACCAACCATCACCTGTGTTCCAGCAAAGGTGGTTTAAAACAGACATAGGAAGAGGGCAAAACAACATGTAAGTAGAAATGGGACACAGCAGAGCGGAAATACAGCTTACACAACTGAACACAAAGCTGAAAGTAAAAAAAAGTAAGGGGAGGAATGAACAGATAGGATAGTATAGTTATTAAAGGAAAGAGATGGAATATCGCAAGTAGAAATACAAAATAAATATAAATTAATCTCTAAATAGGGATATACAGTATTTCATTGTCATTAATTGGGTATTATTTACTAAAGGAGTACATTTTAATACAGTTCTATGAAATCACACTTACTTCAATCATCCAATGACATGCTGAAAATATATTTTTTTCGTTTTCAACCAATCATATGCAAAGATTATTCCTTTTTGTTTTCAAACTAAAAAATGTGCACCTTTCATACATTTCCCACACTGTGGCTGTTTTAATTAAAAACCACTAGATTTTATCATCTATAAGGCAAAACATATCTTATGCTTTTCTCTATGCCCCATGTGTCTTCCATAGGGCAAACAGATCAGAGTGTCTGCTTAGACATAAAAAAGCAACACCATGTAGCACTACAGAAGCTGTCTGCTACATTCCCATGTTTTATCCAAAGACCCTGCAAGTACTAAAAAATACCTGTTGATCTGCCAGAAATGCATTTAGCTCATAAGTCCTGTTGTGGGCTTACATCACACACTATTTTTGTAGACTGAGTGCTCTTAGCCCTAGCCAATTTTTGGTAAATTACTGAAACCCACGCACTCTTCGATCTCCACAATATAGACGCTAATCCTTTATACAGTATAAGAACTAGGATGGCTAAGGCTCCATGCAGCACACTGGATGTTAACCACTTCAGCCCCGGACCATTTCGTTGGTCAAAGACCAGGCCACTTTTTGCGATTCGGCACTGCGTCGCTTTAACTGACAATTGCACGGTCGTGCGACGTGGCTCCCAAACAATTTTTTTTTCCCACAAATAGAGCTTTCTTTTGGTGGTATTTGATCACCTCTGCGGTTTTTATTTTTTGTGCTATAAACAAAAATAAATAGAGCGACAATTTTGAAAAAAATGCAATATTTTTAACTTTTTGCTATAATAAATATCCCCCAAAAATATATAAAAAACGTTTTTTTTTCCCTCAGTTTAGGCCGATACGTGTTCTTCTACATGTTTTTGGTAAAAAAAATTGCAATAAGCGTTTATTGATTGGTTTGCGCAAAAGTTATAGCGTCTACAAAATAGGGGATAGTTTTATGGCATTTTTATAAAAAAAAAATTTTTTACTAGTAATGTCGGCGATCAGCGATTTTTATCGTGACTGCGACATTATGGCGGACACATCGGACACTTTTGACACCATTTTGGGACCATTGTCATTTTTACAGCGATCAGTGCTATAAAAATGCACTGATTAGTGTGAAAATGACACTGGCAGTGAAGGGGTTAACCACTAGGTGGCGCTGTAGGGGTTAAGTGTGTCCTAGTGAGTGATTCTTACTGTAGGGGGGATGGGCTGTGTGTGACATGACACCGATCTCCGCTCCGATTACACGGAGCGGAGATCAGTGTCATTGTCACTAGGCAGAGCGGGGAGATGCTTGTTTACATTAGCATCTCCCCGCTCTATCTCTCCGTGAGACGATCGAGTCCGTGGGACTCATGGAGCTTGCGGCAGGGTCACGAGCGCACCGGCGGTGGCGCGTGCGTGACCACATGGCGGCATCTTAAAGGGGACATACCTGCACGCCCATATGCCTGTCCGTGCCATTCTGTCTATGTAAATAGTCGTGTGGCCGTCCTTAACCACTTCAATACAGGGCTTTTTGTACCACTTCCATACCGGGCCTATTCTAGCACTTCTCTCCTACATGTACAAATCATCATTCTTTTGCTAGAAAATTACTCAGAACCCCGAAACATTATATATGTTTTTTTAGCAGACACCCTAGGGAATAAAATGACGGTCATTGCAACTTGCACGATATTTGCGCAATAATTTTTCAAACGCCTTTTTAAAAATAAAAAAAAATTGTTTCATGAATTAAAAAATAACAAAACAGTAAAGTTAGCCCAATTTTTTGGGAAAATATGAAAGATGATGTTACGCCGAGTAAATAGATACCTAACATGTCACGCTTTAAAATTGCGCACACTCATGGAATGGCGCCCAACTTCAGTACTTAAAAATCTCCATAGGCGACGCTTTAATTTTTTTTACAGGTTACCAGGTTAGAATTACAGAGGAGGTCTAGTGCTAGAATTGTTGCACGCGCTCTAACGCACGCGGCGATACCTCACATATGTGGTTTGAACGGCGTTTACATAAGTGGGCGACTTATGTGTGCATTCGCTTCTGATCGCGAGCTACCGGGGACAGGGGCGTTTTAAAAAAAAAATTTTTTTTTTTTTTTTTTTACTTATTTATTTATTTTTTTACAATTATTTAACTTTTTTTTTTTTTTTTATCACTTTTATTCCTATTACAAGGAATGTAAACATCCCTTGTAATAGGAATGTGTGTGACAGGTCCTCTTTATTGAGAGATGCGGGGTCAATAAGACCCCACATCTCTCCTCCAGGCTGGAAAGCATGAGATCAGTGAAAATGTTTTCACTGATCTCATACTTACTAGCCGCAATGGCGGCTTTGTTTACATTTGAGGACCCGGGCGTGACGTCACCACAGTCATCTCTATGCTCATCACGTGACCCACCAACGGCACCGGAAGATTCTCTCCGGGTCCCCGATCGCACGGGAGAGCCCGGAGAAGCACCAGATGGAGGCGGGAGGGAGGGATGTCCCCTCCTGCCGCCTATAAGAACGATTGAGCGTCGGAACCGCCGCTATGATATTTCTTATGGTGCACAGAATCGCCGGCACTTCAAAAGGATATCTGAATGATGCCTCTAGCTGCAGGCATCATTCAGATATCCCCCTACAAAGCCAGGACGTCATATGACGTCCACCCAGGATGGGAGATCCCATCTGTGGACGTCATTTGACTATGGCTGGGTAGGGAAGTGGTTAAGCGGTTAAAATAATGTTATAAAAATGCCAGTAGCTTTGCAGTGAGTCTTTCAACGTTTTTTAACGTTTTTGCAATAGCGTTTTTTTATGTTGTTTTTTTTCGATGGATCAAAAACTTTAAAAAACGCTGGTGAGCCAAGTTTTTGGGTGTTTAGCAATGTTTATCAGGGTTTATCAGCGTTTCCTGTTTTTTGTGGTCAGAAGAACGACTCTTGAATGCAATTTTAGGGCGTTCAGAAAACAGCCCATAAACTCCACTGCTGATAAACGTCCAAAAAAGTCCATGTGTACATGGACACATCAGGTAACATAGAGAGGAGTTTATGGGCTGTTAAAAAAAACGCCCAAACTCCCAAAAACCGCCGTTTATGAGCTTCAGTGTGCATAGAGCCTTAATACTGTCGTGGAGAAGCATGAACAAGACAGATCTTAATTACTGATATGATCAGAAAGTATTTTTTGCACTTATCAAACAGATTGTAACAAAACACTTTTAATTATACATTGCACAAAGCAAACGTTGGCAAATAAGAGAAGTTCATTGTTAAGGTTTACCTACATTTTGTGTTATATTTTGAATATTCTTGCCAACTTAAAAGCCCAAGAGAATATTTGAATTGGGTTAAAGATGTTAGTATCAGATAACTTGTTGCTCCAGAAAATGCAAGTATCCATGTTCTTTTACAAATCTACCAAAACAATACAGCATGACTCTGCTCATGCTACTCTGCATTGTAATAATAAGACAATAATAGCACACATTCAAACAATAAAAAAAAATCCATTTGCATCCATGTAATAGAATTTGTTCATATTATCTGATTTCTTTTCAACATCTGATTTTAATTTTGTTGTTTAGACGCTCAACAATGTGTTCCTAGGCAAAACCCCAATGTAAAAATCACCCTGTAGCCATTATCAGCATGCCTCTTCAATTATTGTCATAATGAATGTTTCATACTGTCACTCTTTGGTTTGGTCAAAAGAAAGCATCACACCAGTCTAACCACAGGAAAGGGGTCCCAACATCTATGTATTATGCACAAACTGTATGAACATAAAACCCATGTACATAGCCTTGCAAGTCCCAGTGTGAGAATATTAAATCATTGTGATGTTTCAGCAAGAGGGCAGTGCGTGTCTGCCAGGGTCCTTCTTTCTCTGCTGGCCAGCTATGATGTCCCCTGTTGAGCACACTGATTGTCAGATGTTGTATGAGGATGCTTTGATAAAAAAGTATATTGTCAGGATTGTAGCAGGAAAATTCACCAGATATATCTAGTTTCAAAGACAAGCTGTGTTCCCTAGACTGTTTCTAAGAAGAAGACTTCTTCAAAAGATACAAAAAAATGAAATTTTTATTGCTTCATGAGAAAAAGGAAAACGTCACAGACATTTAAAACTCCAGAGAGTATTATATGTGTGACTTGTCCTGTTGTTTTCAGTGTTTGCCAAGAGGATGTTCATTTTATAAAAGAGAAGTTAAAATCCCTTCAAGTATGAAATGTTCACCTTTAAAAGTATGATAGCTGCTATACCTTGCTTCAGTATCTAACAGGTATGTGGCTGATGTGTTATTCATACGGGATAGGTTGAACTGTAGTCCAAAAACATACATGAACTATTCTAAAATGCAGACACAGTATAATGCCCCATACACACGATCGTTTTTCATGCCGTTAAAAATGCCATTTTAAAAAATGTCCATTAAAAATGATCGTGTGTAGGCTCCAGAGCATTTTTAACGACGTGAAAAACGGCCATTAAAAATTCCGGACATGCTCTCTTTTTTCACGTCGTTTTTCATGTCGTTTTTTTTAACGACGTGAAAAACGATAGTGTGTATGCTTTCACGACGTGAAAAAAAAACGCGCATGCTCAGAATCAAGTATGAGACGGGAGCGCTCGTTCTGGTAAAACTAGCGTTCGTAATGGAGATAGCACATTCATTGCACAGTAACGGGCTGAAAAGCGCGAATCGTCGCTCAACAAACTTTACTAACATGAAGGGTGGCGCCATTCGAACGGAACTTCCCCTTTATAGTGCCGTCGTACGTGTTGAACGTCACTGCGCTTTGCTTGATCGTTTTTTTTAATGATAGTGTGTACGCAAGGCAGGCTTGAGAGGAAACATGAAAAAAAACGAGGAGAAAAACGTTGGTTTAAAAAATGACATTAAAAACGATCGTGTGTACGTGGCGGGAGGCTCCATGCACGCTGGAGCTCATAAACTGCAATTTTTTGGAGTTTGGGCGTTTTTTTTAAAAGCCCATGAACTCCACTCTATGTTATCCTATGTGTCCATGCACACATGCAGGTTTTTGGACGTTTATCAGCAGTGGAGTTTATGGGCTGTTTTCTGAATGCCATAAAATCGCATTCAAGAGCAGTATTGGAAACGCCAGACACCGGTAAAAGGTGTTAAACAAGGGTTAACGCTGTAAAAAGAGCGTTAAGCCTCGTTAGGCATTTCTCTGCCTCTATTCAAAATCAATGGTTTCCTATGGGAGTCCATTGATTTGAATAGAAGTCGCACCAGAAGTCGGATCATCATGATCCGACTTGCGGTGCGACTTGTGTGCTGAGGAAGAAGGGGAACCCTGCCAAAATGAAAACAAATTGGCATGGGGTTCCCCCTCTTGGATGATACCAGACCCTTGGGTCTGGTATGGATTTTAAGGGGAACCCCCTTCGCACGCAGCCCGGCCGGTCAGGAAAGGGGCTGGGGATGAGCGCCCCCCCTCCTGAGCCGTACCAGGCCGCATGCCCTCAACATAGGGGGTAGGTGCTTCGGAGCGGGGGGGCCCTCTACCCCCCACCCCAAAGCACCTTGTCCCCATGTTGATGAGGACAAGGGCCTCTTCCCAACAACCCTGGCCGTTGGTTGTCAGGGTCTGTGGACGGGGGGCTTATCGGAATCTGGGAGCCCCCTTAAATAAGGGGGCCACCAGATCCCGGCCCCCTACCCTATGTGAATGAGTATCGGGTACATTGTACCCCTACCCATTCACCTGGAAAAAAAGTGTCAACAATAAAACACACCACACAGGTTTTTAAAATAATTTATTAGGCAGCTCCGGGGTCTCTTCCTACTTTGGGGGTCTCTTCCTTCTTCTCTGCTCTCTCCGGCCTCTTCTCCGCGCTCTCCGGTTCTTCTCCCGCTATCCGGTGTCTTCTGCCGGGCTCCTCCACTATCTTCTGCTCTTTTGCCCGCTCTTTTGCTAGCGGTTTTCTCCGTCGTCTTCTTCCCTCTTCTCTTCTTCCGATGTTGACACAACGCTCTCTACTGCTGTAATGCCCGGTGGCACAGTGCGCAACGACTTATATTGGCATGGGGCGTGGTCACCGGGTGATGTCATCCGGTGACCCCATCCCTTATGACGTCACCGTCCCATCATGCTCCGGGTGGTGACATCCTCAGCACACAAGTCGCACCGCGAGTTGGATCACCGCAATGCAAAACGCTGATAAAATCGTGTTTTTAAAGCAGCGTTTTCCTGACAGCAATCCGACGTTCAGAATGACTTATTTGAGCGTCCCGCGTGCATGGAGCCTAACACTCAACATTAAAAGCAGTGCTAATCAGGTATTTGTACATGACTTCTACACATTCTTTGCCTGAAAAAAACTGCACAAATGCATTTATAGCTCTGTCACAGTTTTTTTCTTAGAAGGGTAGGCAATAGTTATATACCTGTGTAAGCCCTGGATGACACCTATGCAGGTTGTTGTTTGCATATTCCAGGTGCATTTTGTGTTTTTTAATACATGTTTTTGATCCATTGAAGTCTATAGAACCAAAAATCTGAAAAAAGTCCCTGACCCTTTCCAAAAAATGCATAGGTGCGAATCAGGCCTAAGACTGTATAGTGACAGCCATAACCACTATCGCAGCAATGTAACAAATTGGATATATTTTGATGATGTGATATATGTAACATGATACTCGTACATGACAGATGAAAGTTTGGGAAACACTGCTCTAAGGATTTTTCAAAAATAAAAGTGACTAGGGAAATTCTGTTCCTTTTACATTCAAATGTGGGACTCTTCTGGATAAGAACACTCCAGCTTTTTCTTCTACACTTGAAGAAGCATCGTCACAAAAATGTTTGCTAAATCCCCCAGGGGATCTACTGCATGTAGTACATGGTCCCATTCTGATCTCTGGCAACACAGATGCATATACGCATATTTAAAAAATAAAATAAAACACCAATGAACAGCACACACTCTATTCAGTAACTTGTAGCCGCCATTCAAATCTCAAAGTATCATTTAAATAAACAAGCAAAGAAGAGCACTTCAATACCAAATTGTGAACTATGGTAAATTTTATAGTCATAAAAAGCACAAATGCAAAATATATAATATCCCTCTCAATATAGACAGGGGACGCACTGCTCCAGGAGCAACCTGCGAAATCCTGTTCTGCTGTAAAATCCTGGGTGTCTGCCTGCTCCGCAGCCATATCCATGAATGTATAAAGCAGGGATATGCAATTAGCGGACCTCCAGCTGTTGCAAAACTACAAGTCCCATCATGACTCTGCCTCTGGGTGTCATGCTAGTGGCTGTCAGAGTCTTGCTATGCCTCATGGGACTTGAAGTTCTGCAACAGCTGGAGGTCTGCTAATTGCATATCCCTGGTATAAAGGAAGAAAAACAGCGACATTTCCAGGGGATAAAAACAGCTTCCTAATTGTAGACAATGCATTAAAAGTGAAGACATGCCAGACACACACGACCCATGGAGGATAAATGGGTCATGTGTGTCTGGCATGTTTTCCCTTTAATGGATTGTCTACAATAAAGAAGCTGTTTTTATCACCTGGAAGTGCCGCTGTTTTTCTTCCTTTATACATCCCTTTCAATATCCCCAAGTCAATAATTGTGTGAAAAAAGTGACAATCTTCTTCTTAGAACACCAAGTGATGACCACTACATGCTCCTCCACCCATCAAAACTGCAGTCATCTCATCAGCATTTGTGACCCCCAAGCCAAAAGAAGGTCAAATAGACATATGATGTATATCCATACATTGGAAAATCTCATATCGTCCACAATAGCTCATAAACACCGAAAAAAAATGCCAAAAAAGCTAAAAGCTTCAAATAGAGTAATATTGTTTTATTAAACAGGTAAAATTTGGGCAGTATTTTACTGACATATTTAAAGTGCATAGGCATCACGATATGGCCGCTGCATAACACTGGCATGAAAACATGAAACATGGGGAGATCATCCAAATACTCACCTTCCTGCTAATTGCAGAGCACCAGCGGACATCAATGGTGTACCTCATATAGGGTGCATGATGATGTCACTTACCCATCCTATGCATCTCTGTCAGGCTCCTCATCAAATCCCGTATAACTCAACTTTAAACTTCAATCACTTAACTTCTTAGGTGGCATATTTTCTGCACGGACAGCCACTTAATACAGTAATTTTGCACTTAACTTAACATGGTCCTATACTCAAACATCCATAAACATATACACCTAAAAGAGATGTCTAACAATAACTGCAGTATGTTTGGTGTGTCAGCCTCTGGTCTTTTACATGTCCTGCATAACCCAGTAGAAAGATCTCCCTTCCTTAACTCCCAAATCTTGTCCACATGTGTTTTGGATGTTCCCATCTATTACGCATTTCAGCAGGAAGAGTGGCAACACCACAAAACATCCACATCTCCACCTGGGAGAAAATCTTATGGGATGATAAGGAAGAATTAACCTCCCTGGCGGTATGATTATGTCTGATTTTTGAATGTCAAAGTGGTACATTGTTTTGCATGTTTTGGCGTTTTATATTGTAGGCCTGTAATTCTAATGCCGCGTACACACGGCCGTTTTTCCTGATGAGAAAAATGCCATTTTATAAAATGGTCATTAAAAACAATTGTGTGTAGTAGGCTCCAGAGCATTTTCCTCAACGCGAAAAACGGTCATTTAAAATTTAGAACATGCTCTATTTTTCTCGTTGTTTTTCACGTCATCGTTTTTCACGTCGTAGTTTTTCTCGTCATGAAAAACGGCCGTGTGTACGCTTTAATGACGGGGAAAAAAACGCGCATGCTCAGAAGCAAGTAATGAGACCGGAGCGCTCGTTCTGGTAAAACTAGCGTTCATAATGGAGATAGCACATTCGTCATGCTGTAAATTATTGCATCGTTTAATGCAGCGCATTCTTTTCTTCTTTATAATGCTACAATAATCAATATTATTTAGTATTATTTACCCTCAAGGAGGTTAGTGTCCCTTTTAAAATGTCCCTGCCTACTCACTAGCAAACTCTCTATTTTGAATAAAAACACATAGTAAATTTTTGCCTGAAAACCAAAAATCCATTTATTCCGGCATAAAAAAAATTTAAGGTGAAGGCAAACCAAAAACACAGGTAATAAAAACAAAGAAGTCAGGAAGTTAGCACTGGAGACCCTGCTTGATATAGTGCAGACAGAGATCACCACAGCAAACAACCAAGGATGTCAAGAACAAAATTGGGACCATGAGAAGGACATATCATAGAACAATTTTTTGGTCTTCTTTGTAGCCTTCTTTGCAACCTTCCCTGCAGCCTTCTCTGCAGCCTTTGCTAAACGTGTCTTTGGAGGCTGTGTCCCTGGAGGAGAGCTTGTGGCAGGAGCAGGAGCAGGAACAGGAGCAGGAACAGGAGCAGGAACAGGAGCAGGAGCAGGAACAGGAGCAGGAGCAGGAACAGGAATAGGAGCAGGAGTAATCTCCACAAGGTCGGTATAATCTGTAAGCTTCCCCATCATGCCCATGTTGACCACCTTCAATATGATGGTCACGCATCTGAGACGCTGGCCCATGTCCATTGTTTTGCAGTTTGTGACCAATAAGGGCAGCAAATCCCTCTGCAGCGGAGGGGCGCACTCTGAGGGCCGCAGTAGCCTCCCTAATTAGGGCCTGTGTTTCGTCCTCCATCTGTATAAGCCTCCTGGCCCTTTTTGGTGGAATGCGGAGAGAAGGTATCTGGGACCTGGTGTTACGCCGTGTCCCACTGGGGCCTGCCTCCTCCTGGGTCCCACTGGGGCCTGCCTCCTCCTGGGTCCCACTGGGGCCTGCCTCCTCCTGGCTCACATTTTCTCCCCCCTCATCCTGGCTTTGTTCTGTCTGTGTATCAAAAAGGTACATAGTTAAATTTTGGTCTTCATCTATCACACACATTTGTCACCTCATGACAGTTGCAAATTGAATGCTAATAAATATTAAAGACAATCATTCTGACCCCTGCATTTTTCATTCTTGTTCCCATCATTTTTGGCCACAACTGTTTTCAAATATTTTATTAAAGATTACACAATACAGTTCATATATGTTATACAAGATTTTAAAATAAGTAGATAAGTGTAGATGGAATTTTTATCTTCTCTACAATTTTGTATATAAATATGGAGTAAAGAAAATGTATTATTGAAAATAAATGCATAAGTAATAACAATCATTAAATGAAACAGTATAAAAAGAGGGAAGAGAGAAAAAAGAAAAGGGGAGGATGGGGGGGGGGGGAAGGGGGAAAGGAGTAATATGTAATAAGAAAGCTTATCTTATACCATTTGTAATCAGATTTATCGATATCTAAACATAAGAAATACATAAAAGGAGATGAATAGTTTAATTGGGAATATTAAAAAAAAAAAAGACAGTCGTGGTCAACTAAAATCGAATCAGGGACCAAGGTCCATCTAGGTGGCTTGGCATGTCCTGACGATAAAGAGGGTCGTCACTGTTTAAATGGACAACTATGTGTCATACTAAAGTCACTAATGATAGGTCAGTGAACTAAATCATCCGTGGTATAAATATACATTGTTTTATTGAGTGGAAATATATTTTGTGGGTCTCTAATTCGACAAGATCAAGGTAACAGGGGCAGAAGGGATAGGATGTGGGAAATTTCTCCAGAGGGAGTCAGGAGAGGGGGATATGTGTCTAAATAGGATTGGATAGTGATTAGGACATTGTAATTAAGTCAGTACCAGTGCAAGGTCAAAGCCCTGTGGTAGGTGGTGATTTATCCATGGGCTCCAAAGTGCTTCAAATTTGGCAATTTTATCCAAATAGATCGCTTCTGTTTTAGCATGAATTAATGCCTGATTAATTCTATGTTTAACCGGTACAATGCTTAAAGTGGAAGTTTTCCATGCGAAAGCAATTGATTGTTTTGCAGCTGTAGTTACATATAACATCAGTTTAAATTGTCGGTTAGTAATATTTGGGGGTTTATTATTTAAAAGAGCTACTGTGGGGTCTGGTTGCAAAGTGGTGCTAAACATGGTGGATAATAGATCAAATATTTTTTTCCAAAAGATGAGAACAATGGGACAGGTCCACCAAATATGTAATTGTGTGCCTTTGTCAGTGCAACCTCTAAAGCATTGTGCAGGATATTGTGGGTGGAATTTAGAGATTCTAGCAGGAACTAAGTACCATCGTGTGAGAACCTTGTAGTTCGTTTCTAGGGCAGCAATATTTGGTGTTGCTGAGTTTGTTGCTTTCCATATTTGTGGCCAATTTAAATTTCCAGGTTGGAGATTCAAATCGGATTCCCATTTAGATGTGTATGGTGGAGGGTTTTCAGAGATAGGAAGCAATAGTTGTCTGTATAGTTCAGAGATCAAGCCTCGTTTATGTGGGTCAGTAATGCAGGTATGCTCAAATGTAGTGATGAGCCGAACACCCCCGGGTTCGGTTCGCACCAGAACCCGCGAACGGACCGAAAGTTCGTACGAACATTAGAACCCTATTAAATACAATGGATGCGAACGTTCGAATTCTAAAGTGCTAATTATAACAACTATTATGCATGTTATTGTCCTAAAAAGGGTTTGGGAACCCGGGTTCTGCACCAGGGGACATGTATCAATGCAAAAATAAGTTTTAAAAACGGTCGTTTTTCGGGAGCAGTCATTTTAATGATGCATAAAGTGAAAAAAAAAAGTCAAATATTCCTTTAAATATCGTACCTGGGGGGTGTCTAAAGTATGCCTGTGAAGTGCCACGTGTTTCCCGTGTTTAGAACTGTCCCTGCACAAAATGACACTTCTAAAGGAAAAAAAAGCCATTTAAAACTGCTTGCGGCTTTAATGTAATGTCTGGTCCCGGTAATATGGATGAAAATCTTTAAGAAAAATGGCATAGCTACCCCATGACCCCCCCCCTACCCCAGCCCATTACCAGCCCCTTTGGGTCTTGTATGGATATTAAGGGGAACCCCGCACATAAAATAAAAAAGGCCCTATATACTCTGAACAGCCGTATACAGGCGGTGCATACAAGACAGGGACTGTAGGTTTGTTCTTATGTAGAATGTGTTTGTAATTTTGAACAGGTACATTGTTGAAGTGTAGCTCCAGCCCAAAAATCTATTTTTAAACTTTTTGGGAAACATAGGTAAGGGTTATCACCCCTGTAACATTTGTTTTGCTGTCTGTGCCCCTGTTCAGAACATTTCACCTCACTTTCCGTCCCAATGACAACTGTTTTTGAAATGTGGTGTTTTTCTTGAAACAAGGATTGCTGATAAAGCATCATTACAGAGGAGACACCTTTCTCCCATATTTATTCTTACAGGAGAGAATTTTCCTTCCTAGGGGTAGATTTCCTCTCACTTCCTGTTGTCTTCTTTCGTTTGCAAGTAGGAGTCGTTTGTAAGTTGGATGTTTGAAAGTAGGGACCTGCCGTATATACTCTGCAGAAATAGGCCCCTTAGTTGTTGGTGTTGGCACAACACTGTAAGCACTCACAGTTACTCTTGGTTGGTGCTGGAACGCCCTGCTGTCAACTATTATATCAGGAATTTTAATTACATATAATTCTTGAACAGTGGTAGTAAAAATTGGGGCTTTGATGGTGGTGCTGGTGCCACAACACTGTAAGCCCTGACAGTTACTCTTGGTGGGTGCAGCAATGGGCCCTGCTGTGAATTATTAGATCAAGAATTGTAATTGCATGCCCCTGTTGAACAGGGGCTGAAAAATTGGGCTTTTCGTGGTGGTGGTGGTGGTGGTGGTGTTGCCACAACACTGTAAGCCCTCAGAGTTACTCTTGGTGGGTGCAGGAATGGGCCCTGCTGTGAATTATTAGATCAAGAATTGTAATTACATGCCCCTTTTGAACAGGGGCTGAAAAATTGGGCCTTTCGTGGTGGTGGTGGTGGTGGCGTTGCCACAACACTGTAAGCCCTCAGACTTACTCTTGGTGGGTGCAGGAATGGGCCCTGCTGTGAATTATTACATCAAGAATTGTAATTGCATGCCCCTGTTGAACAGGGGCTGAAAAATTGGGCCTTAGGCACTGGTGGCACAACACTACAACCCCTCACAGATACTGTACTTGGAGCACAGCAATGAGCCCTGTTGCAAAGTATTGCTTCAAAAATTGTAATGACACGCCCCTGTTAAACAGGGGCTGAAAAATTGGGCCTTAGGCACTGGTGGCACAACACTACAACCCCTCACAGATACTGTACTTGGAGCACAGCAATGAGCCCTATGGCAAATTATTGCTAAAAAAATTGTAAGTACACGCCCCTGTAAAACAGGGGCTGAAAAATTGGGCCTTAGCCACTGGTGGCGGCACCCATAAACAAAAATGATCTTCCAAGCTATCATCATCAATCGTATCATTGAGGACTCGGAGGACTCGGATAGCCAGTCAACATAACAGCACAGGCACTCAGCATCAGCATCAGTCTTGAAGGGACGTGACATGTTAAAATCAATTAGTCTGTTATATCAGCATCAGGTGTGTGGTAGCTGGTGGTGATCCAAGACTGGTTCATCTTGATGAAAGTCAGTCGATCAACCGAGTCGGTGGACAGGCGCACCCTGTGATCCGTGACAAATCCTCCAGCAGCACTGAATGTGCGTTCCGAAAGAACGCTGGATGCAGGACAGGCCAGTAGCTCAATTGCATACTGTGCAAGCTCTGGCCAGTGATCCATCCTCAAGACCCAGTAAGCCAGAGGATTTTCGGTGGGGAAGGTGTCCAAGTCTGACCTTGCCCCTAGATATTCCTGCACCATGTTTATCAGACGCTGGCGATGGTTGCTGGAACCAATCATACTTTGGGGCTGCGGACTAAAGAATTGTCTGAACGCATCGGTCAGACGGCCACCTTCCCCACCGCTCCTTCTTTGACTGGCCGAAGCCTCAGCAACTCGTTGTCCTGGACCAGGAGTTTGTAACCTCCCAGTCTCTGGGAACGCGTTGCACAGACCTTTCTGCAAGGCCTCCCGGAGTTGTCTCATCCTCTGCTCCCTCTGCGACGGTAACATAAGGTCCGCAACCTTACCCTTGTACCGTGGATCAAGGAGAGTGGCCAGCCAGTAATGGTCCCTCTCCTTGATCCGAAGAATACGAGGATCCTTCCGCAGACTTTGCAGGATCAGGGAGGCCATGCAGCGTAGGTTTGCTGAGGCATTCGCTCCGGAGTCCTCTGGGTCACTAAGGACGACATGATCCGCAGTCACCTCCTCCCAGCCACGTACAAGTCCACTGGTTTCTTGGGACTGTAAATCATCCCTAAAAGACTGCTGCTGATGATGCTGAGTGCCAGCCTCCACCTCCATGCTGACACAATCCTCCTCCTCCTCCTCCTCCTCCTCTTCCTCTTCCTGTGCGATGGGTGGGACAGAAGGAACACTGTCTGGGTAAAGGGGGCCTTGAGAGGCAAGGAAGTCCTCCTCTTCCTGCCTCTGTTCTGCCTCAAGTGCCCTGTCCATTATTCCACGCAGCGTGTGCTCCAACAGGTGGACAAGAGGTACAGTGTCACTGATGCATGCACTGTCACTGCTCACCATCCTCGTGGCCTCCTCAAATGGTGCCAGGACAGTGCATGCATCCCTGATCATGCCCCACTGGCGTGGAGAAAAAAAACCAAGCTCCCCTGACCCTGTCCTGGTGCCGTAGTCGCACAGGTACTCATTGATGGCCCTCTGCTGCGTGTGCAGCCGCTGCAGCATGGCCAACGTTGAGTTCCACCTGGTGGGCATGTCACATATAAGGCGGTTCTTGGGCAGGTTCAACTCCTTTTGCAGCTCAGCCAGGCGAGCACTGGCATTATAAGATCTGCGGAAATGCACACAGACTTTCCTGGCCTGCCTCAGGACATCCTGTAAGCCCGGGTACCTGCCCAAGAACCGCTGCACCACCAGGTTAAGGACGTGAGCCACACAGGGCACATGGGTCAGTTGTCCCTGTCGGAGGGCGGAGAGGAGGTTGGTGCCATTGTCGCAAACCACCATTCCTGGCTTAAGCTGGCGTGGCGTCAACCACCTCTCGGCCTGGCCCTGCAGAGCAGACAGGACCTCTGCCCCAGTGTGGCTTCTGTCCCCCAAACACACCAGCGCAAGCACGGCATGGCATCTTTTTGCCTGCGTACTTGCGTAGCCCCGTGAACGGCTACAGAGCACCGCTGGTTCATAGGACAAACCACAGGAAGAGGCCATGGAGGAAGAAGAGGAGGGGGTGGAGGAGAGAGGTGTGTCACAACCAGTAGTAGCATTTTGGAGGCGTGGCGGTGGGACAACCTCCAACACTACTGCACCTTGTCCTGCATCCTTCCCAGCTGCCAAAAGAGTGACCCAATGGGCCGTGAAAGAAAGGTAACGTCCCTGTCCATGCCTGCTGGACCATGAGTCAGCGGTAATATGCACCTTACCGCTGACCGCCCTGTCCAGCGAGGCCAAGACATTGCCTTCCACATGCCGGTAGAGAGCCGGAATAGCCTTCCGTGAGAAAAAGTGGCGTTTGGGAACCTGCCACTGAGGAACCGCACATTGCACAAACTCACGGAAGGGGGCCGAGTCTACCAACTGAAAAGGCAGCAGTTGAAGCGCTAGCAATTTAGCCAAGCTAGCATTCAACCGCTGGGCATGTGGATGGCTGGGAGTGAACTTCTTTCGACGGTCCAGCAGCTGGGGCAGGGAAATTTGCCTGCTAGAATCGGACGTCGGTGTACTGCTAGCAGAGTGGCCGCAAGTACTTGGCTGTGACACGCCTAATTCTACACCTTCATTCCTCTCAGTGCATGTTTCAGAGAGGACTGAAGTTATAGTGGTGTTGGAGATCCCAGCTGATGCGGTGCAAGGAGAGGTCCGCTTTGTTCTTTGGTGTGGGTCTTTGAGGTAGGCTTGCCAACGAGCTGCATGGCAGGTCAACATATGTCTGGTCAGGCATGTGGTACCCAAGCGGCTGATGTTTTGGCCACGCGATATACGCTTGAGACATATGTTGCAAACAGCAGCTGTGCGATCTGATGCACTAGCCTCAAAAAAGGCCCACACCAAGGAACTTTTTGAATGACGGGCAGAGGCAGCGCCCTGCACAGGCGGAGCTCTGCGGTGTGATTCCGTCGGTGTACTGCCCTTACGCTGGCCACCAAAGGGCATCCTGTCTCGTTGGAGATGTGCCTCCTCCTCATCCTCCTCCTCCTCTCTCCTATTAGGCACCCACGTGGAGTCAGTGACCTCATCATCCCCTCCCTCCTCATCACTGGAGCCAATCTGGCAGTATGCTGCAGCTGCTGGAACATGACTGCCAGATTGGTGTCCTTCTTGAGCATCCCCTCTGTCTGCTCTCACCCTACTGCCTTCCTGTAGCTGGGTTTCATCATCAGACCCTTCGAAACGCTGGGCATCCTCCTGGAGCATGTACCCAACACTGTGCTCAAACAGTTCGGGGGACTCCTCAGGAGGAGGACATGGTGGGTCTAGGGAAGGAGTGACTGATGATGAGTCTGACATTGATACCAGGGAAGAGGACGCTTTGGCAGCTGCTTTGCCAGTACCCTGAGCCTGGGTGAGAGAGGATGAGGAGGAGGAGGAGGGCTTGGTCATCCACTCTACCAAGTCTTCGGCATGATGTGGCTCAACATGTCCAGCTGCCGAAAAGAAGGACAAGCGTGTCCCATGGCCATGTGCTGATGACAATGCACCGCGTCCACGACCAGCACTGTTGCCCCCAGACACAGAGCCTGCTTGCCCTCTTTTATTGCCTCCTGACTGTCTGCCTCTCCTTGTTTGCCTTCCAGACATTCTAATAGATGGCCTGCAGGGAGATGGGAAAAAAGCAATAAGGGCTACCTTCAGGTGTCCTTCTCTGTCCCTTGAAACAAGGACTTGCACAGTGAAAGAAACTGACACTCTCCCTACCTACAGTTTTCTGTCCCTAGAAAAAATGTTTTTTTTAAGCACAATATAGCACAAGGAGAATTCACTCACTGTCCTTCCAGGTCCCTGGAAACAAGGACTTGCACAGTGAAAGAAACTGACACTCTCCCTACCTACAGTTTTCTGTCCCTAGAAAAAATGTTTTTTTTAAGCACAATATAGCACAAGGAGAATTCACTCACTGTCCTTCCAGGTCCCTGGAAACAAGGACTTGCACAGTGAAAGAAACTGACACTCTCCCTACCTACAGTTTTCTGTCCCTAGAAAAAATGTTTTTTTTAAGCACAATATAGCACAAGGAGAATTCACTCACTGTCCTTCCAGGTCCCTGGAAACAAGGACTTGCACAGTGAAAGAAACTGACACTCTCCCTACCTACAGTTTTCTGTCCCTAGAAAAAATGTTTTTTTTAAGCACAATATAGCACAAGGAGAATTCACTCACTGTCCTTCCAGGTCCCTGGAAACAAGGACTTGCACAGTGAAAGAAACTGACACTCTCCCTACCTACAGTTTTCTGTCCCTAGAAAAAATGTTTTTTTTAAGCACAATATAGCACAAGGAGAATTCACTCACTGTCCTTCCAGGTCCCTGGAAACAAGGACTTGCACAGTGAAAGAAACTGACACTCTCCCTACCTACAGTTTTCTGTCCCTAGAAAAAATGTTTTTTTTAAGCACAATATAGCACAAGGAGAATTCACTCACTGTCCTTCCAGGTCCCTGGAAACAAGGACTTGCACAGTGAAAGAAACTGACACTCTCCCTACCTACAGTTTTCTGTCCCTAGAAAAAATGTTTTTTTTAAGCACAATATAGCACAAGGAGAATTCACTCACTGTCCTTCCAGGTCCCTGGAAACAAGGACTTGCACAGTGAAAGAAACTGACACTCTCCCTACCTACAGTTTTCTGTCCCTAGAAAAAATGTTTTTTTAAGCACAATATAGCACAAGGAGAATTCACTCACTGTCCTTCCAGGTCCCTGGAAACAAGGACTTGCACAGTGAAAGAAACTGACACTCTCCCTACCTACAGTTTTCTGTCCCTAGAAAAAATGTTTTTTTTAAGCACAATATAGCACAAGGAGAATTCACTCACTGTCCTTCCAGGTCCCTGGAAACAAGGACTTGCACAGTGAAAGAAACTGACACTCTCCCTACCTACAGTTTTCTGTCCCTAGAAAAAATGTTTTTTTTAAGCACAATATAGCACAAGGAGAATTCACTCACTGTCCTTCCAGGTCCCTGGAAACAAGGACTTGCACAGTGAAAGAAACTGACACTCTCCCTACCTACAGTTTTCTGTCCCTAGAAAAAATGTTTTTTTTAAGCACAATATAGCACAAGGAGAATTCACTCACTGTCCTTCCAGGTCCCTGGAAACAAGGACTTGCACAGTGAAAGAAACTGACACTCTCCCTACCTACAGTTTTCTGTCCCTAGAAAAAATGTTTTTTTTAAGCACAATATAGCACAAGGAGAATTCACTCACTGTCCTTCCAGGTCCCTGGAAACAAGGACTTGCACAGTGAAAGAAACTGACACTCTCCCTACCTACAGTTTTCTGTCCCTAGAAAAAATGTTTTTTTTAAGCACAATATAGCACAAGGAGAATTCACTCACTGTCCTTCCAGGTCCCTGGAAACAAGGACTTGCACAGTGAAAGAAACTGACACTCTCCCTACCTACAGTTTTCTGTCCCTAGAAAAAATGTTTTTTTTAAGCACAATATAGCACAAGGAGAATTCACTCACTGTCCTTCCAGGTCCCTGGAAACAAGGACTTGCACAGTGAAAGAAACTGACACTCTCCCTACCTACAGTTTTCTGTCCCTAGAAAAAATGTTTTTTTTAAGCACAATATAGCACAAGGAGAATTCACTCACTGTCCTTCCAGGTCCCTGGAAACAAGGACTTGCACAGTGAAAGAAACTGACACTCTCCCTACCTACAGTTTTCTGTCCCTAGAAAAAATGTTTTTTTAAGCACAATATAGCACAAGGAGAATTCACTCACTGTCCTTCCAGGTCCCTGGAAACAAGGACTTGCACAGTGAAAGAAACTGACACTCTCCCTACCTACAGTTTTCTGTCCCTAGAAAAAATGTTTTTTTTAAGCACAATATAGCACAAGGAGAATTCACTCACTGTCCTTCCAGGTCCCTGGAAACAAGGACTTGCACAGTGAAAGAAACTGACACTCTCCCTACCTACAGTTTTCTGTCCCTAGAAAAAATGTTTTTTTTAAGCACAATATAGCACAAGGAGAATTCACTCACTGTCCTTCCAGGTCCCTGGAAACAAGGACTTGCACAGTGAAAGAAACTGACACTCTCCCTACCTACAGTTTTCTGTCCCTAGAAAAAATGTTTTTTTTAAGCACAATATAGCACAAGGAGAATTCACTCACTGTCCTTCCAGGTCCCTGGAAACAAGGACTTGCACAGTGAAAGAAACTGACACTCTCCCTACCTACAGTTTTCTGTCCCTAGAAAAAATGTTTTTTTTAAGCACAATATAGCACAAGGAGAATTCACTCACTGTCCTTCCAGGTCCCTAGAAACAAGGACTTGCACAGTGAAAGAAACTGACACTCTCCCTACCTACAGTTTTCTGTCCCTAGAAAAAATGTTTTTTTTAAGCACAATATAGCACAAGGAGAATTCACTCACTGTCCTTCCAGGTCCCTGGAAACAAGGACTTGCACAGTGAAAGAAACTGACACTCTCCCTACCTACAGTTTTCTGTCCCTAGAAAAAATGTTTTTTTTAAGCACAATATAGCACAAGGAGAATTCACTCACTGTCCTTCCAGGTCCCTGGAAACAAGGACTTGCACAGTGAAAGAAACTGACACTCTCCCTACCTACAGTTTTCTGTCCCTAGAAAAAATGTTTTTTTTAAGCACACTATAGCACAAGCACAAAACACACTGACACTCTCCCTACCTATCCTTCTCTTTCCCTAAACTAAAGGAATCCAGGTTAAGCAAGAAAGAAATAAAAGTCACTGTCCCTGCCTATGCTGCTCTATCCCTGCTCCGGAACACACTACACTAGGCCGCCGTGCTGGCGGCCTTTTATAGTGTGGGGCGTGTACTAAACACCCTCAGCAATAATTGGCCACAGGCATCCTGCCTGTGGCCAATCATTGCTCTCCTCGCTGCCGGCGCTGTGATTGGCCAAGCATGCGGGGTCACAGTGCATGCTTGGCCAATCACAGCGCCTGGATGACACTGCGATGGCGTAGTGCATTGTGGGCCGTTCGCGTCACTCGAATTTGGCGCGAACGGCCCAAATCGTTCGATCTTCGTCGAACGATCGAACAGCCGATGTTCGAGTCGAACGTATGTTCGACTCGAACACGAAGCTCATCCCTACTCAAATGTCGTGCGTTCATCAGTGAACATATTCTGAGGGTTGTTTAGCTGTATAAAATTCTTAATTTGTAAGTATCTGAAAGTTTCTGTTGGAGGTAGGTCATAGGTATCACTAAGTGTGGGGAAGGGGATGATTCCATTTGAATCAATAAATTGGTGTGTTTGTATTAGTTCTTTTTTAGACCAAGTTAAGAAAGAGGATGGGAAGGTCCAGGCCGGATAGAAATCAGGGTTATGTAAGAAGGAAAGAAGAGGGTTATGTATGGATTGTAATCTAAATCGTGATTTGAACCTGTCCCAGATAGTCAGACTATGTTTGGTAATAGGGTTAGAAATTCTTCGCCGGAGTGAAGGGGGGAGCCATAAGATATTTGCCAGTGAAAGGGGGTCACAATCGACCGATTCGATCGAAACCCATAGTGGAATCTCCTTAGTGGCATGATATTTAGGGAGTTGGGCAAGTTGGGCAGCATAGTAGTATTTGCTAAAGTTGGGTACGCTTAGACCTCCCTGTGTTCGAGGAGTAAAGAGGGTATTTTGTGATAAGCGTGGTTTAATTTTGCCCCATATAAATGGCAACACTTTGCGTTGGATGATTCGGAAAAAGTAGGCTGGGACCCGGATTGGAAGGTTTCTAAAAAGATATAAAAGTTTTGGTAATATGGACATTTTAGCTACAGTTATTCTGCCCAACCATGCCAGTGGTAATGTGGACCAATTCTTCATCAATGAGGTAAGTTGTTTTAGTAAAGGAGGGTAATTAGCTTGATATAAATTAGATGGGTCAGCTGTGAATGAGATGCCTAGGTAGGTAATATGTGTGTTAGACCAGGTAAAGGGAAGAGAGTCTTGTAGTTCCGTAAATAATTCTAGAGGGAGTGAGATATTTAGGGCTTTGGATTTTTGGGTGTTTATTTTCAGGCCTGAGATCATACTAAATTTAGTAAGTGTATCTATAAGGTTAGGTGCTGATGTTAGGGGAGACGTGAGAAAAATTAAAATGTCGTCAGCAAACATACATAGCTTATGTTGGTGTCCACCCAATTCGAGACCTTTAATATTGACATTAGTACGAATCATTTGTGCAAGGGGTTCGATCGCTAAAGCGAAAAGGAGTGGGGATAAAGGGCAGCCCTGTCTGGTTCCTCTTTCTATTTTTATGGGTTCAGATCGAAATCCGGAGTATAAAACATGTGCTTTTGGATTATCATACAGTGATAATAGCCATTGTAGAAAATTTGTTCCGAAACCCCATTTTTGGATAATAGATTTTAGATAATCCCAAGATAAAGTGTCAAATGCTTTCTGGATATCTATTGAGAGGAAGCAGGCAGGGATGCGCCGGGTACGTGCCATATGTGCAAGAAGGGTTGCCCTCCGTATATTGTCTCCTGTGTGTCTGGATGGTATGAAGCCGGTTTGGTCTTTATTTATGAGTTTCCCTATTATGGGGTTAAGTCTATTTGAAAGGATCTTAGCTAGTATTTTGATGTCTAACTATTATTAGAGATGTATTCATAAAATCCATGCAGTTCTTTTATCACATAAGTTTGTGACTCAGCTATATATTTGTATAATGTGGTTGTAGTTAATTCTTCCATAGCTATTAGTCTGTGAATATTATCACATGCAAAGTGGATAATTTTTGGGGAACCCAATAAAGTGTTAAACCAGCTGAGACAGAGGATAAGTCTGCCTCAGGGGTCGCCATAACAGGTTATTAACCGAGTATCTAGATAATGATAGTATTTTTATTTTTTATATCACCAATTGGAATAGACTCAGTCCATTTGATCTTCGACAGTTTGTTGTGTATCAGCTAAGCGGCTTCTTTTGTTAGTGTTGGAGAGGGCTTGAAGAGCTGACAGGTCTTGTTGTGCTGTGGGAGAACCTGAGGAAGCTCTTCTCTTGGATCCTTCTGAGGTATTTTCAGGTATGGATAGACGAAGTTCTTTAATTTTGGAGATAAGATCTTCAGTTGATTTGCAGGTGTAGGAGTTACCTTTGTATGTGAAACGTAGGGCAAATGGGAAGCCCCAACGATAAGGTATGCGATTGTGTTGAAGAATTAAAAGTTGTGGCTTCATCATCTTTCTTTTGGTTAGGGTTTGCTGTGAGAGGTCCTGGAAAACCTGGTATTTGTGTCCTTGGAAAATCAAAGCATCTTTATTACGTGCTGCTTCCAGAAGTAGTTCCTTGGTATTGAAGTAATGTAGTTTAATAACAATGTCTCTTGGGGGACCTTCTTCTTTTCGGGGGGCTAGTGTTCTATGGACCCTGTCCATCTCCAAGCGTTCAATAGGAACTGCAGGAATTAGTTCATGAAGGAGTGTGGTAATTGTAGGTTGGAGATCTAATATAGATTCTGGTATACCACGTATTCTTAGATTAGACCTTCTGGCTCTGTTCTCATATTCTTCTAAACGGTTGTTAAGGGAGATATTGTCTTCTCTCAATAATTCCAATTCGTCTGTGTTATATGCAGTTATTCCATCAATTTCATCCATCCTTTGCTCCAATACTGATGTTCGTCTGCCCACCTCACGGATTTCCCGCGTCAGTTTCTCTGTGATAGAATCTGAGGTGTTTTTTAGTGCCCTCTGTAAAACCCTTTCAAATTGGGCAATAAGGTCTGAATTTGGTGCTGTACTTTGTAGGATATTCGGACTCAAATTATAGTCAAATTCAGGTTCAGGTTCTATATTATAAGCTGACTGAGCTTTACTCAGTTTCTGTGAGTGAGGTAATGAGGAGCGGGAAGAAGAGGCTGCTGTCATTTTAGTCACAGCTTTAGTCAGCGCTTCAGGGACCTTTGGTGTTTTAAGCCTTGATCTTCTCCCACTATACATCATATATCTATGAACCTGAGATTATTAGCTATCTATCAGTTACCGTTCCGGTACAGTTAGCTTCTTCAACTCGTTTTATATCGGTTGTCAAGTCCCGGTAGATGCGGAGCGCTAGGTGGACATTACCTGCCTAGTCAGCCTCGCGCATGCGCCTCCTTTTGGCCACAACTGTATTGATATGTCAAACACTTTTTGTAAAAGATTTTAATTTTTCGCACTAGTAACATCTATTTTAGATCATTATACTTTTAGTACAAGAAATCTTTAGCTAAATACTATACCTGGCTCCAAATGGTCAAATCAGGCTCCTCCAGGATATCAGGTTGTTCCTCCGAAGAAGGTTGAACTTGGCTGCAGGGAAGGCTGGAGGGTTGGCTGCAGGGGAGGCTGGAGCTACTTCTGGGGTGAAGGCCTGAAAGGGATTCCCTTGCTTCCAGATGGTCATCAAGGAAGTTTAGCTGACTGAAGTACCACAGATTAGGCTTGTAAATTTGATCTGCAGCTGCTCCTGACCTCATTGATTTTATGACTTTGTTGCGTTCAGTACGATATGTGCCCCTAATGGTCCCAGTTTTCTTCTTGACATCCTCGATTGTTGCTGTGGGAATCTGTGTTTTCATAAATTCAAGCATGCTCTCCAGTGCTATCTTCTTGGCTTCTTTATTTTTATTAGTCTTACTTTTGGTCTGCCATAAAACTGGAAGATTCTTCCACCCTTGCAGGAACTCTGCCATAAACTCAGTATGTTTGAAGACCTGCATGATTTCTGCAAGTCAAAAACCAGACAAAAATACTAATGTCAGTCAAGACTCTACTACTAATCTTTCTCGCCATATATAGACCACAAACTCATCTACTGATCAGTCAAGTCAAAAAAATGTTACATACCCTCGATCTACACGTTTGTTGCGTCCGACCTTCTTCCACACACTGAACGTCATTTTGACCCATGTGGATTACCGTTATATACACTGTGCATGCGTGAAGCTCTGCACGCTTTCCCCGCCCCTGACGTTTGTTATACTACTTTCCCCGCCCCTTCTCGCTCGTCGTAATTCAAGACAACATGGCGGGCACTCTGCAAGTCGCAACCTCAACCGAGGAGGAAATCCAGGTGGAACCACAGACCAGATCCCGGAGATACAAGGCCACAAATATGGCGTTCGAGGAGATGGGTTAAATGGTGGCAATATTGAGGAGGGAGGATTATGATGCAAAACATGGCCCATACAAAAAGCCTGATCGGGTCAAGGCCAAAATAATGGACAAAGTAGTTAAAACTTTGCAGATTAAATTTGGGGTGCGCAGATCAAAAGAACAGCTCTGCAAAATATGGTCTGACATCAAGTTGAGGGAGCCGGAGCAATACCACAAAATTAAAAAAGTTATTAGAAAAAGTAAGTAATTTTCCTGTGTTACTCAGATTATTATTACTAGCATGGTGCTGCATGTGCTTTTTCTTTAATGTAGTACAGTTCAAGATGTTAAGTTTCATGTTCGTGGGCACAATAATCGGTCGTAGGAATCATCGTTCATTCGCTCACTAATAATAATACAATGTTTTTTGTCGGATACAGTGTTAACTAAATTTGACCATGCCTATTTAGGCATGGTCAAATTTAGTTAACACTGTATCAGACAAAAACATCATAATTTTATTAGTGAGCGATTGAACGATGATTCCTACGACTGATTATTGTGCCCAAGAACATGAAACTTTACATCTTGAACTATTTATGTGAGAATATTTTTGGAACATGGTTGTGTAGATGTGTTGGTAACTATATTTAACTAATCTAACTGGATTCAGTGTACGGTAAGGAGAGTATGCTCAGCAGCTGGTTACACATCTGGACTCAGTAGCACAAGTGTGGGCCACAAGAACAACCTTTTTCGGGTGTCACACACGGGTGATCCAGTGGATACTTGGTGTGTTTCCATGTGTGAAACTTGACCAAAATAGATAAATGTACCAGCTTTGATAATGGATACAATCATGTGTTCAGCTTAGAACTATTGACAAAACAGACAATTGTACCACACTTCCAAAGAATGATTCATATTCCTCTTTCAGGCCTCAAATCTTTTTTTACTCAAGTATACCTTTTGGTTCAATCTCATACGGCTTCAAAGAGCTTTGAGAAGGGAGCCTAGGAGCCCCACACCTCCAAACCAAGACCCACAACTGCGGGATGTGGAGGAAGAAGTGGAGGAAGTGGAAAATGGCAACACAACAGGTCAGTGTCATACACCACAGATTCAGGTAATAGACCTGCATATTTATAATACATGGTGTGTTTCAAAATGTTAGGTGCTTTTCTGCCTGTGGAGCAAGAAAGATTCACCAGTCACAGTGCCCAGATGGTGATCCAAGAAATCATGGTCTGCTCTCGTGACCTTGATCGCATCAACCAAAACTTGCTCCAGATCAGGCAAAAAATAAAAAAGATCATAGATGTGCTTGGGAGGGTTTAAAATTTAACTTTTAATTTTGTTTGTTGTTTTGATTGTTTGGTTTGTAATGTTTTAATTGTTTTAAGTACAAGTGTACATGTTGAACTTTACAAGTTACATATGGATCATGCGTTTTAGCAAGATAAATACCCAAAACAAAAACAAAAAATAAAATTTTCTAAGTTTTTATTAAAAAAAACATATTTAAAATGTGCAACAATTAAAAATATTTTATACTCAACAATGTGTGGCTTCTTATATCAATGTTGCCTTAAAAAAAAAATTGGGGCTGTTTACACTGACAATGATGGTTATTTCCTAAAGCAAAATACACATGGCACTACAAGTGCACTAGGATAACCTAGGAGAAAGATAAAAGCAACCCAAAGCAAAAAATAATAAGATGTTTTCAGTAGAAAGTATATATTTATTAAAAGCAAACATTCAAATGTCATCAAACATTGCAATGGCCCCCCTACCCATAAAATACTCCAAATACTGTTGCCGCACATCACGGCCGCTTTGGGGGGCCAAGCCTGTAGGGCCAGCTACCTGGGCTGGCAATGCACAATCAGAATGTCATGTGGCCTCAGGCCCAACAGAAGCAAAATAATTTGGAGAATTAAAAAAAAAAAAATTATGAAGGATGCAACAGCACATTACAATGTGATTCCACTTGTACTCTGCCAGATTTATTGAGGTCAGAAAGAGGCAGAAACAGCTGGCCATGATGCCAAAGGCATTTTCAACCATCCTTCTGGCTCTGGCCAGCCTGAAATTAAACACCCTCCTCTCAGGGGTGAGGGTCCGCTGGGGAAAAGGCCTCATCAGATGTGGACCGAGCGCAAACGCCTCATCTGCGATGAAAACAAAGGGTAGTCCCTCTTCATTCTCTGCCGCAGGTGGCAATGCCAGGTCATCTGATTGTAGCCATTGGGCGAACTCCGTCTGGGCAAAAACTCCACCGTCAGACATCCGCCCATTTTTCCCCACATCCACAAAAAGGAATTCATAATTGGCAGACACCACCGCCATCAGCACGATACTGTGGAACCCTTTATAATTAAAATAATAGGATCCCGAATGTTTTTTTTTTCTTATCTGATACATAAACATTGCAAGCAGATTATCCCAAAACATTCTTGCCAAAACATCATGTGACAGCAGGAAGGTAAAGTCACCTGGTTGCATCCAGGGGGGTAGATATATTTCGCCCAGATTCAGGCTTTACGCCGACTTATACAACTAGGTGGAGAGTTGTATAAGGCTAGTGGGCTCATGGATGACTCATACCTCTAGGGAGAGTGTGGGGCGTCGTGCAGACAGAGATGAGGAGACCAGCTGAACCTTGTCAGCTCATTTAGGCCTCTATAAGAACTCCCAGCTTCATTAGATGTTAGCTCATGCCTGGAACCAGACCTGTGTGGACTGTCTAGGGAGAGTGAACCCCTGTGCGGTGAGACAAAGCCTGTGTGGCTATTTGCTTGGACATTTAAAACCAGGGACTTAGGGACTAGGACAGCACTAGGCTGATCCCAGTTGTTAGTTAGGAAACCTGTATGTTTAGTCAGAGGTCAAGTTGACCAGGATTTATTTTATTTATGTTTCTTTTGCTTTGCTGTGTTTTGTCACTGTAAATAGAAAATAAACCGCACCTTTTTGATTTTGAAAACCACAACCTCCATTTGCTGGGCCTGTTTTTGTCTGGGGAGCCCATCCCGGGGGTCACACACACCCGCTGCCGAGCTAACCCCCTCACAGTTGGTGGAGAATGCGGGCAGTTTTTTTTTAAGCCAGCATGGAGGAGATACTGAAACAGCTGGCTCTAGCAAATACCAATCAACAGCAGACAAATGCAGGTTTGCAAAGGAGCCTTGCAGCCCAGCAGCAAGCTCATCAACAGAGCCTTGCAGCCCAGCAGCAAGCTCACCAACAGAGTCTGGAAGCTCAGCAACAAGCCCAGCAGCAATCTGAGGCCCGCTTCATAGACCTGTTACAGAAGCAAGAGCAGAGACTACAACAAATGGAAGCAGTAATGCAGCAACGTCCGCAGACCAGTGAGGAAAGCCGTCCCACTAATACCGCGTCCTTTGGGGTGAGTCGTTTATTGACAAAAATGACTGGAGAGGATGATCCAGAGGTATTTTTGACCACATTTGAAAGGACCGCTGAAAGAGAAAAGTGGCCTGAGGAGCAGTGGGCTGGACTGGTGGCTCCTCTGTTAACTGGTGAATCGCAGAAAGCTTACTATGACCTAGAGCCTAACCAAGCAAAAGACTATGTGATGCTAAAAGCTGAAATTTTGGCAAGGCTGGGTGTCACCCAGGCTGTCTGGGCTCAGCGTGTGCATAACTGGACTTTCCAGCTTGGAAAACCCCCCAGGTCTCAAATGTATGATCTCATTCACCTGAGCAGAAAGTGGCTACAGCCAGAGACTTTGTCCGCACCAAAGATTGTGGAACGTGTTGTAATGGATCGGTTTTTGAGAGCTCTTCCTACTGCCATCCAAAAGTGGGTAAGCCATGGAGACCCAGAAACGGCCGGTAAACTTGTGGATCGGGTAGAGAGATACTTGGCTGCAGAGAACCTGACGGCCTCTTCCAGAGACACTCAGACTTTCCACCCTAAGACCAGACCATCCCCAGGGGCGGATAAGAGGATTCCAAGGGGTGAGGGTGGAGAGAGTGAGAGGGTGGGAGCTCTACCCCAAGTTTGGCGAGAACAGCCTGGGAAATCAGCGGCTCAAGAGGCGGCAAGAAGGATCGTTTGCTACCGCTGCCGGCAAGCGGGACATATTGCAGCCAATTGCCCGGTTGTGGAGGAACCCATGCAGTGTGACTTTCTGACGGGCAGACGTCAGTCGCTGTGTGCGACAGTCGCATGCACTGCCATTCGAGGAACTGAGAAACATTTATGCAAAATGTGTGTTAATGGTAGAAATGTTGTGGTATTGCTGGATTCAGGTAGCCTTGTGACCCTGATAAAGGCTGAGTTAGTTAAAACAGAGGTCTTTGGGAATAGCAAGGTAGCTGTTATTTGTGTGCATGGGGACACCCGAGAGTATCCAGTGACTACAGTGTGTTTCGAGACCCCCAAAGGTACCCTCTCTCATCCAGTGGGCTTAGTATCTCAGTTACCGCATGACGCCATTGTGGGAAGGGATTTTCCGAAGTTCTGGGAACTGTGGGATGATCCTGAGCCCCCCACTGGTGCCCCTATGTACCAGGAATGTGATAGCCAGAACTCCCCTGAGAGTGGTGAGGACTCTCCGGAATTTCCCTTATCAGTATTGGCAGGGGAGACTCAAGAAACTGGAGAGGAGCCCACCTCCTCAGACGAAAACCTACCGTCTGTGGAGTTTTCTGATCTTGAGGTTCACAGGGAAAACTTTGCCACAGAACAGTTGAAAGACCCCGCCCTAATAAAGGCACGGGAAAACGTAGTGAAAATAGATGGCGAGTTAGTGAACCCAGATAATACCTGCACTTACCCATACTTCAGCGTAGAGAAGGACCTACTGTATCGGGTGGCAAAAAGGGCAGAAGAAACCGTTGAGCAGCTTGTGGTGCCCAAACCTTACAGGAAGTTGGTGTTGGAGTTGGCCCATGGGCACATTCTTGGAGGTCATCTGGGGACAGAGAAAACCCGAGAGAGGGTATTACAGAGATTCTATTGGCCGGGGGTGATGAAGGACATAGAAAATTATTGTTCCTCCTGCCCTGTGTGTCAGAGGTCGGCCCCGATGCCACATTTCCGTAGCCCGCTGGTCCCTCTACCCATCATTGAGGTCCCGTTTGAGAGGATCGCCATGGATTTGGTAGGGCCTATAATCAAGTCCGCTAGGGGGCACCAGTACATATTAGTTATAATGGACTATGCCACCCGTTATCCAGAAGCGATCCCTCTCCGAAATACCTCGGCCAAAACCATAGCCAAAGAGCTATCTCTTGTGTTTAGCCGGGTGGGTATTTGTAAAGAACTGCTTACGGACCAAGGTACACCCTTTATGTCCCGGGTTATGAAGGAGCTGTGTAAATTGTTCAAAGTGACGCAATTACGTACATCTGTGTATCACCCCCAAACCGATGGGCTGGTTGAAAGATTCAACAAAACCCTAAAACAAATGTTGAAGAAAGTGGTGGATAGAGATGGAAAGGATTGGGACTGTCTACTTCCTTATCTGATGTTTGCTATTAGGGAGGTGCCCCAATCCTCTACGGGATTCTCCCCCTTTGAGTTACTGTATGGGAGACACCCAAGAGGGCTGTTGGATATTGCCAAGGAAACTTGGGAAAGTGAGAGTTCTCCCCACAGGAGTGTGATTGAGCATGTCGCCCTGATGCAAGACCGAATTGCACAGGTAATGCCCATCGTGAAGGAACATTTGGCCCAAGCGCAGTTAGCACAGCAGAGAGTGTACAACCGTGGAGCCAAGACCCGTACCTTTTCCCCGGGGGATAGGATACTGGTACTTGTCCCTACGGTTGAAAGTAAATTCCTTGCCAAATGGCAAGGCCCCTATGAGATAATGGAAAAAGTGAGCGAAGTGAATTACAAGGTCAGACAACCAGGAAGGCGAAAGCCCGAACAGATCTATCACGTTAATCTGTTGAAAGCCTGGAGGGATAGAGAGTCCCTAGTCGCAGACACTTGGTCACCAGCTCAAACTGGTTGCGTGATTCCTGAGGTTGGAATAGCAGCCACCTTGTCACAACCCCAACAACAGGAGGTTAAGGAGTTTGTGCTTCGCAACAAGGAGGTATTCTCTGAGCTGCCGGGACAAACATCTGGGGTAGAGCATGACATCATTACCCCGCCCGGTGAAAGGGTGAAGTTAAAACCCTATCGGATCCCAGAGGCCCGACGGGAGGCAATACGGGAGGAAGTACAGAAAATGCTGAACTTAGGGGTGATAGAGGAGTCCCAAAGTGATTGGTCTAGTCCCATTGTGTTGGTGCCTAAACCGGATGGGAGCTGGCGATTTTGTAACGATTTTCGTCAGTTGAACAAAGTTACAAAATTTGACACCTACCCCATGCCACGTATAGATGAGTTGATCGACCGGCTGGGAACAGCCCGATACATGACGACTCTTGACCTCACAAAAGGGTATTGGCAAATCCCCCTGGCCAAGTCGGCCAAAGAGAAAACCGCATTTGTAACCCCAGACGGGGCGTTCCAATATAAAAGAATGCCGTTCGGGTTACAGAATGCGCCGGCCACATTCCAGCGGAAAATGGACCAGATGCTGAGGCCCCATCGGGAGTATGCTGCGGCTTACCTGGATGACGTAATTGTCCATAGCACAGATTGGGCCTCACATCTGCCAAAAGTGCAAGCAGTCCTGGACTCTGTTCGGGAAGCGGGGTTTACGGCTAACCCCAAGAAGTGTACCATTGGGCAGGAGGAGGCCAAATATCTTGGGTACACCATTGGGAGGGGAGTAATAAAACCCCAACTCAACAAAGTCGAGGCCATCCAGAGTTGGCCACGTCCCAACAGCAAGAAGCAGGTACGAGCCTTTCTGGGAATCGCTGGGTATTATCGGCGATTCATTCCCCACTTTGCTTCTAAGGCTGTGCCCCTAACCAACCTGACGAAGGGGAAAGGGTCGGTCATGATTAAATGGACCCCCGAGGCTGAGGCAGCATTCCAATTCTTGAAACAAGCCTTATGTAGCCAGCCAGTGTTGTACTCACCCGACTTCTCTAAAGACTTTGTCGTACAAAGTGATGCGTCAGATGTGGGGTTAGGAGCAGTATTGTCCCAGGTCTGGAACGGGGAAGAGCACCCAGTCATTTACCTCAGCAGGAAGTTGAAGTCCCATGAGGTAAATTACGCCACCGTTGAAAAGGAGTGTTTAGCGGTGAAGTGGGCTCTAGATTCCCTTCGGTACTACCTGCTAGGTAGGCACTTTGACATGGTTACGGATCACGCTCCGTTAAAGTGGATGGCTCAAAACAAGGAAACAAATAGAAGAGTGAATAGGTGGTTCCTGGCCCTCCAGGAATTCAACTTCACAGTAAAGCATCGCCCTGGCGTTCAAATGGGGAATGTGGATGCTTTGTCTCGAGTACATGAATGCCTGATTGCTGGTGTTCCAACCCCGAGGTTAAAACAAGAGGGGGGGGTATGTGACAGCAGGAAGGTAAAGTCACCTGGTTGCATCCAGGGGGGTAGATATATTTCGCCCAGATTCAGGCTTTACGCCGACTTATACAACTAGGTGGAGAGTTGTATAAGGCTAGTGGGCTCATGGATGACTCATACCTCTAGGGAGAGTGTGGGGCGTCGTGCAGACAGAGATGAGGAGACCAGCTGAACCTTGTCAGCTCATTTAGGCCTCTATAAGAACTCCCAGCTTCATTAGATGTTAGCTCATGCCTGGAACCAGACCTGTGTGGACTGTCTAGGGAGAGTGAACCCCTGTGCGGTGAGACAAAGCCTGTGTGGCTATTTGCTTGGACATTTAAAACCAGGGACTTAGGGACTAGGACAGCACTAGGCTGATCCCAGTTGTTAGTTAGGAAACCTGTATGTTTAGTCAGAGGTCAAGTTGACCAGGATTTATTTTATTTATGTTTCTTTTGCTTTGCTGTGTTTTGTCACTCTAAATAGAAAATAAACCGCACCTTTTTGATTTTGAAAACCACAACCTCCGTTTGCTGGGCCTGTTTTTGTCTGGGGAGCCCATCCCGGGGGTCACACACACCCGCTGCCGAGCTAACCCCCTCACAATCAGTATAACATTAATTTGAAGGAGTATTTTAAGAACAAAAAAAATGATCACTAATCAGATTCCTCACCCCCTCTGATGGACCAATAACATTATTATATGGGGGGGGGGTTTCGAGATGAGTTGGGGACCTCAGAAATAAAGGGTCAAGCACTACAATGGAGCAGACAAAAAACATTGGGAAGTGACTAAGCTAGGTGTGTTTTGGAGAGGTCGGTTATTGGAAATATGCATGTAGGTCAAAAAAAGAGCATTAAAAGCTTACAACATTCATGGGGACAAAGGGGACATTCACAGCATATTACAATCATGGTAATTAAGGACTGTTTAAAAAAATACTATACATTAGCAAGCATTAAATACATAGAATGTGAGGTTAAAGGACAAAACTTACCTTAATATAGTCCTCCTGCAGGACTTGGATTATGGCAGAACAGGTTTCTGGGATAATGAGGCCCAGAGCCTGGGGGGAAATGCCTGTCAAGAACTTGAGGTCCTGCAAGCTTCTCCCTGTTTCCAGGTAGCGCAACGTAGCAACTAGCCTCTGCTCAGCAGTGATGGCTTCCCGCATAACGGTGTCCTGCCTGGTGATATAGGGGGACACCAATGCCAAGAGCTGCTGAAAAACGGGGTCAGACATCCTATGAAAAATTCCTGTAGTCCTCAGGGTTATTCTCCTGGATCTCCCGCAGCAGAGGCATGTGACAGAATTGGTCCCGCTGGAGCAACCAATTCTTGGTCCATGAACTCCTCCTCACCCTGTTCATGGACCAGAGCTGGGATAAAGCAACAATCCCAGCACCAAGCACTGCACGATCTCAGCGACAAGAACGTACCCGCAACATGGCTAGAAAACGGTTGTCTAATCAGAACGAACTAAAAGAACGCACTGAAGAACAGCAAGGCCTCTGAAGAACGACCTGAAAAACAGTAACGAGCGGACAAGAACGCACTGCAAAAACAGATACGAACTGACTACAAGCACTGAAAGACAGATACGAACCCACAAGCACAAACTGAACACCAGAAAATGATCTTTAAAGCACGAAGACTGAAAAGCGCGAATCGTCTCTCACCAAACTTTTACTAACACGCGGTAACACGAAATCAGCAAAAGCAGCCCAAAGGGTGGCGCCATCCGAATATAACTTCCCCTTTGTAGTGCCGTTGTACGTTTTGTCGAACGTGTTGTACGTCACGCTTTGCTCGAGCATTTTTTTTCACGATAGTGTGTAGGCAAGGCAGGCTTGAGAAGAATCACGTCGAGAAAAACGTCGTTTTTTTCTATGACATTAAAAACGGCCATGTGTATGCAGCATGAGGAATAACTCACTTAAATCTGTCCAAACAAGAGTCTAGGTATGATAAAGTTTGAAACGCGAAATCATAAATTATAATATAATAAATAACTATATATAATTATAAAAAATAATAATACATTTTATTCAATAATGTAATCAAATCAAAAGCCCTGAAATTTGTCCAAACAAGGGTGCAATATTACTAGTCACTGTAATAATAGACACTGCATATTGGTTTAGTAAACATCCCGGGTATGACATTTTTTTAAACATGGGACTGCACAAAATCCCACGTCACAATCAGGACAATGGAAAGCTTCCCTCTACGTCAAAAGCGGTTTTAGACCAGCTAGAAAACAGAGATAGTGAATTCGAATCACTTGCAGAATTGAGCTATAGTGATTCGTGGGGAAATTCGTCATCAGACACTGAAAGTGACGGCAGCGACAATTCTGTGACTAAGCTCAGTGCTGCATGATCCATACCACAGTCAATAGAGCACCAAGTTCGCACAGCACTGAGCTCAATCACGCAATTGTCACTGTCGTCACTTTCAGTGTCTGATGACGAATTTCCCCACGAATCACTATAGCCGTGTACACACGATCGGTTTTACCAATGAAAACAGTCCGATGGACTTTTTTCATTGGACAAACCGATCGTGTATGGGCCCCATCGGTCTTTTGTCCATCGGTGAGAAAAAATAGAACATGTTTTAAATTTATCCGATGGGCAAAAAAACGATAGCAAATTCCGATTGTCTGTGTGGAACTCCATCGGATAAAAAACCCACGCATGCTCAGACTGAATTAGGAGACGGGAGTGCTCGTTCTGGTAAAACTAGCGTTCATAATGGAGAGAGCACATTCGTCATTCTGCTAATTATTGCCTCGTTTTAATGCAGTGCATTGTTTCTAATGGTCTAACCATTCTTTCTAATGGTTTGATCATTGTTTTTTTTGCTGCTGATATTTATACAGCGTTCTGTCAAACTTATTTCTTTATTGTTTCTTGTGATCTCATTAATAATTATATATTTTTTTAAAGCCAGATCTCCCTAATTTTGATTTTGATTTTGAATCAAGATCTACCAAATTTTTTGTTTTTTGTCATTTTATTTTCTTGTGGCCTCATTTTTTTTTGGGTCAAGTTCTCACAACAACATATTTTTATTTATTTTTTCCCCTCAAGGAGGTTGGTGTTCCTTGTTAATTACACATTGTATTTATGAAATGTTATGGCTACTCACAATAAAAACACATAGGCAAGTGTTTAACTTAAATCAAAGATCCATTTATTCTGGAAAAACAAAATAAACAGGAAGGGCAACAATTGAAAAATTAGTTGCATTTATGAAGACTTTGGTCCCCAAAGGCAGACATGAATTTGATGAAAAATAAAATTAACAACATGAGGAAATCAGGAGCAGCAGCCGAAGACATACATGTCCCCAAGCTGTGGTACTCCAACAAACTGCATCTTCTGGCAGAGCAGCTTGAAGCCAGGGAATCACTTTCTGGTCTTCCTTGTAGCCTTCCCTCCACTCTTCCCTGCAGCGTTCCTTCCACGGCCCCGTCCACGGCCCCTTCCAGGCTGTGGCTCTGTTGGTGGTAATGTGGCAGGAGAAAGAGGAGAAGGAGAAGAAGGATGGGCCAGATTGCAGAGATGTGTTGCCTGTGTCAGCTGGCCCCTCCCCGCTGTGTGAAGGACAGTATAAATAAGGTGCTCAGAGAGGGCACGTTGTCACTCCTCAAGTTGCTGCAGCTTGTCAGCTAGGTAGGCACTAAAGCCCTCAACAGGGTTGAGGGGGGCCCTCATTATGACAGCAGCGTCCCTGATTTATTGTAGTGACTCCTCCTCCACCTGTGTCATCCTCCGTGATTTTTTGGGTCTGACGTGGAGGGGAGGCACTTGGGACTGGGTGCTGCCACTTGCCCTGGGGACCTGCTGAGTGCCACTTGGCCCGGCCTCCTCCTGTCTGCCACTCACCCCTGCCTCCTCCTGGCTGCCACATTCCGGAGACTCTTCCTCCTGACTGAGCTCATCCTGTGTATTAAAAAGGGATATAGTTTTTTTTTTGGTTTATCAATCACACACAATTTTCATCTCATGACTGTTGCAATTTGAATGTTAAATAAATCTCAAAGACTCTCATTCTGACCCCAGCATTTTTCAAAACTGTAGCAATCATTTCTGGCCACTATGTTTTTTTTTTATTTTTTTTTAATTATTTCATTCGTGAATAATAACATCTAGTTCACAATAATAATTCTAGGCCAATAAATATGTTTAAAAATACTATACCTGGCTAAAGATGCGCAGATCTGGCTCTTCCAGCTCAGGTTGCTCCTCTTCCCCCTCTGCAGGGGTGGAGGGAAGGGAGGAAGGAATGCTGGAGGGAAGGGTGGAAGGAACGCTGGAGGGAAGGGTGGAAGGAACGCTGGAGGGAAGGATGGAAGGAATGCTGGAGGGAAGGGTGGAAGGAACGCTGGAGGGAAGGGTGGAAGGAACGCTGGAGGGAAGGGTGGAAGGAAGGCTGGAAAGTGATTCCCTGGCTTCAATCTGGTTGTCCAGAAATTGCAGATGTTTGTAGTACCACAGCTTGGGCTGAAGTACTTGGTCTGCTGCTGCTCCTGATCTCTTTGAAGCGCGGACCTCTTTGTAACGTTTTTTGTAGGAATTCTTCATGTTGTTAATTTTATTGTTCATCATGCTATAGTCTGCCTCTGGGATCCAGGTCTTCATATATGCAGCTAATTTTTCAATGGTTGCCCTTCGTACCACAGTGTTGTGGTACAAACTATTTTTCACCTCCCACAAGTTTCGCATTTCCCTGTATTTTTCTATGAAGACAAGCATAATATCTGGCTCCCTTATTTTCTGCATAATAATTTCTGCAAGATAAAACACAAGACAAAAACACTAGGTCAGCTTCAATTGTCCTAATCTTATCCTAATATAGGCCTTTACAATCATGAACCAGTATAGGCCACTGATGCCCCAAGTTTCTTTCTTACCTTCGTTGGATTTGTTCTTCACTTCCGGTCTTCCTTACTCCACGCACCAACAACCTTGTTTAACATTTATATACCCTGCGCATGCGTGAAACTCCGCCCGCGTCGTCCGCCCATGACGGTCTTTTTCGGAATTTCCCCACCCCTTCTTGTTCGGCGCACAGTGGGAGACGACAACATGGCGGTGACACAGGTGCGTGTTTTATTAAGTACCGATGAGGAAAGTCCGGAGGCGGGAACGTTCCGATCCAGGAATAAAAGATACAAGGCGACTAATATGTCATTTGCTGAGATGGCGGAAATGGTGGACATCCTGCGGAGGAAACATTACGATGGGAAGCATGGGCCATACGACACCCCTAATCTCAGGAAGTCCAAAATAATGGACAAAGTGGAGAGGAATCTCTATAATAAATTTGGGGTCAGGAGATCCAAGGAGCAGCTCCGTAATAGGTGGTCTGACCTGAAGCTGAGGGAGCCAGAGCAGTATAGGAAGATTAAAAAAATAATTGAAAAAAGTAATTTTTTTTCCTGTGTTATTTCAAATTGTAATTTTTTTTTTCTTGCATGTTTTGCTCCATGTGCTTGGATTGATTGCTTTCACATTGTAAAATGGCAACTTTCATGTTAGTTTAGTGGCCAAATTTTGGAATGGTTTTAGTAAACAGCGATTGTCTAAAATCACATGTTTTGCACAGATACACGTAAGCCACATGTGGTCAGGCCTATTTGTGTTAAAACACCGTTTATAAACATTGTTGTCTAGATGATGTGTTTGTAAGTAGAATGTGAAATGCTAAACTAGATTCAGTTTAAAGGAGAGGACACTCAGCAGCTGGTTACACATCTTGACTCAGTAGCAATATAGTGTGGGCCACCAGAACAACCTTTTTAGGGTGTCCCACACAGGTGCTCCAGCGGATACTTTGGGGTGTCTCCATGTGTGTTACTTTGGACCAAAAATTAAAGTATTCCTGCTTTGTTGATTTTCAAAAATCTCATGTGTTCATCTTGGAACTCTGCCAAAACAAACAATTGTACCCCACTTCTAAGCAATGTTTCAAATGTATACTCTCAAATATCTGTGTGGTAAGGATACCTTTGTTTTCATTCTCATAGGGGAGAGAAGACTGGGAGGACACCAATCTGAGGAGCCTAGGAAGCACAGACCACAGAAAGAACCCCAAGCTCTGAAAGAACCCTAAGATCAGCATGTGGAGGAAGCAGAGGTGGAGGAAGGAGAGGTGGATGAAGGAGAGGTGGAGTTTATCACCACAACAGGTCAGTCAGTGTCTGTCACCACAGCTTCAGGTAAAGAGATGTAGGCCTGCATATTTCTAATTCCTTTTTTTTTTTTAGGAGATGAACATGATGGTGTGTCCTAAACTCCTACTACTCCTTTCTCAAGTGCTAGTGCCCAAATCATAATTCAAGAAATAATGGAATGTAGCAGCGAAATGGACATTATGAGAAATAGGATGAATATGATTGAGCAAAAATATAAAAACATCATTGATATTTTGGGGCGAATAGTCTGACCCCCCCTTTTTGGGGGGGGGGGGTTCTAACAAAATTTTGCTCTGCTTGTTTTACCACAAGCCAAAATTTGAAGATGCACACAGTGTGTCAACATGTGCTATCTGCCGTTACAGGATATCTATGTCTGAGTTTTGTGGGTGCAACCCCTTCCTCGCTACTCAAGTAGGTGAGAGGAAGGCTTTGCAATCCCAAAACACGTCCATTGATCCCCCATGCTGGCAAATAGCACATGTTGACTTTAGCCATGGGATCAGGAAGAAAATACCCATTTGGCAGACAAACTGTGTGCATCTTCAAATTTTGGATGGTTCAGGGGTGACATCACCCCATCTCATGCTTTTCTTTAAGGTTGAATTATGTAAGTTCCATTGTTTTTATGTTTTCTTGATTGAACCATGCATGTTTATGCAAACCAAAAATAAATGAAAACCAAAAATGTATCCAAAATTTGGACACAAAAATGTGAATATTTTATATTCCAAATCAAACTAACGCACATGTTGTGCACAGAGTAAATAAATGTTTTTGGACTTAACAATGTGTGGCTTGTTCTTTCTATGCTCAATAGCAGTTATAGAAAATTTCAAAGTTCGTGTTTACTGTGACAATTGTGGCTATTTACTAAAGACAAATCAACTTGTCACTACAACAAGTGTACTATGAGAACCTGGGAGACACATAAATAAAAATAAAAATAACCAATAATGACCAAACAAGTTTTTCAAAGATAAATTATTATGGTTTATTTTTCATAACAAGTTTCAGATATTGTCTGGCATAGAGATGGCCTCCCTACCCGTGAAGTACTCAACATATTTATCACGTACTTCACGGGCGCTGTGGGGGGCCAAGCCAGTACGGCCAGTGTCCAGGCCTGTCAACAAGGACGTTTCAGAAAGTCCAGCCTCAGGCCCAACATTTGATAGATATGTAGTTGAATATTTGCTCAAAAAATTGTGGAGTATGCAGCAGCTGAAGACAATATGGTTGAGTTTGTACTCCGCCATGTGGATGGCTGTCTGAAACAGGCGGAACCGGCTGGCCATTATCCCGAAGGCATTCTCAACAACCCTCCGGGCTCTGGCCAGCCGGTAATTAAAAACCCTCCTCTCCGGGGTGAGGGTCCTCTGGGGAAAAAGGGATTTTTATAACAGCTTACCTGTAAAATCCTTTTCTTGGAGTACATCACGGGACACAGAGCGACTTAGTCATTACTAATGGGTTATATAGTTTACCTTCAGGTGTTGGCACTGGCCAATTCCAAACCGGAAGTACCCTCCCCTATATAAGCCCCTCCCACCCGGGAGCACCTCAGTTTTGTAGCCAAGCAATAAGTGTCCCAAAAAGAGGGGTGGGAGCTCTGTGTCCCGTGATGTACTCCAAGAAAAGGATTTTACAGGTAAGCTGTTATAAAAATCCCTTTTTCTTTTTCGTACATCACGGGACACAGAGCGACTTAGTCATTACTAATGGGACGTCCCAAAGCAATGCCAAATGAGGGGGGGGTACATAAGCTGGGCGCCATCAGGCATGAGGATCTTTTGCGGCCTGCAACACACTGCACCCAAAGGCGACATCCTCCTGACTTCTAACGTCTACCTGATAGAATCTAGTAAACGTGTGTACCGAAGACCATGTTGCGGCCTTACATACTTGAGCCAGGGAGGCCTGGTGATGCACTGCCCATGAAGTTCCAACCGCTCTTGTGGAGTGCGCCCTAACTTTGAACGGAGGCGGTCTCTTTCTCAAGCCATAGGCTTGTATTATGACCTGTCGAATCCACTTGGCTAAAGTAGATTTTGATGCTGCCTGACCCCTTCTGGGGCCTTCCGGCAGAACAAACAAAGAATCCGTTCTGCGAATCTGAGCAGTGGCTTTTAGATAAGCTTTAACTGCTCTTACCACATCCAAAGAATGTAATAACTTTTCCTCTACTGAGCTAGGTTTGGGGAAAAAAGAAGGAAGAACCACATCTTGGTTCAAATGAAACCTCGATACCACCTTAGGAAGAAAGGCTGGATGAGGACGTAATACTACTCTGTCCTTATGGACAACCAGATATGGCTCCCAACAGGACATAGCTGCTAATTCCGACACTCTTTTAGCCGAACAAATGGCTACTAAGAAAACCAATTTCCTGGTGAGAAGAACCAAGGAAATGTGTTGTAATGGTTCAAACGGTTGTTTCTGTAGAACCGACAGAACCAGGTTTAAGTCCCAAGGACATATGGGAATACTAACCGGAGGGCTAATACGCATCACTCCTTGTATAAAGGCTTTGACTAGTGAATGCGAAGCCAAGGGCCTTTGAAAAAATATTGACAAGGCTGAAATCTGACCCTTGATAGTACTCAAGGCCAGCTTCCTATCTACAGCCCACTGTAGGAAGTCCAGAATCCTCCCTATCATGTACTTACGTGGATGCCATTTCTTGGTCTCACACCACGTAATGTACGCTTTCCAGATCCTATAATAGATCTGCCTGGATACCGGTTTCCTGGCATTGATCATGGTAGATACCACAGAATTAGAGAGCCCTCTCTTTTTCAGAATGTGGGCTTCAATAGCCAGGCCGTCAAACCTAGGGCTGGTAAGGAAGGGTGGTATATCGGTCCTTGCGACAGCAGGTCCGGACGAAGTGGGAGGGTCCAAGGACTCCTCACTGACATTTTTACAATCTCCGCGTACCATGCCCTTCGGGGCCACGCTGGAGCCACCAGAATCACTGGTTTCTTTTCTACCCTGATTCTGCGGAGTAATCGCGGTAACAATTGTGGCGGTGGGAATGCATATATCAGCTTGAACCGATCCCAAGGGAACACTAGGGCATCCGAGCCGCAAGCTAGGGGATCCCTTGTGCGAGACACAAACCTGTCCACCTTTGCGTTGAATCTGGATGCTAGCAGATCTACATCCGGTGTTCCCCACCGCTGGCATATTGCCTGGAAAACCTCGGGGTGAAGAGACCATTCCCCCGGGCATAATTGTTGGCGACTTAGAAAGTCCGCTCTCCAATTTTCCACTCCTGGGATGAAAACCGCGGATATGGCTGGGACATATCTTTCTGCCCACTCCAGGATGCAATTTGCTTCCTTCTGGGCTGCACGACTTTTGGTGCCACCCTGATGATTGATATATGCCACTGCCGTGGCATTGTCTGATTGAATTCTGACAGGGGACCCCTGGAGTTTGGATGTCCATGCTACTAGGGCATACCGGGCTGCTCGTATCTCTAAGAGATTGATGGGCAGGGCCTTTTCTGCTTCTGACCACCTGCCCTGGAGAGACCATTGCTCCAGCACTGCCCCCCAGCCGATGAGGCTGGCATCTGTAGTGACCACCTTCCAAGAAACCGGACTGAAGGGTTTCCCTCTTTCCAGATTCTGGGGCACCAACCACCAATGGAGGCTCTTGCGAACGGAAGGGGACAGGGACATTGGTAAGTCTAAAGCCTGAACTTTTTTGTTCCAGGCTGACAGTATGGCCCTTTGCAAATTCCTTGAATGGAATTGACCGTAGGGTACCGCTTCGAATGAAGCCACCATCTTTCCCAGCAGCCTCATGCAGAGACGTATGGATGGTTTTCTTTTTGTACCCACTAAGTGGGTCAAATTTCTTAAAGACGACACCTTCTCTGGAGGTAAGAAAATCTTTCTCTGATTTGAATCCAGCCTTAGCCCTAAGTATTCCAGACTTTTGACTGGTCTTAGAGCTGACTTGTCCCGGTTGATAATCCAACCGTGATATTCCAGATACTCGATTGTCTTGTGAATAGCTACTTCCAGCTTTTCCACTGAGTGGTCTATTAGTAGCAGGTCGTCTAGATATGCCATTATCGTTACACCCTGTGTTCTTAGATTGGCCAATAATGGGGCCAGAATTTTTGTGAACACTCGTGGTGCTGTGGCCAGACCGAAAGGTAAGGCTCTGAACTGAAAATGGCGCCCTTCTACTGCAAAGCGTAGAAATTTCTGATGGGCCGGAAAGATGGGAATATGCAGATAAGCATCCCTTATGTCGATCGAGGCTAACCATTCCTGCCCTTGTAGGGCGGTGGCCACTGATCGGATCGACTCCATCCGAAAGGTCCTGATATTTAGGAACTTGTTTAGCCCTTTTAGATTTAATATGGGCCTCACGTCCCCATTTGGTTTGGGGACTGTGAAAAGGTTCGAGTAAAACCCGAATCCGCTTTCTTCCAGGGGAACCTTCATGATTACCCCTTGGAGCAATAGTTGTTCTAGTGCCAGAAGGAGGGATCCTCTCTTTTGGGGATCTCTTGGCACGTTTGACCTCATAAATTGGGCAGGAGGAGTGCCTTTTAACTCCAGCTTGTATCCCAGACTTACTGCGGAGAGCACCCATCTGTCTCTGATGGTGTCCCGCCAGGTCTCTGTGAACAACTGAAGTCTTCCCCCCACCCGATTGAGCGGGGGCAATACTTCATGCCTTAGGGGGAGGTTTTGTACCTCTCTTGATCCAGGGCTTCTTGTTACCCTGTGATTGTCCCTGATTTCTGCCCCCTGAATTTGACCGCGGAGGCCGTCGGAACTGCTTCACAGCCGATGTGCCCGGGACTGGAGAGGTAGGCCTCTTAAAAGAAGGACTTCTACCCTTGTTCTTAACCGGTAAGAGTGAACTTTTACCGGCAGAAATTTTCTGGATATATTTGTCCAGATCTTCTCCAAATAAGCGTTCTCCATGAAATGGGAAGCTAACCAGCAGTTTTTTACAGGGAGCTTCAGCAGACCAGTTTTTGAGCCACAGAAGCCTACGCATATGTACTATAGACAGCGTAAAGCGGGAGGCCTGTTGGATTGTATCCTTTATGGCGTCCACCGCAAAACACAAGGCTCTAGGCAGGTCAGCTAGGGCATGAGCCTGCTGATCTGGTAAGTCCCTTAAGACTTGTTTCAACTGATCTTTCACTGCTTGGCAGACTCCAATCGCTGCTACCGCAGGTTGTGTCACCATACTTGCTGTAGAGAAAGCAGATTTTAGTAAAGACTCCAATTTTTTATCTATTGGGTCTTTGAACATTGGAACATTATCTACTGGACATGTCAGTGATTTGTTAACAGAAGAGATGGCTGCGTCCACTATAGGGACCCTCCATTTTCTTATGAACTTATCCTCCATGGGATAGATCACCGGAAATCTCTTGGGGGGAGCAAATATTTTATCAGGATGCTCCCAATCCTGGTAAATAAGCCCTTCTAATAAAGGGTGGATTGGGAAGGAACAGACCGCCTGGGGAGCTTTTAGCGACCCCAGCGAGGAAACCGTAGTGGATGGTGGTTCCGCCAGAGGCATTTTAAATGCTGATCGGACCATGTTAGTCAGAGACTGAACCCATAATCTTTCAGCCTGAGAAGCTGAGAAAGGTTCTTCCACTGTTGATTCCTCTATAAGTGAATCAACCTCATCCTGATCCCCTTCAGGTAGGTCGATCTCTGTGTGGGGCTGTTCCTCCACTAACAGGCACTCTGAAGGAGGAGACGGAGATCGGACGCGCTTTTCCTGTGACAGGGAAGCAGCGATCAATGCTGTTAATCTCTCTTCCAATCCTCCCAGAGTTGAGGATAAAACCTCCTCTGTTATATATACAGGAGCAGGTGGACTGGGGACAGCCGCAGCACCAGGCATTCCTGCGGGGTTTCTACGGCTACTGACCTCTGCATTCTCAGGGGAGATTGGTGCAGTGCAAGCATGCCCAATATCCTCAGAGCCCGATGGAGACCCCTTTGGCTTCCTGGAAGATCTATTTCCGGAGCGTCTGGGCGACATATCCTTTAAGCACAAAGCTGAGGTATTCCCGTCGTCATACACCAATTTTTGCTGGTAATAGTCTAACACAGGTGCTGCTATATACCAGCTGGTGTCCACTAAAGTGCCTTTCTATGGGGATGCCTGCATCAACCGCCTCTGTGTGCCACTGTTTGTTGCTAGCTCTGTTTGCATGCAGCTGACACTTGTACTGTGTCTTTTAACCATGCTGGGACGCCCGCACATGCGCAGAAGCGCCGCGGCGCGCATCGAGCGTCATCCACCCGCCCCGCCCCTTTTTTTTATAGGAGGCGCGTGCACGCGCCCGCGCGCGCGCCCGTGCGCCAATGGCGCCCTTTTCGAAAACCAACAGAGGACTAGGAGCCAGGGCCCTTTTTGCCGGAGGGCCTGTGCGGTGGATGAACGCAGCAACAGGGCAGAGGAAGTGGATTCCCTCAGAGAAACTTACCAGCTGCCTGGATCTTTTGAGTTGAGAAAACCAAAGATCCACATTTACAAGAAAAATGGACTACAGCGGCCTCTAGTGGTTTAACACAGGTACCGCGGTCCCTGTTTTTTTTTTTTTTTTTTTCTTGACTACTATTAAAATTTTACATTTTCAGTAGTTATAGGCAAACACAGATATTTAGCGGGAATACCGTTAGGTAACAGACAGAAAGACAAATTAGGCTTGGGGGTCCCCCAATAGAACCAAGTTCCTGAGGGCCCCCACTTACCTGATCCCCGCCGCAGGACTTTGTTTGGTCCACAAAAGTCCAAACTTCACCTATCACGGCAGGCATTGTAATTAAACCTTCAGGGACCGGGTTCCCAAGGATTCCACTCCCCTGGACCTGTATAGCACCCTGCACAGACAGCGTCTTGGTCGTGGGTATGACCAGAGCTCTGGATCCCAGGGTCCAGCCCTCCTAAGAGAAGCATTACAGGCAAAACCTTGCTCTTCTGCTGCAAGGCCCGGGTACCGACCGTTTAGCTATGAAGCTTTTTTGGTGGGATCCGGAACAGCTTACTAAGGCCCAAAAGAACCTGTACGCAAGCCCAGTGAAAACACATGTTACTCTTTGGCCAACACCTTAGACACTGGCAAAAAACTGAGGTGCTCCCGGGTGGGAGGGGCTTATATAGGGGAGGGTACTTCCGGTTTGGAATTGGCCAGTGCCAAAACCTGAAGGTAAACTATATAACCCATTAGTAATGACTAAGTCGCTCTGTGTCCCGTGATGTACGAAAAAGAAACGGCCGCATCAGGTGGGGTCCCAGTCCAAAAGCTTCATCCGCAAGAAACACAAATGGTAGTCCATCCACATTATCTGCATCAGGTGGCAGTGCCAGTCCACCAGTCTGCAGACGGTGGGTAAACTTTGTCTGTGCGAAGACTCCGCCATCGGACATCCGGCTATTCTTCCCCACGTCCACATACAAGAACTCATAGCGTGCCGACACCACTGCCATTAACACAATACTATGAAAACCCTTGTAGTTAAAATAGTATGACCCCGAATGGGGTGGCGGCACTATGCGGACGTGTTTCCCATCAATTGCCCCTCCGCAGTTGGGGAAGTTCCACCGCTGGGCAAATTAGGAGGCCACAGTCTGCCATTCCTGTGGCGATGAAGGGAACTGTGGAGTCAAACAAGAAAAAAAAATTGTACTTTTGCACATAAGATTGCAAGCAGATTCCACAAATACATTCTTGGCCAACGTCAGTATAACATTTATTTGAAGGAGTATTTAAACACAAAAATAGAAGGCCCACTTATCAGATGACTCACCCCCTCTGATGGCCCATTGGAAAAAATTAAGGGGGGAGGGGGTTAAAGCTGATTTTGTGCCCCCCAAAAAAATCCTCTACCACTCTGCTGAAATTTAATGTTTAATAAAACATTTGGTGGACACATTTATGGGGGGGGGGGGGGTTGAGAACTACAATGGAGCTGACCAAAAATATTGTTAACAGACTAGGCTAGGTGTGTATGGGCCCAGGATAGCATGCTGGAGAGGTTAGTGAAGGGAAATATGCATGTAGGCCAAAAAAGGAGAATTTAAAAGTAACAGCATGCATGGGGACGAAAGGGACAGTGAACTTGAGGTCCTGCAAGCTTCTCCCAGTCACCAGGTATCTCAACGTGGCAATAAGCCTCTGCTCGGCAGTGTTGGCCTGGCGCATCACAGTGTCCTGCCTTTTGATATAGGGGGACAGCAAATCCAACAGACGGTGAAAAACTGGGTCCGTCATCCGGAGATAATTCCTGAAGTCATCAGGATTATTCTCCTGGATTTCCCGCAGCAGAGGCATATGAAAGAATTGGTCCTGCTGGAGCAACCAATTCTTGGTCCATATACACCTCCTCGTCCTGTTCATGGACTGAACTCGGGTTACAGTATTAACCGCAACACCAAGCGCATACGCAGCACAAGCTCTACGATGAGAACGTACTTCCAACATGGCTTTAAACCGGTCGGCTGGTCAGAACGAACTTTTTTATAATCAAATTTATTTTATTTTATTATAAACTTCAACATTTCCATTCAGCATTGTACATTCTTATATTACATCATTTACATAAGACACAAATGAACCTTACAGGAAAGAACCAGGTACAAAATTGTCTTATCAAAAGTTTATCAATTATGCTATCCCCCCCCAAAAAAAGAAAAAAGGAATAGGAAAGACAAAAAAAAAAAACCTGAAAAAAAAAAATAATTCCCTCTCCCCCCCTCCCTCCACGCCATCCCTGGCTGCGGAGGAGTAAGTCTGCTCTATCCCTATTCACTCCATTCCCTCTACTTGAGTCATGTGTTCTCCTACTGTGCCCTTCTGTGTCACTTAAACAACGCCCCCTCCTACTTCCAAAAAGGCCACCGATGGCCATAGTTACTATTCTTTTTTTAATGTGGAGAAAAAATATATATATATGTGTATGTATATTGTGCCTCGTGGTTAAGTATTAATTACCCATAATTGTGTGTAGCGGCCCCCATGGCCTAATTCCCCAACTTAAGTGACAACAAACACCACTTAACCACTTAAGCCCCGGACCATTTTGTTGCTAAATGACCGGGCCACTTTGTGCGATTCGGCACTGCGTCGCTTTAACTGACAATTGCGCGGTCGTGCGAAGTGGCTCCCAAACAAAATTGACTTACTTTTTTCCCACAAATAGAGCTTTCTTTTGGTGGTATTTGATCACCTCTGCGGTTTTTCTTTTTTGCACTATAAACAAAAATAGAGCGACAATTTTGAAAAAAATGCAATATGTTTTACTTTTTGCTATAATAAATATCCCCAAAAAATATCTTAATTTTTTTTTTCCTCAGTTTAGGCCGATACGTATTCTTCTACATATTTTTGGTAAAAAAAATAAATAAAAAAAAAAAATCGCAATAAGCGTTTATTGATCGGTTTGCGAAAAGGTTATAGCGTCTACAAAATAGGGGATGATTTTATGGCAATTTTTTTTTGCTAGTAATGGTGGCGATCAGCGATTTTTATCGTGACTGCGACATTATGGTGGACACATCGGACACTTTTGACACATTTTTGGGACCATTGTCATTTTTACAGCGATCAGTGCTATAAAAATGCACTGATTACTGTGAAAATTACACTGGCAGTTAACCACTAGGTGGCGCTGTAGGGGTTAAGTGTGCCCTAGTGAGTGATTCTTACTGTAGGGGGGATGGGCTGTGAATGACAAGACAGTGATCACCGATTACAGGAATCGGTAAACACTGTCATTGTCACTAGGCAGAGCAGGGAGATGCTTGTTTACATTAGCATCTCCCCGTTCTTCCTGACCGTGAGACGATCAAGGATATGCCCGTGGCAATCGAGTCCGCGGGACCCGCGGTCGGGCTCACAAAGCTCGCGCCGCGCGTCCACAATACCGCGATCTTAAAGGGGACGTATATATACGTCCTTCTGCCTGTCCGTGCCATGCTGTCGACGTATATAGTCGTGTGCTGGTCGGCAAGCAGTTAAAGCCTATGGAAAAATTGTTCAATTATAAGTTTCACCAGTTTGCGCTTTGTCCTCCCTAAATATTGTAACTTGCATGGACATTGGATGCAGTATACAATGCCTTTGGTGTTACATGTGTAGCGGTGCACTCTGGGCACAAGTTCAACAGATTCACACATCACCTGGTTGTCTGACCCTCCATTCATCCATTTGTCTAACTCTCCCTCCTTTAGACACAATGAAGAGTCACTTGCGTTACCTTGCACTATTTTTATTAAAAAAGGTTTCTTGGGTAGAGTTGGGTAAAGGTGTAGTAACATGGGATGCCCATAGATAATAGTACTTTAGTAGATTAGAATCTGAGGATAAGGCACAACACAGATTGAAGATAGGTGAGCTGCGTCACTGCAGACTATTGCTCCCTTGTATGCTGTACTGATTCCTGCAGAGTATTGAATAGTCACTCTGAATGACTTTCTGGGGTAATTAATCAGTCATCAAAATGCTGTCCCTGTGTCCGGAGAGCATTCACACAGACACCCCCCTCTGACACCACAGTCCATCTACTTGCAAATGGTAACTGAGGGACTACTAGGCCCAATTAGTCCAGTGATATGAAAGTTGAGTTCCCTGGCCACAGCCTTCCATATTGAGTTTAAATAAGATTAGAGTCACTCCTTGTAATATCCTGCTGTGTAGGACTGACCGTGCAACATCCCGTCAAAGACACCCCCTTTTGACGTTCCATTACTAGGGGCAACAGCAGATATTCCCAAGCTCCTTGAACAGACTTATCTGGTCCCATCACTTGCTGTAGTGTACCCACTGACCTGTTCCATGGTCCCCGGTCCATGGAAGGGACATGGTTCAACCGCACAGTCCAGCAGTAACAGTTCCAGGATGCTTGAACTTAGTTCTAAGTTTTTCCTATGCAGTGTTAAAGAAAGGTGGTCCTCTTCAGCACTGGGTAGGCCCCAGGCCCTCAGGCCAGGGCCTTGTCAAACAGACACTACTGCTCTATTCTCTTTTCTCCTCCCAGTGGCATGTCACCTCAGCCTATATAGCAGTCCCGCCCCCTGGCAAATCCTAGTTGGGGATTGGTAGAGCTGCCACACAAGCTGCCTGTCACTCAGAGCCTCCAGCTCCACCCCCCCCCTTCCAGAAGATTCTCCTGAAAGCAGGGGAGGAGTTCCAGAGCCTGAGCACAGGTGGTCACACCCACTGCTACTCTGACACTCCCAGTCCCAGATCAAAACAATCAGGCCCAGCTTAATGCAAGGCCTGACTAAATGTACCTGCACTGACAGTTTAAAAAATAATAAAAACACTATTTAGCACATACCAAAAAGGTAGTGGGCGCTACACTCACCCCCACTAAAGTCACAGATGTCCTCAGCTGTGGTAAATAAAGAATTTACAAAAATACCTCCTGTATTCAGGAGGAAAGGCATCCCATATCTGGTATTTTGAAACAATGGGGAAGAAAGGGAAACAATGAATGCACAAAAGTACAAATTATCATACTGTATGTACACATTGACCATATACATTTTTGTACACTTTATACATCCTGACTTAAAGGACCCTGTACTAACATGACATACAAGTGGAGCCAGAGCACTGCTCCCTTTGGGTGGAATACTCTGCCTACCACAGGTCTTCATCTGTTCCAGCGATGGAGATGGACAGCCGTCCCATCCCAAAGGATCCTAAAAGAAGACATAAACAAACACATAGACTAACTTTACGCTGACTACACATATTAGCACTTCACCATAGAGAGGGGGTTATGATCCTCTGCATGGTGACAGAACAGTATTTAAATATTCTTTTCTTCTTTTCTCCAGCTGGAGAGAGTAGAGGAAGGTGCCTCTTGATGGGCACTGTGAGACACAGAGTTCCCAGAAGCAAGAATAAATGTGTGGGACTCATGAGCAAAGGAGTCCATTAGTAAATTAACATAGCAACTGACTTTGAACAAGAAAAGTCCCTTTTTGAAGCAGATATCAAGTTCTTACGCAAAGAGTTCTCACAGAAGCACTAACAAAGGGACTTTAGCAGAGACAGCACATCCTGGTGTCCATAACAGCGTCCTTCTCCTCAGGCACCCTAGATGGCAGACATGGCTGTCTCTGCATGGTTTTGTCTTTGGGGAAATCCACCCTAACCCTGCTGTCACTGGCAGTCCTGGTAAGTGCTCTCACTTGTGGCCACTACACACAGCAGTCCAACTACAAGTAAAAGCGGGGATCCAGCAATCTCCTTTGGATGTCCCCCTCCCCTCTGACAGCGACAGAGTGGCTGCTGGTAGGCCGACCCGCCTTCACATCCAGGACTCTGTCTTTGTGAATTTCACGCCCCAGTCTCCACTCCTTGTAGATGTCCTTAAAACGAGTCCAAGCCTTACATTCTGGCACTATTTTAGGCTTAGGTACATGGAGATAGTCCCGAATTAGGTCATTCTCCCACTTCTCCCGGGAGCTCTCAACAATGTCCATAACTTGGAAGGAGACATAGGAATAGTGAAGAGTCTGGGGGACTTTTCCTGGGAGTGTGCTGGGTATTGTGGTTCCTCTGTCACTTTGTCCAGGGTTTCTGTGAATGGAGATTCCTCAGTGAACCAGGGCTCTTCATCACTTGAGGTGGCTTCCTCCGGGGAGGACCAAGTAAACTGATTTTCTAGGGACCGAAATTTTTCCAGCACACTGGGCGAACTCCAGTCAATGACCCGGCCCTCGCTCACCTCATCCAGCTCACCTGAGGGATCCCCCTCCGACAGCATGAGCTCCTTCCGGATGGGTACAGCAAGGGTCTTACTTGGAGCTGGCTTTTCAGGGATATCAACCGGAGGCCGCACTACAACATCAGCAACCTCCGGGCCCCTGGCCAGGTCACGGGTCTTCCCAACATCCTCTTCACATACTTTGTCCTGAAACTCTGGAATGGACGAGCCTGAGGAAAGTTCTCTCACTTCTCCAGATGATGATGCATGGCCCTCTCCGGCCCTCCGATGCACCTGCAGCTGGGGTGTACATAGCCCGGTGAGTAGATTGCAGGAGTAATAGGTCATATAAGGTAGAAAAAAACATCGGATAGGAATCAGGACATGAGCTCCAAAGAACATCAATAAAGCTAAAACATGTGTATAAATACAGCCAATGGAAATAAATACAACATTGTGAATATTTACTATGGGCGCAAAATCCAACGCGTTTCGACCTTTGTAGTAATGGCTGTCTTCTTCAGGGGAAAAAAGATTTGTGAACATAGGTACTATAATGAAATATATGTATGTCAATGAAAAATTGTTACAAAAAACAATCAAAGAAAAAACACATATACACCGATATACATATGTACGTATACATGTGTACATGATTGTAACATGTTAAATACAGTCATCATTGGTGACAGTTGTAAAATACATACCAAAGTGGATGTCAAGAGCTGGGACTAGTGGTCAGCCAGTGGCCCTGCCGCCAGGAGCAAACTCTCCCAAGGATCCAGGCAGGAAAGGGAGAAGGTCAGATGGTACCATGGACCAGGCTGCGGAGCAAGGAAGGGACCACCCCCAGGCCTACGAGAGGTCGCAACCTACGACCCCGCACCGTTGAGGAAGCAGGGTGGGGCAGGTAGGGAGGGCGCCTGGGGCAGGCAAAAATGAGGGGGGGGAGGGAATCCGGGCCAGCCAAGAGAGGGCACACCAAACGAAAAATGAATGACCCTGTAAAAAATATATATCTATAATGAAAAGATGTCATCAAAAAGAATGATCTGCATGATAAAAGTAACCCAAACATAAAAGTGAGGTGAGAATGGGTAGTGGGAAAGTGGAAAGAGTGGGAGATTGCAGCGATAGGAAAAGAGATGTGTAGGTGAACTTGTACCAGTGAGCAAGTTGAAACCTATATGGGAAAGGAGATGTGGTGCAGTATGAATTAAAAAAAAGGCTGCAAAATGTGAAACATAAATAAAAAATCATGAAAATGTGAAAAAAGGGGATGACAAGAAATATGTCTGTAATAAGTGTTGGAATAATGGGAATGTATGCATGGATATGTGTGGTTAACAAATCAGGTGTGCACTGGAAAGTGCGAAAACGTAATGTGTTGGTGAAGATAGGAATGAATCACAGGATAAGGGAAAAGTGAGGAGAAGAATGTATGTGAGGAGGATGAAAAATGAGTGTATTGCAGTGATAATAAAAAAAGGGTAGGATGTTAAAGAGAAAGAAAGTGAAATGAAAGAAAGGGTTACCTGGACTATCAAAGTAGATAAATCGCTCAACAGGGTAATATTGATGGTATGTGGGGATTCAAAAGAGGATTCCCATCTGCCTTAAAGAAGTAGCAGGAGTCGCAGACCCTGACCTACCCTGGTTCGCATCCTTCCTAGAAAATCATTCCCAGACAGTGAAACTAGGAGCCTTCACCTCTGAAACTCGCGCAATTTCTTGCGGAGTCCCTCAAGGGTCACCACTGTCACCCATGCTCTTCAATATCTACCTCCGCCCACTCCTCAAAATCATCAGCAAACAGGACCTGTGCTACCACTCATACGCTGACGACACCCAACTCTACTTTCGTATCACCGGGAAAGAAGACCAATATCGCGGATTGGAAAATTGCCTCACATTGATCGATGATTGGATGACTGAGAGTTCCCTAAAACTCAATGGATCCAAAACAGAACTTCTTCTCCTCCACGCAAATCGAAAGACAAAAACCAAGACTTCTTGGACACCACTCACCATTCTTGGACAGACCATTACCCAGAGCACCAAAGTCAAAAGTCTCGGAGTCATCTTTGACGCGGAGATGTCGATGGATGCACAAATAGGATCAGTGGTCAGCAGATCGCATCATCTCCTCCGCCTGCTGCGTAGACTCATCCCCTTCATCCCGGAAGAGGACATAGCAGTAGTAGTTGGAACAATCATCAACTCCCGACTCGACTACGCAAACTCCCTCTACATAGGACTACCTAAATACCAGATTTCACGCCTTCAAGTCGTCCAGAACACGGCAGCCAGACTGGTAACAGGGAAAAAACCTTAGGAATCCATCACCCCTTTACTGAGGACCCTGCATTGGCTAACTGTAAAGGATCGGGTCACATTCAAGACCCTCTGCCTGACCCATAAGTGTACAAAAGGAAACGCTCCTCAATATTTATGCGAGAAGATTAAACACTACACCCCCAATCGCATTCTCCGATCAACCAACCAAAACCTCCTCCATATCGCCAAGTCCCGCTACAAATCGAAGGGAGAACGAAGATTTGCAGTCCGAGGACCACGGCTATGGAAGGCTCTACCCACGGACATCCGCATGGAAGAAAACCATCGGGCTTTCAGGAAAAAACTTAAGACCCACCTCTTCTGAAGGATCAGGACGTCCATGGAGGCAAAGCGCCTTGAGGCGATTCAGTTCGCATTTGCAGCGCTATACAAGTTATTCACTCACACACTCACTCAAGTGAAGATGCAATTAAGGATACCTGCAATCACAGGGATCTGCATGCGAGAATATAGAAAAATATGGACATATTAGATATAGGACAGGGAAGTAGGTCCATATTGGAGAGCCATATAGGGGGTCAGGCTATTACTTACTATTTTAGGCCAGCTGTATGCGTATCCCTGCATCCGAGCCACCATGGGAGCTCTGGTGAGCAAATCCACTGGGGCTGTACATTATATAGGGGCAACGAATAATGGGGTGGGCATACCTAAACCCTCAACTCCGCCCCCCACCTTCCCCCCCGTAACAGGGATCGCCCACACCACAACCACCACACCCCCCCCCCCCCACATACACAAACCCCCCATCCCACGTGCAGGGACGCCATGGGCCGCTGTGTGGCCTCCCCGACGTTCCGGAAGGACCGAGATCCCCGGCATCCGCCGTCACTGCTGCCGTCATAGATGGTGTGACATCACCACGCGCCGCGTGCGCATGCGTGGTAGAGCGGGCTTTGTCTACAATGATTGCGGGACACCGCCGGCAGACTGGATGCTCCCCCTGGCGGCCAAAAGGGATATGACCACTGGAGAGCAAGGGCAAGAACCAAGACAGAGCTCAGAAAGAAACCCCCCTGCCTGCCATGAGGCATGGGAGTGAAATCATTGCCCCACAATAACCGTTGCCATGTGTTGAACCAGGTTACTTAGGAGACCGACAGCATGGCCACAGAGAAGACTCACACGTCCAGGAACTGACAGACATCTATGGGAATAAAAATAAATATAAAACATATACAAATATGAATCAATTAGACTGACATCTTTGGAAATGCATTGACCAGATCTAGTTAAATACAGATGTTTGCCCCTTTCTTGTTGTTACAGAGCTCAAGATAATTTACATGTTATTACATAATTACTAATTTGATTATAAAGGACAAAGAGCAAAAATAGAGATTGTCAAAAGACCCAGCAAATTAATCAAAATAACCTTACAACATAATTTGGGAAAAAATATCGGGAAATAGCAAGGTAATGTAGGAAAAAGAGAAGGTCACTGTGTTTACAGGAACACTTCCACTACGTTCCTTGTCATTGTGTTTTTCCCGATACAAACCCTTTTAGAAAAGGAGAAAAAGAAATGGATTCATTCAGGCCTGGGTAAGCGGTAGCTTGTAGCCCTAAGATCCACTTCTGCTCGCATTGAAGAAGAGATTTATTCCAATCGCCGCCTCTGATCAGTATGTGTACCCGATCGATGACGACGAATGAGATTTTGGGCATCTTATAATTGTGTTTAAAGACCACGTGTCTGCCTAGGGATAGATAGCGATTGCCAATTTGCATGCTGTAGACATGTTTGGCGATGCAACGCCAAAATTCTTGTTTGGTCTTACCTATGTAGAATGCATTGCATTCACATAGCATAAGGTATACAATACCACTAGTCTGACAGTTTGCGAAGTGGAGAGGTCTGAACGTCTCACCGTTCGGAAGCAGGAAAGATTTCTCTTTTCGCATAAGAGGACAGTGAGAGCAATGGCCGCACTGGAAAGTACCACGTGCCGGACAATGTTTTTTAGGGGAGACCCCTTTAAATTGGCTCTGGACTAGTTTGTCCATCAATGACATGGCTCTTTTGAAAGTGATGGATGGAGAATCAGTAACAAATTTGTTTGTCTTTGGATCATCAGTTAAGATGGACCAATGTCGTTTGATGATTTCTCGGATTTGTTTTTCTTGCCTAGAAAAACGCATAATGATCCTAGTAGTGTTACTTTGTGAAGTCTGTTTTGACTGGGTGTTAAAGAGAAGGTCATTGCGAGATTTTATAGACACTTTGTTATATGCCTTCCTTAAGCAGGACCTACTATAGCCCCTTTCGAGGAGTCTATTTTGTAGTTTTTCTGCTTCTTCCTTAAAAGTATCTTCATTGAAGCAGTTTCTGCAGAGGCACAGATACTGCCCATATGGGATCAAATCCTTTAATGCCATGGGGTGGAAACTAGTGGCATGTAGCACCGTGTTCCCAGCAGTGGCTTTTCGGAACAGGGTGCTACCTAGCTTTCCAGAGGGAGTGGTGAAGATCTGTACATCAAGAAATGTGAGCGTACTTTTGTTATGTGTCATCGTGAATTTGAGGTTAAGAGAATTAATATTGATTAAATCAAAAAATTCCAACAGTAATGCCTCTGAACCTTCCCAGACGACGAAGACGTTGTCGATATACCTTAGCCATACTGCAATATGGCTAGTGTAATCGACAAAGTCCTCGTCGCTGAGAAGCGACTGCTCCCACTCCCTCAGGGACAGATTGGCGTAGGATGGGACACAACATGTCCCCATCGCTACGCCCTGCACCTGGAGGTAGTGGGAGCCATCAAACAGAAAGGAATTGTGGTAGAGAATGAACTCCAATCCTCCACGGATTAATTCATTCAATGCCTTATCATAGCGAGAGCCCTGCTGGAGGATCAGTGAAATGACAGCCAAACCTTTAGTATTGGGTATCGAACTATATAGGGCTTCTATATCGATATCCACTAAAATGGACTCATCTGTGTAGGACAATTCATCATTTTTTTGCAGAAAATGAATTGTGTCCTTAATGAAGGATGGTAGGGTCAAAAACAAAAGGTTGCAAGTAGGCATCGATCACTCGACTAAGGTTTTCTGTGATACCATCACTAGATGGTGGGGCATCCGGTGGGGTCAGATGGGTTTTTATGGATCTTTGGGAGACTATAAAACGTTGCCACTCTTGGGTGGCGAGTCCTAATGTACTCCCAAAGATCTTTTGAAATTACATTTGTCGCATGAGCTTGGTCAACAAATTCGTAAAATTCATTATTAAATCTATCGAGTAGGGTGGCTGGGATAGATCTGTACCAAGAATGGTTGTCTAGAATTTTTTGGCACATAGCTCTATAGTTGGAATTGTCCATTATGACAACATTCCCGCCTTTGTCAGAGGCCTTAATTACAATAGATTTATTTTTGCAGAGGTCTTCAAGGGCCTGATTTTCGTCTGTGGTTAGATTTTGTGGGGAAAGCTTCTTTAATGGTAATTTACAGATATTATTGATAGTCTGTTTGAGAAAGATGGCCACATTTGGGTTGACATTCGGGGAGGGGAACTTAGTGGAAGGTTTTCTAAATAATGAAATTGGATTGAGGGTTGATTTGTTGATATCCTCAAAGATTTTGTCTAAATCTATTTGATCGATTAAATCGATCGTATTGTTCTCTTGGAACAAAATAGTAAGATCACGTAGAGCTTTGAACTCCCTCATGCTGTAAGTGGACCAATCGGTGTTGTCAATCTCAGTGTCATTCCTGGTATACATACACTTCAGGAGCAACTTGTGCACAAAGAGTTGTATATCAGTGATGACTTCAAATATATCAAAGTTTGCCTCTGGGCAGAAACTTAAGCCTCGTGACAGGAGGTTTTTTTCAAATATACTGTATTTATTGGCATATAACACTCACTTTTTTACCCTGAAAATAGAGGGTAAACTGTGCCTGCGTGTTATACGCAGGGGGCTGTGGAAACTTTTTTTCCTGAAACTTCCCTCTTAAAGTTAGGGTGCGTGTTATACTCCTGTGCGTGTTATACGCCGATAAATACGGTAGTTAGTGAATGTGATGATAAATTTATGACACTTGAGGATCTGGTTGGATCCGAACTTCAAATGGGTCCAAACCTTTCCCTGCCTTCATTGTCCGGGGGGAGCCCCCAGCCCCCCGCATGGGGTTTAAAGTCTTTGTTAAAGACGATTTTAGAGGTCCTAAACATTGAGTGATCGTGCCTAAATTGCAAGGGCTATCGGAAATGGGTGAATCCGATTCTCCCACAGTGGTGTTTAATTCCACATTAATTTGTAACGAGGAACTGGCGTCAGTGTGCAAATTTTCACTGACATGGTCAGAGTCAACATCCATAATGCATTTTTTTTTTCTTGTTCGAGGGAACCACGATTGTTCCGACTTCTTTTTTGTCTGTTCTACCTTTTTGAGAGGGGTCTCTTTCCTGTTGGCCCTGAGTCGAACCCTGTGATCTTAAAGGGCCAGAGTTTGACTTGGGGTCTCTAGTTGTATACAATTTTTTAACCATTTGTGTATTGTTGGTCTGCCATTTATAAGCACGTCCCTCCGAGAAGGTAACTTGATCTCTGCAAAATTTTATTTCCTTTTTATGCAAGATATTCTTATTATAAATCGATAAATTATCGTTCAATTTGGTTTGTAGTTTGGAATAGAGCGCATCATCTTTGAAAGGTATCAGCGCCAATTCCAAATTATTAATATCTCTATCAAGAGAGTCAATTTGCTTGTTGTACTCTCTTGTCAGATAAACATAATTTCTTTGGAGCAAGTCTTTAGGTTCTCCTCCCATTCTTTTTTACAGTCTTAGCTGATATGTTCAACATTGGGAAAAATTTGTATACATAACTCAAAGGGGTTAATGGATTCCCTCACATAACGATCAAAAGTTTTTACATGCCAGAATAGAGCGGATTTTTTTTCTAGAATTCGACCTAGTTTCTGAAATATTGAACGTAATTGAGTATTAGTTTGATCACCCTTTTCATAATGGGTTTCATAACCGGTCATAAGGTTAATCCATTCATTACCCTGGAAGACACTCATATTGAAATTATAAATCTGTTACAGAAATAAATCAAGAAAAATCACTGGGTAAATACAAAATCTATAGCTCATGTCCTGAATCCACAGGTATCAACAGGGAACGGGAGTTTAACCACCCAAGAAAAATGTTTTCAGAGGGAAAGCGATACCAATTGTGGATAAGAGTGCTGCACACCCCTGATTGAACTTTTGAAAAAAGGAAAAGGTACCCCTAGGGGCTTTGAGTTGCAGCAATGAGTAAGAATGATAATGAAATAAAATTTTATCAAAAAGTGTAAATTTTGTTAAGATGAAAAATCATATAAGGTAGAAAAAACGTCTGATAGGAATCAGGACATGAGCTCCACAGATCAATAAATCTAATACATGTGTATAAAAACAGCCAATGGAAATAAATACAACATTGTGAATATTTACTATGGGCGCAAAACCCCAACGTGTTTCGACCTTTGTAGTAATGGCGGTCTTCTTCAGGGGGAAAAAAAGATTTGCGAACATAGGTTTTATAATGAAATATATGCATGTCAATGAAAAATTGTTACAAAAAACCACCAACAAAGAAAAAACACATATACACCAATATACATATGTACGTATATGCGTGTACATGATTGTAACATGTTAAATACAGTCATCATTGGTGACAGTTGTAAAATACATACCAAAGTAGATGTCAAGAGCCGGGACCAGTGGTCAGCCAGTGGCCCTGCTGCCATGAGCAAACTCTCCCAAGGATCCAGGCAAGAAAGGGGAAGATCAGATGGTACCATGGACCAGGCTGCAGAGCAAGGAAGGGACCACCCCCAGGCCTACGAGAGGTCGCAACCTACGACCCCACACCGTTGAGGAAACAGGGGGGTGCAGGCAGGGAGGGGGCGCCCGGGGCGGGCAAAAACGAGGGGGGGCGGAGGGAAGCCGGGCCAGCCAAGAGAGGGCACACCAAACGTAAAATTAATGACCCTGTAAAAAATATATATCAATAATGAAAAGATGTAATCAAAAAGAATGATCTGCATGATAAAAGTAACCCAAACATAAAAGTGAGGTGAGAATGGGTATTGGGAAAGTGGAAAGAGTGGGAGATTGCAGCGATATGAAAAGAGAAGTGTAAGTGAACTTGTACCAGTGAGCAAGTTGAAGCCTGTATGGGAAAGGAGATGTGGTGCAGTATGAATAAAGAAAAAAGGCTGCAAAATGTGAAACATAAATGAAAAATCATGAAAATGTGAAAAAAGGGGGTGACAAGGAATATGTCTGTAATAAGTGTTGGAATAATAGGAATGTATGCATGGATATGTGTGGTTAACACATCAGGTGTGCACTGGAAAGTGCGAAAACGCTAAAGCAATGTGTTGGTGAAGATAGGAATGAATCACAGGATAAGGGAAAAGTGAGGAGAAGAAGGTATGTGAGGAGGATGAAAAATGAGTGAATTGCAGTGATAAAACAAAGGGTAGGATGTTAAAGAGAAAGAAAGTGAAATGAAAGAAAGGGTTACCTGGACTATCAAAGTAGATGGCGTATCGCTTAACAGGGTAATATTGATGGTATGTGGGGATGCAAAAGAGGATTCCCATTAAGTAAAGATGCAATTAAGGATACAGGGATCTGCATGCGAGAATATAGAAAAATATGGACATATTAGATATAGGACAGGGAAATGGGTCCATATTGGAGAGCCATATAGGGGGTCAGGCTATTACTTACTATTTTAGGCCAGCTGTATGCGTATCCCTCCGTCCGAGCCACCGTGGGAGCTCTGGTGAGCAAATCCCCTGGGGCTGTACATTATATAGGGGCAACGAATAATGAGGTGGGCATACCTAAACCCTCAACTCCGCCCCCCACCTCCCCCCCAACAGGGATCGCCCACACCACAACCACCACACCCCCCACACACACCCCCCGCCCCACGTACGGGGACGCCATTGGCTGCCATGCTGGTGGCCACCCTGTTGAGCAATTTACGCCATCTACTTTGATAGTCCAGGTAAACCTTTCTTTCATTTCACTTTCTTTCTCTTTAACATCCTACCCTTTTTTTATCACTGCAATACACTAATTTTTCATCCTCCTCACATACATTCTACTCCTCACTTTTCCCTTATCCTGTGATTCATTCCTATCTTCACCAACACATTCATACTGCACCACATCTCCTTTCCTATATAAGTTTCAACTTGCTCACTGGTACAAGTTCACGTACACATCTCTTTTCATATCGCTGCAATCTCCCACTCTTTCCACTTTCCCACTACCCATTCTCACCTCACTTTTATGTTTGGGTTACTTTTATCATGCATATCATTCTTTTTGATTACATCTTTTCATTATTGATATATATTTTTTACAGGGTCATTCATTTTTCGTTTGGTGTGCCCTCTCTTGGCTGGCCCGGCTTCCCTCCCCCCCTTGTTTTTGCCTGCCCCGGGCACCCCCCTCCCTGCCTGCACCCCCCTGCTTCCTCAACGATGCGGGGTCGTAGGTTGTGACCTCTCGTAGGCCTGGGGGTGGTCCCTTCCTTGCTCCGCAGCCATGTCCATGGTACCATCTGACCTTCTCCCTTTCCTGCCTGGATCCTTGGGAGAGTTTGCTCCTGGCGGCAGGGCCACTGACTGACCACTGGTCCCGGCTCTTGACATCCACTTTGGTATGTATTTTACAACTGTCACCAATGATGACTGTATTTAACATGTTACAATCATGTACACGTGTATACGTACATATGTATATTGGTGTATATGTGTTTTTTCTTTGTTGGTTGTTTTTTGTAACAATTTTTCATTGACATGCATATATTTCATTATAGAACCTATGTTCGCAAATCTTTTTTCCCCCCTGAAGAAGACCGCCATTACTACAAAGGTCGAAATGCGTTGGGGTTTTGCGCCCATAGTAAATATTCACAATGTTGTATTTATTTCCATTGGCTGTTTTTATACATGTATTAGCTTTATTGATGTTCTTTGGAGCTCATGTCCTGATTCAGATCAGACGTTTTTTTCTACCTTATATGATTTTTCATCATAATAAAATGTATACTTTTTGATAAAATTGTATTTCATTATCATTCTTACTCATTTTTGCAACTCAAAGCCCCTAGGGGTACCTTTTCCTTTTTTCAAAAGTTCAATCAGGGGTGTGCAGCACTCTTATCCACAATTGGTATCACTTTCCCTCTGCAAGCAGGAGTAATAGGTTGCCTCTTGTTGTACAGGTCCTAAGCGGGCAGGTGGATCCCCACAGTGTCCGCACTGGGCCCAGGCGCTAACTCCAGCTGTGGGGATGCGACATCCAGGGCACACCGTACATAGCCGCTCCACTCCTTCAACTACTCTTAAGGCAAGTCCTCAGTGAGTTCCAGCCGGATGCCGGTGTCTACCAGCACCCGATCCTACATATCAGGTGACCGCTGGGTAGCGGGCATTCTCCGTCCTCCTTTCGCAATCTTCACTTGCCTTGTGTCTGGCACGCAGCACTCTGGTCTCCGTAACGGTCCTCCGCTGGGGCGTAGCTCCACCCCTTCACTAGTAAGTTCAGCATCCTAGGAACTGTAGACAGGCTTGCGGCCGCGCACATTGCAGCGACACCTGGTGGCAGGCGCCGAGGAACTGCAGACACGCTCAGACACATTTGAGCCTTTTAAAACTGCGTCACAACTGAAACGGAAGGCAGACAAACTTGCAGTAGTCACGTTCAACACAATAAAGTCTCCTTGTAATGTCCTACTGTAAGGGAATGACTACAGCTTTCCCCATCCACGACACCCCCTTGTGTCTTTCTGTTGCTAAGGGCAACAGTAGACATTCACAAGTACAGTCTTTTACTGTGGAAGCAGGATTGACAAAGTCTTTTGCAGACAGTGAAAAGTATCTGCGCTGTGCAGGGCGCTGGACACACTTGTAAAACCAATGAGCGCGATCGCTCGCAGTGGTTGTCACGGGTGATAGCACATTGGTTATGGTCACTGAATGCAGGGCTTATCACCGCTATAAGTGTCCATTACTGAATACAGGGAGCGGGCGGGTAGCTCTGATCCTGTTTGGTTGCTAGGGGTAATGGCACTTGGCAACAAGCTGAGTTTTGGTTGCTATGGGCAACAACATGTAATAAAGTCAATTTTCCAAGCGAATACATAGTCCTTTCCTCTTTACTCCCCAAGTTGGTGAGATAAGCAAGGTCTCCCTGGGTTTCCAGCAATTTTTAATGATGGTTGCTAGGGACAACAGATGGCAAGTAAATCTCGGTGGGACCTCCATTTGTAGCGGTGCACTCTGGGCACAAGTTCAACAGATTCACACATCACCTGGTTGTCTGACCCTCCATTCATACATTTGTCTCACTCTCCCTCCTTTAGACACAATGAAGAGTCACTTGTGTTATCTTGCTGTATTTTTTTTATAAAAGGTTTCTTGGGTAGAGTTGGGTAAAGGTGTAGTGACATGGGATGCCCATAGATAATAGTACTTTAGTAGATTAGATTCTGAGGATAAGGCATAACACAGATTGAAGATAGGTGAGCTGTGTCACTGCAGACTATTGCTCCCTTGTATGCTGTACTGATTCCTGCAGAGTATTGAATAGTCACTCTGAATGACTTTCTGAGGTAATTAATCAGTCATTCAAATGCTGGCCCTGTGTCCGGAAGTTGAGTTCCCCGGCCACAGCCTTCCATATTGAGTTTAAATAAGATTAGAGTCACTCCTTGTACTATCCTGCTGTGTAGGACTGACCGTGCAACATCCCGTCAAAGACACCCCCATGTGTACTGAATAAGCTAATTATATCTTTAGGTTGAACCCTAGGGGCTGTTGTTGGACCTATCCCTTAAGAGTTTAAAATATACTGAGACATATATACTACTAGATACTATGCATGCCGGCCTATTCCCCCCCCCCCTTTCTTTTTTTTTTTTTTAACATTTAGAGATAGGATTTAATAAAATCGGGATAAATTATTTATGTTTAAAGCATAAGAGGAAAGGATGGAGACGTGTATATATGTATATATATATATATATATATATATATATATATATATATATATATATATTTTTTATTTTTGTTAGTATAGCTAACTGTAGATTAATCTCTCAGTTTCCTAAATAGTCCAATAGATTTTAACACTAGGATTATAGTTTGAAGTAACTTTTGGAATCACTTCACCTTAAAGGATACCTAGTGTATCAATACTAGAACTACATCACATAAGATACCGGGGGGAGAAAAAGGGAACCTTATTCCCCTACCCCCCCCCCCTACACAATCTTCCACTTTTTCTCACGCCCCCTTCCCCCTCCCTTTTTTTTTTTTTCTCACATATTGGCGCGGTCACTTGTCCTTGTCACATTTTACCTCTATATACATGTTTTGTCACTTCATTAACACAGTCACTGGTAAATTTATTTTACAGTCATTTATATAGCCCATAGGTGGATTTTAATATTGGTTGGGGGTTTTTCCTTTTTTATTTAGTTTTGAAGAAATTTTTGGAATCACTTTTTGTCACCCCACATTATGTATTTTCACTTAAAAGGGCACTAATATTAGAGATCTAGCACATAATTAAACCTCCCCCCCTCTCCCCCTTTTTTTTTTTTCTCTTTCTCTTCTCTCCTATCCATTTCTTCCTTTTCCTGAGCACCTCTCCCTTCTCTCTGTCCAGAGCCAGGGTTGAATGTGGGGCTACATGGCTCGGCTTTTTATATAGGAATGTAGATTATTGTTCTCTGTTTTCCCTCCCTTTTTTTTTTTTTTTTCCTCTTAGGGGAAATATTGAGACTGTATATGTGTTTTATGTATTGTAAAGTGTGTGATATGTTGTTGAAAAATTTATAAAAGAGATATTAAAAAAAAAAAAAAAGACACCCCCATGTGTCGTTCCGTTACTAGGGGCAACAACAGATATTTCCAAGCTCCTTGAACAGACTCTTCTGGTCCCATCACTTGCTGTAGTGTACCCACTGACCTGTTCCATGGTCCCCGGTCCATGGAAGGGACATGGTTCAACCGCACAGTCCAGCAGTAACAGTTCCAGGATGCTTGATCTTAGTTCTAAGTTCTTCCTATGCTGTGTTAAAGAAAGGTGGTCCTTTTCAGCACCGGGTAGGCCCTAGGCCCTCAGGCCAGGGCCTTGTCACACAGACACTACTGCTCCATTCTCTTTGCTCTCTTGACTCCTCCCAGTGGCATGTCACCTCAGCCTATATAGCAGTCCCGCCCCCTGCCAATCCTAGTTGGGGATTGGTAGAGCTGCCACACAAGCTGCCTGTCACTCGGAGCCTCCAGCTCCGCCCCCTTCCAGAAGATTCTCCTGAAAGCAGCGGAGGAGTTCCAGAGCCTGAGCACAGGTGGCCACACCCACTGCTACTCTGACACTCCCAGTCCCAGATCAAAACAATCAGGCCCAGCTTAATGCAAGGCCTGACTAAATGTACCTGCACTGACAGTTTAAAAATAATAAAAACACTATTTAGCACATACCAAAAAGGTAGTGGGCGCTACACATGTGATCATGTCCCTGATTGTATACTGTTTTTGTGTGACTGTAGATTGAAAGTGCTTTCTCCTTCTCATATTACCTATAAGTTTTGTGCATCCTTGGCACTGACCACAACTATAGAATCCTTATTGGTCCAGGAAGGTGGAGATGGGTCTCATCTGTGGATTAATCACTCATTTAACGATTTTGCCTCTAAGATTAGGGTCTCTCTTGTAGACGAATTGGTGGAGTAGTTGGCTTCTTGGAATATTCTCTAGCCATGGGTGATGAAGACAACTCTTTACTGGTATGTATCCATTTTTGTCAGTAGGTTTAAAGTATGTTTTAGTTTGTAGCATACTGCCCCTTTTTGTGATTTCCAGATCCAGGAATGCTATTGATGTTGTGTTGACATGCCATGTCAATTTTTCAATTCTATATTCCTGTCATTGGTATTCATTTTATTCATAAATCCTTGTAAGCTGGGCATGTCGCTGGATGAAAACCTTCTCCAGAGTGCTCAGGACCTCAGACTGGGCCAAAGGTTTACCTTCCAACAAGACAATGACCCTAAGCACACAGCTAAAATAATGAAGGAGTGGCTTCACAACAACTCCGTGACTGTTCTTGAATGGCCCGGCCAGAGCCCTGACTAAAGCCTCATACACACGGTCGGACTGTCCGAACGGAGTTGGCCGAGCACACCCATAGCATACACACCACAGGACTTTTCTGCAAACTTTCCCAAAACTTTTTCCAACATCACGTGGTTTTTCTGCTCTTTTCTGCTCTTTACCGCCACCCTTTGGTCAACTTCTGCTATTGTTGGTTGATTTTAACATTATTTGTTTTGTCCATCGGACAAAAGTCAGATGGTTTACTGTACACACGGTCGGACTTTGCTCCATCAGACTTTTGTTGGCCAAAAGTTTGTCTGTTTGCAGACCGAACTTTGTCCGATGAAAACCAAAAAAGTTTGTCCGATGGAGCGTACACACGGTCAGATTTTTGGGCAAGCTTGCTCAAAATGAAATTTGTTGGCAAAAAGTCAGACCGTGTGTACGGGGCTTTAAACCCAATTGAACATCTCTGGAGAGACCAAAAATGGGTATCCACCAACGTTTACCATCCAACCTGACAGAACTGGAGAGGATCTGCAAGGAGGAATGGCAGAGGATCCCCAAATCCAGGTGTGAAAAACTTGTTGCATCTTTCCCAAAAAGACTCATAGCTGTATTAGATCAAAAGGGTGCTTCTACTAAATACTGAGCAAAGGGTCTGAATACTTAGGACCATGTTAATTTTCAGTTTTTCTTTTTTAATAAATCTGCAAAAATGTCAACAATTCTGTGTTTTTCTGTCAATATGGGGTGCTGTGTGTACATTAATGAGGAAAAAAATTAACTTAAATGATTTTAGCAAATGGCTGCAATATAACAAAGAGTGAAAAATGTAAGGGGGTCTGAATACTTTCCGTACCCACTGTATATATATATATATATATATATATATATATATATATATATATTGTAGCGGGGTCTCCTTTAAGGCCCCGGGACTACGTTACCCAGAACCCAGTTCGGTACTCAGAGTGCAGTTAGCCACCGCAGAGACTCATGGGAGGGGTTATTTAAGGAGGAGGCAAGGCGGAGCTCGGCCTCTTTGGACACCGCGCTGCAAGCAACAGCTTCTTCCTGTGCAGATCTGCTGCAGTGCAAGGCCTGAAGCCTGGGGCCTTGCGCAACTTTCAAAGAGCCTTCCACCCCGCTGCGGAGCCTGGATGGCACCAGACTGGTCGAGTGAGGACATCAGTTGGATCGGGGACCCGATCGTTGCAGACGCTGTGTGCGGAGACACAGCACGTGGAAGTCCCGGGCTGGGATCGCGCCCGGAGTGGTGAGCGAGCACTTGCTCAATCAAATAGACTTTACCGATTCTAGGCCTATAGACTGCCGTGGCTCACCGATCGTTTGCTTGTTGTTCCACTGGGGGACCGGTAGCAGGACAGAGTTGAAGTATCCCCCCAGCATAGTGTTCTTAGTGATTGCCAGTTTGTGGATTACAAATACTATTCATCAAGTGCACCACCGAAAGTTTGCATGCGAAGAAATACCTATAGGAAGGACTGAGATTTATTCTAGGTCAGGCCTGGCCAGGGTGGGGAGTAGTGATGAGCCGAACACCCCCGGGTTTGGTTCGCACCAGAACCCGCGAACGGACCGAAAGTTCGCACGAACGTTAGAACCCTATTAAATACAATGGATGCGAACGTTCGAAATCTAAAGTGCTAATTATAACGACTATTATGCATGTTATTGTCCTAAAAAGGGTTTGGGAACCCGGATTCTGCACCAGGGGACATGTATCAATGCAAAAAGACGTTTTAAAAACGGCCGTTTTTCGGGAGCAGTCATTTTAATGATGCATAAAGTGAAAAAAAAAAGTCAAATATTCCTTTAAATATCGTATCTGGGGGGTGTCTAAAGTATGCCTGTGAAGTGCCACGTGTTTCCCGTGTTTAGAACTGTCCCTGCACAAAATTACATTTCTAAAGGAAAAAAAGCCATTTAAAACTGCTTGCGGCTTTAATGTAATGTCTGGTCCCGGTAATATGGATGAAAATCTTTAAGAAAAATGGCATAGCTACCCCATCACACCGCCCCCCCCCCCCCACCCCAGCCCATTACCAGCCCCTTTGGGTCTTGTATGGATATTAAGGGGAACCCCGCACACAAAATAAAAAAGGCCCTATATACTCTGAACAGCCGTATACAGGCGGTGCAAACAAGACAGGGACTGTAGGTTTGTTCTTATGTAGAATCTGTTTGTAATTTTGAACAGGTACATTGTTTAAGTGGAGCTTCAGCCAAAAAAACTATTTTTAAGCTTTTTTGGAAAACATAGGGAAGGGTTATCACCCCTGTAACATTTGTTTTGCTGTCTGTGCAGTGTGCACCTGTTCAGAACAGTTCACCAGTTAGATTAACTTCTATAGTTGGGAAAATACTGGAGAGATTAATAAAAGACCACATAGATGAGTTCTTGCTGGAAAAAAACTATTTAAGCAACAGACAGCATGGATTCATGAAAGACAGAAGTTGTCAAACAAACCTGATTTCTTTTTATGAAGAGGTAAGTAAGACCTTGGATAGAGGGGTGGCTGTGGACGTGGTATACTTGGATTTTGCAAAAGCGTTCGATACAGTTCCCCACACACGGCTCATGTGCAAGGTAAAGTCTACAGGATTGGAAATATCAGTTTGTAAATGGATAGAAAACTGGCTAAAAGACAGAATTCAGAGAGTAGTGGTTAATGATTCTTACTCTGAATGGTCCAAGGTTATCAGTGGTGTACCCCAAGGTTCAGTGCTGGGACCCTTACTTTTTAATATGTTTATAAATGATATTGGGTCTGAGATCAAAAGTAACATTTCTGTCTTTGCAGATGACACCAAGCTATGCAGTGGAATAACGTCCTTACAGGATGTCGCCAATTTACAAGCCGACCTCAATGCTCTGTCTAATTGGGCGACTATGTGGCAGATGAGGTTTAATGTTGATAAATGTAAAGTTATGCACTTGGGGGCTAAGAATATGAATGCATCATACATACTAGGGGGAGTACAACTGGGGGGATCCGTAGTGGAGAAGGATCTGGCGGTTTTGGTAGATCATAAGCTCAATAATGGCATGCAATGCCAAGCTGCGGTTTCCAAAGCGAGCAAATTCCTTTCTTGTATTAAGAGAGGTATGGTCTCCAGAGAGAGAGATATCATTTTGCCCCTGTTGAAATCATTAGTAAGACCTCATCTGGAATATGCAGTTCAGTTTTGGACCCCAGTTCTCAAAAAGGATATTGGGGAACTGGAGAAAGTGCAGAGAAGGGCAACCAAACTGAAAAGAGGGATGGAGGAGCTCAGCTATGAGGAAAGATTAGAGGAACTGAATTTATTCACTCTTGAGAAGAGGAGATTAAGGGGGGATATGATCAACATGTACAAATATATAAGGGGTCCATATAGTGAACTTGGTGTTCAGTTATTCACTTTACGGTCAACACAGAGGACAAGGGGGCACTCTTTGCGTCTAGAGGAAAAGAGATTTCACCTCCAAATACGGAAAGGTTTTTTCACAGTAATGCCGCGTACACACGGCCGTTTTTCTCGTCAAGAAAAACGACATTTTTTCCTTTCGACGAGAAAAACGATCGTCTGTGGGCTTTCTGCAGTTTTTTTCGACTAGAAAAACGGCATTAAAAATGACGAGAAAAATTAGAACATGTTCTAATTTTTCTCGTCGTTTTTTTCGACATGTTTTCCGCGGCAGTGTTTCCCATAGGGAAACACTGCCGCGGAGCCCACACACGGTCGTTTTTTTCGACCAAAAAAAAAATGACATTTAAAACAGCCGTGTGTGGGGGGAACAAGCTGTTCCTCGTTTTTCACGTCGAAAAAATCGATCGTGTGTATGCGGCATAAGAGCTGTGAAAATGTGGAATAGACTCCCTGCAGAGGTGGTTCTGGCCAGCTCAGTAGATTGCTTTAAGAAGGGCCTGGATTCTTTCTTAAATGTACATAATATAACTGGGTACTGACACTTATAGGTAAAGTTGATCCGGGGAATATCCGATTGCCTCTCGGGGGATCAGGAAGGAATTTTTTCCCCTGCTGTAGCAAATTGGATCATGCTCTTCTGTTTTTTTTTGCCTTCCTCTGGATCAACTGTGGGTATAGAATTGGGTATATGGGATTGTACGATATATTTTTGTATTTTTAATTTTTTTTTATGGTTGAACTGGATGGACTTGTGTCTTTTTTCAACCTGACTAACTATGTAACTATGTATGTAACCTCACTTTCCGTCCTAATGACAAATGTTTTTTGAAAATTTGGGGTTTTTATTGAAACAAGAATTGGTGATAAAGCATCAGTGGAGAGGAGACACTTTTTTTCCCATATTAACTCTTACAGGAGAGAATTTGCCTTCCTAGGGGTAGATTTCCTCTCACTTCCTGTTGTATCCTTCCGTTTGCAAGGAGGAGTCGTTTGTAAGTTGGATGTTTGAAAGTAGGGGCCTGCCGTATATACTCTGCTGAAATTTGCCCCTTACCTTACATGTTGGTGTTGCCACAACACTGTGAGCCCTCACAGTTACTCTTGGTGGGCGCATGAATGGGCCCTGCTGTGAATTATTAGATCAAGAATTGTAATTGCATGCCCCTGTTGAACAGGGGCTGAAAAATTGGGCCTTTGGTGGTGGTGGTGGTGTTGACACAACACTGTAAGGCCTCACAGTTACTCTTGGTGGACGCAGGAATGGGCCCTGCTGTGAATTATTAGATCAAGAATTGTAATTACATGCCCCTGTTGAACAGGGGCTGAAAAATTGGGCCTATGGTGGTGGTGGTGGTGGTGTTGCCACAACACTGTAAGGCCTCACAGTTACTCTTGGTGGGTGCAGGAATGGGTCCTACTGTGAATTATTAGATCAAGAATTGTAATTACATGCCCCTGTTGAACAGGGGCAGAAAAATTGGGCCTTAGGCACTGGTGCCACAACACTGCAACCCCTCACAGATACTGTACTTGGAGCACAGCAATGAGCCCTGTTGCAAAGTATTGCATCAAAAATTGTAATTACATGCCCCTGTTGAACAGGGGCAGAAAAATTGGGCCTTAGGCACTGGTGCCACAACACTGCAACCCCTCACAGATACTGTACTTGGATCACAGCAATGAGCCCTGTTGCAAAGTATTGCATCAAAAATTGTAATTACACTCCCCTGTTAAACAGGGGCTGAAAAATTGGGCCTTAGGCACTGGTGCTGGTGCCACGACACTGCAACCTCTCCCATATACTCTAGTTGGAGTGCAGGAATGAGCCCTGCTGCAAAGCATTGCATAAAGAATTGTAATTACATGCCCCTGTTAAACAGGGGCTGAAAAATTGGGCCTTAGCCACTGGTGGCGGCACCCAGAAACAAAAATGTTCTTCCAAGCTATCATCAGGAATCGGATCATTGAGGAGGAGGAGGATAGTCAGTCAACATAACAGGACAGTCACTCAGCATTAGCATCAGTCTTGAAGGGATGTGACATTTGAAAATAAATTATTCTGTTATATCAGCTTCAGGTGCTTGGTAGCTGGTGGTGATCCAAGACTGGTTCATCTTTATGAAGGTCAGTCGATCAACCGAGTCGGTGGACAGGCGCACCCTGTGATCCGTGACAAATCCTCCAGCAGCACTGAATGTGCGTTCTGAAAGAACGCTGGATGCAGGACAGGCCAGTAGCTCAATTGCATACTGTGCAAGCTCTGGCCAGTGATCCATCCTCAAGACCCAGTAAGCCAGAGGATTTTCGGTGGGGAAGGTGTCCAAGTCTGACCTTGCCCCTAGGTATTCCTGCACCATGTATATCAGACGCTGGCGATGGTTGCTGGAACCGATCATACCTTGGGGCTGCGGGCTAAAGAATTGTCTGAACGCATCAGTCAGACGGCCACCTTCCCCACCGCTCCTTCTTTGACTGACCGAAGCCTCAGCAACTCGTTGTCCAGGACCAGGAGTTTGTAACCTCCCAGTCTCTGGGAACGCGTTGCACAGACCTTTCTGCAAGGCCTCCCGGAGTTGTCTCATCCTCTGCTCCCTCTGCGACGGTAAGATAAGGTCCGCAACCTTACCCTTGTACTGTGGATCAAGGAGAGTGGCCAGCCAGTAATGGTCCCTCTCTTTGATCTGAAGAATACGAGGATCCTTCCGCAGACTTTGCAGGATCAGGGAGGCCATGCAGTGTAGGTTAGCTGAGGCATTCGGTCCGGAGTCCTCTGGGTCACTAAGGACGACATGATCCGCAGCCACCTCCTCCCAGCCACGTACAAGTCCACGGGTTTCTTGGGACTGTAAATTATCCCTAAAAGACTGCTGCTGATGATGCTGAGTGCCAGGCTCCACCTCCATGCTGACACAATCCTCCTCCTCCTCCTCCTCCTCTTCCTGTGCGATGGGTGGGACAGAAGGAACACTGTCTGGGTAAAAGGGGCCTTGAGAGGCAAGGAAGTCCTCCTCTTCCTGCCTCTGTTCTGCCTCAAGTGCCCTGTCCATTATTATACGCAGCGTATGTTCCAACAGGTGGACAAGAGGTACAGTGTCACTGATGCATGCACTGTCACTGCTCACCATCCTCGTGGCCTCCTCAAATGGTGCCAGGACAGTGCATGCATCCCTGATCATGCCACACTGGCGTGGTGAAAAAAAACCGAGCTCCCCTGACCCTGTCCAGGTGCCGTAGTCGCACAGGTACTCATTGATGGCCCTCTGCTGCGTGTGCAGCCGCTGCAGCATGGCCAATGTTGAGTTCCACCTGGTGGGCATGTCACATATAAGGCGGTTCTTGGGCAGGTTCAACTCCTTTTGCAGCTCAGCCAGGCGAGCACTGGCATTATAAGATCTGCGGAAATGCACGCAGACTTTCCTGGCCTGCCTCAGGACATCCTGTAAGCCCGGGTACCTGCCCAAGAACCGCTGCACCACCAGGTTAAGTACGTGAGCCACACAGGGCACATGGGTCAGTTGTCCCTGTCGGAGGGCGGAGAGGAGGTTGGTGCCATTGTCGCAAACCACCATTCCTGGCTTAAGCTGGCGTGGCGTCAACCACCTCTCGGCCTGTCCCTGCAGAGCAGACAGAACCTCTGACCCAGTGTGGCTCCTGTCCCCCAAACACACCAGCGCAAGCACGGCATGGCATCTTTTTGCCTGCGTACTTGCGTAGCCCCTTGAACGCCTACGGAGCACCGCTGGTTCTGAGGACAAAGCACAGGAAGAGGCCATGGAGGAAGAAGAAGAGGAGGGGGTGGAGGAGAGAGGTGTGTCACAACCAGTAGTAGCATTTTGGAGGCTTGGCGGCGGAACAACCTCCAACACTACTGCACCTTGTCCTGCATCCTTCCCAGCTGCCAAAAGAGTGACCCAATGGGCCGTTGAAGGAAAGGTAACGTCCCGGTCCATACCTGCTGGACCATGAGTCAGCGGTAATATGCACCTTACCGCTGACCGCCCTGTCCAGCGAGGCCAAGACATTGCCATCCACATGCCGGTAGAGAGCCGGAATCGCCTTCCGTGAGAAAAAGTGGCGTTTGGGAACCTGCCACTGAGGAACCGCACATTGCACAAACTCACGGAAGGGGGCCGAGTCTCCAACTGAAAAGGCAGCAGTTGAAGCGCTAGCAATTTAGCCAAGCTAGCATTCAACCGCTGGGCATGTAGATGGCTGGGAGTGAACTTCTTTCGACGGTCCAGCAGCTGGGGCAGGGAAATTAGCCTGCTAGAATCGGACGTCGGTGTACTGCTAGCAGAGTGCCCGCAAGTACTTGGCTGTGACACACCTAATTCTACACCTTCATTCCTCTCAGTGCAGGTTTCAGAGAGGACTGAAGGTATAGTGGGGTTGGAGATCCCAGCTGATGCGGTGCAAGGAGAGGTCCGCTTTGTTGGTGTGGGTCTTTAAGGTGGGCTTGCCAACGAGCTGTATGGCAGGTCAACATATGTCTGGTCAAGCATGTGGTGCCGAAGCGGGTGATGTTTTGGCCACGCGATATAAGCCTGAGACATATGTTGCAAACAGCAGCTGTGCGATCTGATGCACTCGACTCAAAAAAGGCCCATACCAAAGAACTTTTTGAATAACGGGCAGAGGCAGCGCCCTGCACAGGCGGAGCTCTGCGGTGTGATTCCGTCGGTGTGCTGCCCTTACGCTGGCCCCCCGAGGGCATCCTGCCTCGTTGGAGATGTGCCTCCTCCTCATCCTCCTCCTCCTCTCTCCTATTAGGCACCCACGTGGAGTCAGTGACCTCATCATCCCCTCCCTCCTCATCACTGGAGCCAATCTGGCAGTATGCTGCAGCTGCTGGAACATGACTGCCAGATTGGTGTCCTTCTTGAGCATCCCCTCTCTCTGCTCTCACGCTACTGCCTTCCTCTAGCTGGGTATCATCATCAGACCCTTTGAAACGCTGGGCATCCTCCTGGAGCATGTACCCAACACTGTGCTCAAACAGTTCGGGGGACTCCTTAGGAGGACATGGTTGGTCTAGGGAAGGAGTGACTGATGATGACATTGATACCAGGGAAGAGGACGCTTTGGCAGCTGCTTTGCCAGTACCCTGAGTCTGGGTGAGAGAGGATGAGGAGGATGAGGAGGGCTTGGTCATCCACTCTACCAAGTCTTCGGCATGATGCGACTCAACACGTCCAGCTGCCGAAAAGAAGGACAAGTGTGTCCCATGGCCACGTGCTGATGGCGATGCACCGCGTCCACGACCAGCACTGTTGTCTCTAGACACAGAGCCTGCTTGCCCTCTTTTATTGGCTCCTGACTGTCTGCCTCTCCTTGTTTGCCTTCCAGACATTCTAATGGCCTGCAGGGAGATGGGAAAACCAGCAATAAGGCCTAGCTTCAGGAGTATATTTTGCAGGAATCACACTACGCCTGCTGTAAGTGCTGCAAATGCCTGTTGGTGTAACACACCAGGAAAACACAGCAATACGGGCTAGCTTCAGGTGTATAATGTGCAGGAGGCACACTCCGCCCACTGTAAGTGCTGCAAATGCCTGTTGGTGTAACACACCAGGAAAACACAGCAATACGGGCTAGCTTCAGGTGTATAATGTGCAGGAGGCACACTCCGCCCGCTGTAAGTGCTGCAAATGCCTGTTGGTGTAACACACTAGGAAAACACAGCAATAAGGCCTAGCTTCAGGAGTATATTTTGCAGGAATCACACTACGCCTGTTGTAAGTGCTGCAAATGCCTGTTGGTGTAACACACCAGGAAAACACAGCAATACGGGCTAACTTCAGGTGTATAATGTGCAGGAGGCACACTCCGCCCGCTGTAAGTGCTGCAAATGCCTGTTGGTGTAACACACCAGGAAAACACAGCAATACGGGCTAACTTCAGGTGTATAATGTGCAGGAGGCACACTCCGCCCGCTGTAAGTGCTGCAAATGCCTGTTGGTGTAACACACCAGGAAAACACAGCAATACGGGCTAACTTCAGGTGTATAATGTGCAGGAGGCACACTCCGCTCGCTGTAAGTGCTGCAAATGCCTGTTGGTGTAACACACTAGGAAAACACAGTAATAAGGCCTAGTTTCAGGTGTATATTTTGCAGGAATCACACTACGCCTGCTGTAAGTGCTGCAAATGCCTGTTGGTGTAACACACCAGGAAAACACAGCAATACGGGCTAACTTCAGGTGTATAATGTGCAGGAGGCACACTCTGCCCGCTGTAAGTGCTGCAAATGCCTGTTGGTGTAACACACCAGGAAAACACAGCAATACGGGCTAACTTCAGGTGTATAATGTGCAGGAGGCACACTCCGCCCGCTGTAAGTGCTGCAAATGCCTGTTGGTGTAACACACCAGGAAAACACAGCAATACGGGCTAGCTTCAGGTGTATAATGTGCAGGAGGCACACTCCGCCCGCTGTAAGTGCTGCAAATGCCTGTTGGTGTAACACACTAGGAAAACACAGCAATAAGGCCTAGCTTCAGGAGTATATTTTGCAGGAATCACACTACGCCTGCTGTAAGTGCTGCAAATGCCTGTTGGTGTAACACACCAGGAAAACACAGCAATACGGGCTAACTTCAGGTGTATAATGTGCAGGAGGCACACTCCGCCCGCTGTAAGTGCTGCAAATGCCTGTTGGTGTAACACACCAGGAAAACACAGCAATACGGGCTAACTTCAGGTGTATAATGTGCAGGAGGCACACTCCGCCCGCTGTAAGTGCTGCAAATGCCTGTTGGTGTAACACACCAGGAAAACACAGCAATACGGGCTAACTTCAGGTGTATAATGTGCAGGGGGCACACTCCGCCCGCTGTAAGTGCTGCAAATGCCTGTTGGTGTAACACACCAGGAAAACACAGCAATACGGGCTAACTTCAGGTGTATAATGTGCAGGAGGCACACTCCGCCCGCTGTAAGTGCTGCAAATACCTGTTGGTGTAACACACCAGGAAAACACAGCAATACGGGCTAACTTCAGGTGTATAATGTGCAGGAGGCACACTCCGCCCGCTGTAAGTGCTGCAAATGCCTGTTGGTGTAACACACCAGGAAAACACAGCAATACGGGCTAACTTCAGGAGTATAATGTGCAGGAGGCACACTCCGCCCGCTGTAAGTGCTGCAAATGCCTGTTGGTGTAACACACCAGGAAAACACAGCAATACGGGCTAACTTCAGGTGTATAATGTGCAGGAGGCACACTCCGCCCGCTGTAAGTGCTGCAAATGCCTGTTGGTGTAACACACCAGGAAAACACAGCAATACGGGCTAACTTCAGGTGTATAATGTGCAGGAGGTTTAGCAACAATGACACTGACACTGTTCCCTGCCTATCCTTCTCTCTCCCTGCACACAAGGTTTATCAAAGAATATGACACTGACACTCTCCCTGCCTATCCTTCTCTCTCCCTGCACACAATGTTTAGTAAAGAATATGACACTGACACTGTCCCCTACCTATCCTTCTCTCTCCCTGCACACAAGGTTTAGCAAAGAATATGACACTGACACTGCCCCTGCCTATCCTTCTCTCTCCCTGCACACAAGGTTTAGCAAAGAATATGACACTGACACTGTCCCCTGCCTATCCTTCTCTCTCCCTGCACACAAGGTTTAGCAAAGAATATGACACTGACACTCTCCCTGCCTATCCTTCTCTCTCCCTGCACACAAGAATAGCACAAAGAATATCAACACTGTCCCTGCCTATCCTTCTCTTTCCCTGCGCCGGAACACACTACACAAGGCCGCCGCGCTGGCGGCCTTTTATAGTGTGGGGTGTGTGCTAAACCCCCTGAGCTATAATTGGCCACAGGCAACCTGCCTGTGGCCAATTATGGCTCTCCTAGCTGCCGGCGCTGTGATTGGCCAAGCATGCGGAATCACAGTGCATGCTTGGCCAATCACAGCGCCGGGATTGCACTGCAATGGCGCAGTGTATTGTGGGGCGTTCGCGTCACTCGAATTTGGCGCGAACGGCCCAAATCGTTCGATGTTCGCCGAACGGTCGAACAGCCGATGTTCGAGTCGAACGTATGTTCGTCTCGAACACCGAGCTCATCCCTAGTGGGGAGATAGGATATTGTTTAGTGCGCCACAGGGCGTGTATACCATAATAGCTACGCGTGGTGGATTACCGCACCGCACCATTATTGTGTGCTATATTGATTGCTGCAGGGCTCTGCAAGCCGGTTGTGTGTATTATATCCTGCTTAAGCCTTTTTACAACCAAAGTAAAACTGTTATACTTAATCTTTAACATTTGTGTGTTGTCTTACTGTAAAGAGGGTGCCTTTACAATACCAATTGATTATGATAAAAATATAACCCCTAAACTAGCTGTGCCAAGGTGGGTCGAGCAGATTGCCGGGGGTTGGTGGTGCTATACACAGGGCCCAAAAACAAATCCAGCGGCTCTCTTAAGTGGGGGTAGCGCTACACGTGGGGGCTCTCGAGTCCGGGATCCTGTTGCAGCAAGTAACGCGCCAAAAGTACCAGCATGGACCCACTAGAAGTAGGACAGTGGTGTAAAGCGGTCGGCACAGATCCAGCCGGGGTAGTAGTCATAGAACTCCCAGGGATCTGGCAAGAAGAAGCGGTGAAGCAGCTAGTCACTGTCACTGTATCAGAAAGCATGGGTGGTGGATGTCAGGACGAATTCCTCACTGACCCACGCATTAATAGAGTGGAAGGACGGAGTCCCAGAACATTTCAAGAACCCAAGTGTAGAAGCTATAGATGATCAGACTTATAGCCTAATACACGCGCTGCCGCTTAAGTCAGGAGGACAGTTTCAGACACCGAAACTATCTCCATCACCTACCCCAAAAGCAGAAAAACAGCAGAAAAGGGAAAGTCCCGGGTCGCCATCTGCCACCCTCAGCGCAGAGTTGTGCGCGGTCCTAGGGGAACTTGTAGCCCAGTGTAAGAAAGATCCTACAGATTACCAAATGTCAGGATACAGAAAACTTAGAATATTCTCAGGAAGGAAACCTTTACCTTCGGGTGAAGAGGGATTTGAGGAGTGGTTAGACGGTGCCACTCAGGCCTTAGAAGAATGGGAAGTCCCAGACCACAGAAAGAAGCAGAGAATTGCTGAGAGCTTGAAGGGGCCTGCTCTAGAGGCCATACGCAACCTCAAGATGAGTAAGACAGACTGTGATGCACAGGACTATCTGGACATTCTGCAGAGTGTGTTCGGTGGAACAAAGAAAATCACTGAGCTCACCTATCAGCTGGAGCACTGCTACCAGAAGACAGGAGAGAAACTGTCAGAGTTCATGAGGCGCCTGGATAAGATCCTGCATAAGATGATTCTTAAGAAGGGGATTGACCCACGGAAGGAGCTATGCTGGAGGAGAAGAAGAGGAGCCTACCAGTTGAGTCGGTAAATCCTCCTCCAGTGATGGTCAGGACGGCCATGACTCTGGAGAGAGACTCAGAGGTTAGATACCTGTCTGCTCTACAGCGTTTAGTACCTGAAAACCTGATCTGAAGACTTACCTGTGTTTGACCCGGCCTGCCTGTGACTTCTCCAGTTTTCTGCCTGCATCCGACCCCTGGCTTGTTGTGACCTCTCCTCTGTCTGATCCCTCTGTACCTTGCTGCCAGCCAGTTAACCGACCTGGCTTGTCCGACCAATCTCACTGCTCCTGGTTCCGGTCCAGTCTGCTAAGCTGATCCAGTTTGCTGAGTTCCTGTGTTCCTGGTTCCGGTCCAGTCTGCTAAGCTGATCCAGTTTGCTGAGTTCCTGTGTTCCTGGTTCCAGTCCAGTCTGCTAAGCTGATCCAGTTTGCTGAGTTCCTGTGCTCCTGGTTCCGGTCCAGTCTGCTGAATGATTCCAGTTTGCTGAGTGTTCCTGATTCCAGTTCTACCTGCTGTGTTCCAGTGTGCCTACCAAGTCTGCGGAACTACCTTCACCTTGGTTGATCCTGCCAGGCACTCGTACCCATCCTACCTCCGCGCCTGCTGTTACTTTACCAGGGGCCGCTGGTGGGAGCCGTAAGGGAGGCCTTCCTCTGCAAGTCCGGGCTCGTCACCGCCAGGTACGTGACAGTAGCAGACAGCCATGTCTGAGCCCGAGCAGGGAGCCTCACCTATGGAGGAACTATGTCGGCACCTGGCAGGATTGGCTGAAGCGGTCAAGAACCTCCAGCAAGGCTACACCCATCTGGAAGAACAAGTGCAGGTCCTCTCCAACCCCTCTGGAGCCCAAGGGGGGTCCCATACATCTACCTCCACTGCTGGGGCAGGATCCTCACCCACAGTTGTCATGCTTCCTCCGGAACCCAGGGTCCCTACACCCGAAAAATTCTCCGGGGATCAAAGCAAGTTTAGGGCTTTTCGTAATTCCTGCGAACTCTACTTCGCCCTGCAGCCTCACACCTTCTCCTTGGAAGCCACCAAGGTGGGCTTTGTGATGTCCTTGCTTTCCGGAGACCCTCAGAGCTGGGCCCACCGTCTCTTGGAACGGAAAGATATGGTGTTAAACAACCTAACTGCCTTCTTCGACGCCATGGCTCAGCTATATGAAGATTCCCAGCTCTCAGTTACCGCAGAGACCGCCTTGCGCACCCTTCAGCAGGGGCACAGAGCAGCAGAGGACTACGTAGCGGAATTTAGACGGTGGAGCGCAGATACCAGTTGGAACGACGCCGCCCTCCGCCATCAGTTCCACATAGGTCTTTCCGACCCTCTGAAGTACGAGCTCGCTAGGGTTGGCATACCACCAACCCTGAATTCACTTATTGACTTAACAATCCAGATCGACCGACGTCTCAGGGAACAAAGGGCTGAGAGGTCCATGGCTTCTCTCGCCCAACCTGGATGCTTCCCCGGGCTCCCAGCCATCTGCACCCAGCACCTGTTGCACCTCCAGCCGCTACATCTGACATACCCAAGCCCATGCAGCTCGGAGTGCTTCGTCCTTCCCTCACCCAAGAGGAACGCCAACGTCGCAGAGTGAACAATTTGTGCCTGTACTGCGGGGAACCCGGACACTTCATTAGAAATTGTCCCCTGAAACTTCGTAAGTGTCTTTCAGTATCTTCTGACACTACCAACCCACAGGCCAAGTCCACATCTCACCTTGCTCTCTCTGTCTCATTACAGCTCCCAGGAAGGACTCTGCAAGTGCCCGCCATTATTGATTCCGGGGCTTGCAGCTGCTTTATGGACTCAGCCTTTGCCATCAAGCACCAGATCCCTCTTGTCACCAAGACCCATGGACTATGTGTGCATCTGGCTGATGGGTCCATCATTAAGTCTGGACCAGTGGTCCAAGAGACCACCCCTTTACCCGCTACCATCTCCACCATCTCCGGAACCCACCAAGAATACTTATGCCTGGACATTATCTCTTCCCCATTGTTCCCTGTGATCCTCGGTATACCTTGGCTACAGGTCCACAACCCTACCATCAACTGGGCCACGGGGTTGGTGACCTTTTCTTCTCCTTACTGCCAGCAATCCTGCGGGTCACTCAAAACCCCTGGGCCGGCCACCCTCTTATGTATCAATACGGAGGCTGTATTACGGCAATCCATCCCTGAGGTCTACCATGACTTTCTTGATGTGTTTAGCAAACAAGGGGCAGAGACTCTACCACCTCATCGGGCCTATGATTGCCCCATTGACCTATTTCCCGGAGCGGCAATTCCGTTTGGCAGGATCTTCCCGTTAACAGAGGTAGAACAGGGGGCACTAAAAGACTATATCGATGAAAACCTACAGAAAGGGTTCATTCGCCCGTCTACATCTCCAGCCGGCGCAGGCATCTTTTTCGTAGAAAAGAAGGATCATACCCTTCGACCCTGTGTGGACTATTATGAATTAAATAAAATCACAGTAAAAAAACGCTACCCTCTCCCCTTGGTACCGGAACTATTTCAGAGACTGGGAACAGCCATCATTTTTACCAAACTTGATCTCCGCGGAGCCTACAATTTGGTCCGCATCAAGGAGGGGGATGAGTGGAAGACCGCTTTCCGCACCCGATTCGGACATTTCGAGTACCGGGTAATGCCCTTCGGGTTGTGCAACGCCCCTGCCACTTTCCAGTATTTCATTAACGATGTACTCCGGGACTTCCTAGATCTCTTTGTCATTATCTACCTGGATGATATACTAATTTTTTCTTCCTCCCTTGATTCCCACCGCAGGCATGTCAGAAGTGTGTTGGCTCGGCTTCGCCAGCACGGCCTGTATGCGAAGGCCGAGAAGTGTGAATTCGAGCTGGAAAGTATATCGTTCTTGGGACTAATTATCTCCAGCGAGGGCATCAAGATGGACCCTCAAAAGATTGCTGCAATCCTGGACTGGCCAGTCCCGGCGGACAAGAAGGGGATCCAACATTTCGTTGGATTCGCCAACTTCTACCGCAAATTTATCAGAGGGTTCTCAGCCATCATCGCACCCATCACCCAGCTGACCAAACAAGGGATCCGTTTCCACTGGTCCCCTGAGGCCCAAAGAGCCTTTGAGGCCCTGAAGGGTCTCTTTACCTCTGCCTCTATCTTGAAGCACCCAGATTCCTCATTACCGTTCGTTCTGGAGGTAGACGCCTTGGAAATTGCGGTAGGAGCAATACTGTCCCAAAGACAGGGGACCAGGGCCTTGCTCCACCCAGTAGCTTTTTTCTCTCGCAAGTTATCTGCGGCAGAGAGGAACTACGACGTGGGGAATCGGGAGTTGCTGGCGATCAAGTCCACATTAGAGGAGTGGCGTTATCTGTTGGAGGGGGCTACCCACCCGATTCTGATATTCACCGACCACAAGAACCTGGAGTACCTGAAGGCCGCGAAAAGACTAAAACCACGGCAAGCCAGGTGGGCGCTTTTCTTCTCCCGGTTCTCCTTCCATGTCACTTACCGTCCCGGTTCCAAGAACATTAAGCCCGATGCCCTCTCTCGGATGTTCCATAAGTCTAGGGAAACCTCTCCTCCAGACACCATTCTTGCTCCTGGAAACTTCCTTCTGCTTCAGGAAGACCTACTCTCCTGGATCAAGCAAGCCTCCACTGGGCAGAGACCCCCCTCTGAACTGGAATTGCAGGCCAAAGATGGGCTGTTTTGGTACCAGAACAGGATCTACGTACCTGAAGAGCTGAGAATAACCGTACTGGAACTCTGCCACGACCATGCCCTTGCCGGGCACTTTGGCGTTGCCAAGACCACGACTTGGTACTGCGTACCTTCTGGTGGCCTCGGCTCCGCGAGAACTGTAGGAAGTTTGTGGAGTCTTGTACAGTTTGTAACCGAAACAAGGGTTACAAATCCAAGGCCTGGGGACTACTGAGACCCCTACCTGTCCCAGACAGACCCTGGAAAATGCTGTCCATCGACTTTATCGTTGAGTTGCCTCCGGCTGAGAGTCACACCACTATCTTCATGATAGTAGACCGTCTATGCAAGATGGCACATTTCATTCCCATGAAGGGGACTCCCTCAGCTCCCGAAATTGCACAGGTGTTCATCAGAGAGGTCGTCAGACTCCACGGGGTACCAGCCAATATTGTCTCCGGCCGAGGGGTACAATTTACCTCCCGGTTTTGGAGATCCCTCTGCAAGGCTCTGGAGATAGAATTGTCACTTTCCTCTGCTTACCATCCCCAGACCAACGGACAGACTGAGAGGACTAACCAGACCCTTGAGCAGTACCTGCGCTGCTTCTCTTCATTCGCTCAGAATGACTGGGTTTCCCTGCTCCCATTGGCCGAGTTTGCCTATAACAACTCTATGCATTCCGCTATCAAGCAGTCCCCATTCTTCGCAAATTACGGTTTCCATCCTACATTCCTGCCCAATTCCCTTTCTGAATGTACGGTGCCCGCAGTCCAGGAAAAGTTGAACTTCTTTTCTTCCAACAACCAACTTCTGCAGGAAACCATGACCAAGACTCAGGAATACAACAAGATGATTTTTGACAGGAAGAATTAATGCTGGCACCCGGCGACCAAGTATGGTTATCCAAGTTAACCGACCTGGCTTGTCCGACCAATCTCACTGCTCCTGGTTCCGGTCCAGTCTGCTAAGCTGATCCAGTTTGCTGAGTTCCTGTGTTCCTGGTTCCGGTCCAGTCTGCTAAGCTGATCCAGTTTGCTGAGTTCCTGTGTCCTGGTTCCGGTCCAGTCTGTTAAGCTGATCCAGTTTGCTGAGTTCCTGTGTTCCTGGTTCCAGTCCAGTCTGCTAAGCTGATCCAGTTTGCTGAGTTCCTGTGCTCCTGGTTCCGGTCCAGTCTGCTGAACGATTCCAGTTTGCTGAGTGTTCCTGATTCCAGTGTGCCTACCAAGTCTGCGGAACTACCTTCACCTTGGTTGATCCTGCCAGGCACTCGTACCCCTCCTACCTCCACGCCTGCTGTTACCTTACCAGGGGCCGCTGGTGGGAGCCGTAAGGGAGGCCTTCCTCTGCAAGTCCGGGCTCATCACCGCCAAGTACGTGACAGAGGGAAAGTCCGAGGAAGGAGCTGTTTCTCAACACCTCAGCGCCCGCATCCCTGGAAGATTGGGGGATGTGATTTGCTTCAATTGTGGAGGAGCTGGCCATTTCGCCAAAGTGTGTTCCAGTCCAAAGAAAAAAAAGATGAATAACCGCAAGCCGCCGGAAAACTTCAGCGGGCCCCGGTGAAGGAGTCAACCGGGTGCCCATCATCTCCAGTGAGCTCCAAACTGAAAAGAGTGGACAAGACCCCTCAGAAGAAACGCAAGGTTCCTCAGAAGGAATGCACCCCAAAGAAAGAGAGTAGTGTCCCTCAGCGGGTAGTTACACCCATAAAAAGGAGGGAGATCAATACATACCAGGCCCAAGAGTAGTGATGAGCCGAACACCCCCGGGTTCGGTTCGCACCAGAACCCGCGAACGGACCGAAAGTTCGTACGAACATTAGAACCCTATTAAATACAATGGATGCGAACGTTCGAATTCTAAAGTGCTAATTATAACGACTATTATGCATGTTATTGTCCTAAAAAGGGTTTGGGAACCCGGGTTCTGCACCAGGGGACATGTATCAATGCAAAAAGAAGTTTTAAAAACGGTCGTTTTTCGGGAGCAGTCATTTTAATGGTGCATAAAGTGAAAAAAAAAAAGTCAAATATTCCTTTAAATATCGTACCTGGGGGGGTGTCTAAAGTATGCCTGTGAAGTGCCACGTGTTTCCTGTGTTTAGAACTGTCCCTGCACAAAATGACACTTCTAAAGGAAAAAAAAAACATTTAAAACTGCTTGCGGCTTTAATGTAATGTCTGGTCCCGGTAATATGGATGAAAATCTTTAAGAAAAATGGCATAGCTACCCCATGACCCCCCCCCCCCCCACCCCAGCCCATTACCAGCCCCTTTGGGTCTTGTATGGATATTAAGGGGAACACCGCACACAAAATAAAAAAGGCCCTATATACTCTGAACAGCCGTATACAGGCGGTGCATACAAGACAGGGACTGTAGGTTTGTTCTTATGTAGAATGTGTTTGTAATTTTGAACAGGTACATTGTTTAAGTGTAGCTCCAGCCCAAAAATCTATTTTTAAACTTTTTGGAAAACATAGGTAAGGGTTATCACCCCTGTAACATTTGTTTTGCTGTCTGTGCCCCTGTTCAGAACATTTCACCTCACTTTCCGTCCCAATGACAACTGTTTTTGAAATGTGGTGTTTTTCTTGAAACAAGGATTGGTGATAAAGCATCAGTACAGAGGAGACACCTTTCTCCCATATTAATTCTTACAGGAGAGAATTTTCCTTCCTAGGGGTAGATTTCCTCTCACTTCCTGTTGTCTTCTTGCGTTTGCAAGTAGGAGTCGTTTGTAAGTTGGATGTTTGAAAGTAGGGACCTGCCGTATATACTCTGCAGAAATAGGCCCCTTAGTTGTTGGTGTTGGCACAACACTGTAAGCACTCACAGTTACTCTTGGTTGGTGCTGGAACGCCCTGCTGTCAACTATTATATCAGGAATTGTAATTACATATAATTGTTGAACAGTGGTAGTAAAAATTGGGCCTTTGATGGTGGTGCTGGTGCCAGAACACTGTAAGCCCTGACAGTTACTCTTGGTGGGTGCAGCAATGGGCCCTGCTGTGAATTATTAGATCAAGAATTGTAATTGCATGCCCCTGTTGAACAGGGGCTGAAAAATTGGGCCTTTCGTGGTGGTGGTGGTGGTGTTGCCACAACACTGTAAGCCCTCAGAGTTACTCTTGGTGGGTGCAGGAATGGGCCCTGCTGTGAATTATTAGATCAAGAATTGTAATTACATGCCCCTTTTGAACAGGGGCTGAAAAATTGGGCCTTTCGTGGTGGTGGTGGTGGCGTTGCCACAACACTGTAAGCCCTCAGAGTTACTCTTGGTGGGTGCAGCAATGGGCCCTGCTGTGAATTATTAGATCAAGAATTGTAATTACATGCCCCTGTTGAACAGGGGCTGAAAAATTGGGCCTTAGGCACTGGTGGCACAACACTGCAACCCCTCACAGATACTGTACTTGGAGCACAGCAATGAGCCCTGTTGCAAAGTATTGCTTCAAAAATTGTAATTACACGCCCCTGTTAAACAGGGGCTGAAAAATTGGGCCTTAGCCACTGGTGGCGGCACCCATAAACAAAAATGATCTTCCAAGCTATCATCATCAATCGTATCATTGAGGACTCGGAGGAGGAGGATAGCCAGTCAACATAACAGCACAGGCACTCAGCATCAGCATCAGTCTTGAAGGGATGTGACATGTTAAAATCAATTAGTCTGTTATATCAGCATCAGGTGTGTGGTAGCTGGTGGTGATCCAAGACTGGTTCATCTTGATGAAAGTCAGTCGATCAACCGAGTCGGTGGACAGGCGCACCCTGTGATCCGTGACAAATCCTCCAGCAGCACTGAATGTGCGTTCCGAAAGAACGCTGGATGCAGGACAGGCCAGTAGCTCAATTGCATACTGTGCAAGCTCTGGCCAGTGATCCATCCTCAAGACCCAGTAAGCCAGAGGATTTTCGGTGGGGAAGGTGTCCAAGTCTGACCTTGCCCCTAGATATTCCTGCACCATGTTTATCAGACGCTGGCGATGGTTGCTGGAACCGATCATACTTTGGGGCTGCGGACTAAAGAATTGTCTGAACGCATCGGTCAGACGGCCACCTTCCCCACCGCTCCTTCTTTGACTGGCCGAAGCCTCAGCAACTCGTTGTCCAGGACCAGGAGTTTGTAACCTCCCAGTCTCTGGGAACGCATTGCACAGACCTTTCTGCAAGGCCTCACGGAGTTGTCTCATCCTCTGCTCCCTCTGCGACGGTAACATAAGGTCCGCAACCTTACCCTTGTACCGTGGATCAAGAAGAGTGGCCAGCCAGTAATGGTCCCTCTCCTTGATCCGAAGAATACGAGGATCCTTCCGCAGACTTTGCAGGATCAGGGAGGCCATGCAGCGTAGGTTAGCTGAGGCATTCGGTCCGGAGTCCTCTGGGTCACTAAGGACGACATGATCCGCAGCCACCTCCTCCCAGCCACGTACAAGTCCACTGGTTTCTTGGGACTGTAAATCATCCCTAAAAGACTGCTGCTGATGATGCTGAGTGCCAGCCTCCACCTCCATGCTGACACAATCCTCCTCCTCCTCCTCCTCCTCCTCTTCCTGTGCGATGGGTGGGACAGAAGGAACACTGTCTGGGTAAAGGGGGCCTTGAGAGGCAAGGAAGTTCTCCTCTTCCTGCCTCTGTTCTGCCTCAAGTGCCCTGTCCATTATTCCACGCAGCGTGTGCTCCAACAGGTGGACAAGAGGTACAGTGTCACTGATGCATGCACTGTCACTGCTCACCATCCTCGTGGCCTCCTCAAATGGTGCCAGGACAGTGCATGCATCCCTGATCATGCCCCACTGGCGTGGAGAAAAAAAACCAAGCTCCCCTGACCCTGTCCTGGTGCCGTAGTCGCACAGGTACTCATTGATGGCCCTCTGCTGCGTGTGCAGCCGCTGCAGCATGGCCAACGTTGAGTTCCACCTGGTGGGCATGTCACATATAAGGCGGTTCTTGGGCAGGTTCAACTCCTTTTGCAGCTCAGCCAGGCGAGCACTGGCATTATAAGATCTGCGGAAATGCACACAGACTTTCCTGGCCTGCCTCAGGACATCCTGTAAGCCCGGGTACCTGCCCAAGAACCGCTGCACCACCAGGTTAAGGACGTGAGCCACACAGGGCACATGGGTCAGTTGTCCCTGTCGGAGGGCGGAGAGGAGGTTGGTGCCATTGTCGCAAACCACCATTCCTGGCTTAAGCTGGCGTGGCGTCAACCACCTCTCGGCCTGGCCCTGCAGAGCAGACAGGACCTCTGCCCCAGTGTGGCTTCTGTCCCCCAAACACACCAGCGCAAGCACGGCATGGCATCTTTTTGCCTGCGTACTTGCGTAGCCCCTTGAACGGCTACGGAGCACCGCTGGTTCAGAAGACAAAGCACAGGAAGAGGCCATGGAGGAAGAAAAAGAGGAGGGGGTGGAGGAGAGAGGTGTGTCACAACCAGTAGTAGCATTTTGGAGGCGTGGCGGTGGAACAACCTCCAACACTACTGCACCTTGTCCTGCATCCTTCCCAGCTGCCAAAAGAGTGACCCAATGGGCCGTGAAAGAAAGGTAACGTCCCTGTCTATGCCTGCTGGACTATGAGTCAGCGGTAATTAGGGATGAGCTTCGTGTTCGAGTCGAACATACGTTCGACTCGAACATCGGCTGTTCGATCGTTCGACGAAGATCGAACGATTTGGGCCGTTCGCGCCAAATTCGAGTGACGCGAACGGCCCACAATGCACTACGCCATCGCAGTGTCATCCAGGCGCTGTGATTGGCCAAGCATGCACTGTGACCCCGCATGCTTGGCCAATCACAGCGCCGGCAGCGAGGAGAGCAATGATTGGCCACAGGCAAGATGCCTGTGGCCAATTATTGCTGAGGGTGTTTAGTACACGCCCCACACTATAAAAGGCCGCCAGCACGGCGGCCTAGTGTAGTGTGTTCCGGAGCAGGGAAAGAGAAACATAGGCAGGGACAGTGACATTTATTTTTTTCTTGCTTAACCTGGATTCCTTTAGTTTAGGGAAAGAGAAGGATAGGTAGGGAGAGTGTCAGTGTGTTTTACTGTGTGAATCCTTGTTTCTATTGACAGGGAAGGACAGTGAGGGAATTCTCCTTGTGCTATAGTGTGTTTTAAAAAAAAATTTTTTCTAGGGACAGAAAACTATAGGTAGGGAGAGTGTCAGTGTGTTTTACTGTGCGAATCCTTGTTTCTAGGGACAGGGAAGGACAGTGAGGGAATTCTCCTTGTGCTATAGTGTGCTTTAAAAAAACATTTTTTCTAGGGACAGAAAACTATAGGTAGGGAGAGTGTCAGTTTCTTTCACTGTGATAATCCTTGTTTCTAGGGACAAAGAAGGAAAGTGAGTGAAATTCTCCTTGTGCTATAGTGTGCTTTAAAAAAACATTTTTTCTAGGGACAGAAAACTATAGGTAGGGAGAGTGTCAGTGTCTTTTACTGTGCGAATCCTTGTTTCTAGGGACAGGGAAGGACAGTGTGGGAATTCTCCTTGTGCTATAGTGTGCTTTAAAAAAACATTTTTTCTAGGGACAGAAAACTATAGGTAGGGAGAGTGTCAGTGTGTTTTACTGTGCGAATCCTTGTTTCTAGGGACAGGGAAGGACAGTGAGGGAATTCTCCTTGTGCTATAGTGTGCTTTAAAAAACATTTTTTCTAGGGACAGAAAACTATAGGTAGGGAGAGTGTCAGTTTCTTTCACTGTGATAATCCTTGTTTCTAGGGACAAAGAAGGAAAGTGAGTGAAATTCTCCTTGTGCTATAGTGTGCTTTAAAAAAACATTTTTTCTAGGGACAGAAAACTATAGGTAGGGAGAGTGTCAGTGTGTTTTACTGTGCGAATCCTTGTTTCTAGGGACAGGGAAGGACAGTGAGGGAATTCTCCTTGTGCTATAGTGTGCTTTAAAAAAACATTTTTTCTAGGAACAGAAAACTATAGGTAGGGAGAGTGTCAGTGTGTTTTACTGTGCGAATCCTTGTTTCTAGGGACAGGGAAGGACAGTGAGGGAATTCTCCTTGTGCTATAGTGTGCTTTAAAAAAACATTTTTTTCTAGGGACAGAAAACTATAGGAAGGAAGAGTGTCAGTTTCTTTCACTGTGATAATCCTTGTTTCTAGGGACAAAGAAGGAAAGTGAGTGAAATTCTCCTTGTGCTATAGTGTGCTTTAAAAAAACATTTTTTCTAGGGACAGAAAACTATAGGTAGGGAGAGTGTCAGTGTGTTTTACTGTGCGAATCCTTGTTTCTAGGGACAGGGAAGGACAGTGAGGGAATTCTCCTTGTGCTATAGTGTGCTAAAGCATTCCTCATCAACCATCTTTGAAATCCTTGTTTTTTTGGACAGTCAGGGAAATTGTCGTTGTGCTATTCTGTGCAAAAGCAATCATCCTCAACCATATTTAGAAATCCTTAAGTAAAGGGACAGAGAAGGACACCTGAAGGTAGCCCTTATTGCTTTTTTCCCATCTCCCTGCAGGCCATCTATTAGAATGTCTGGAAGGCAAACAAGGAGAGGCAGACAGTCAGGAGGCAATAAAAGAGGGCAAGCAGGCTCTGTGTCTGGGGGCAACAGTGCTGGTCGTGGACGCGGTGCATTGTCATCAGCACATGGCCATGGGACACGCTTGTCCTTCTTTTCGGCAGCTGGACATGTTGAGCCACATCATGCCGAAGACTTGGTAGAGTGGATGACCAAGCCCTCCTCCTCCTCCTCATCCTCTCTCACCCAGGCTCAGGGTACTGGAAAAGCAGCTGCCAAAGCGTCCTCTTCCCTGGTATCAATGTCAGACTCATCATCAGTCACTCCTTCCCTAGACCCACCATGTCCTCCTCCTGAGGAGTCCCCCGAACTGTTTGAGCACAGTGTTGGGTACATGCTCCAGGAGGATGCCCAGCGTTTCGAAGGGTCTGATGATGAAACCCAGCTAGAGGAAGGCAGTAGCGTGAGAGCAGACAGAGGGGATGCTCAAGAAGGACACCAATCTGGCAGTCATGTTCCAGCAGCTGCAGCATACTTCCAGATTGGTTCCAGTGATGAGGAGGGAGGTGATGATGAGGTCACTGACTCCACGTGGGTGCCTAATAGGAGAGAGGAGGAGGAGGAGGATGAGGAGGAGGCACATCTCCAACGAGGCAGGATGCCCTTTGGTGGCCAGCGTAAGGGCAGTACACCGACGGAATCACACCGCAGAGCTCCGCCTGTGCAGGGCGCTGCCTCTGCCCGTCATTCAAAAAGTTCTTTGGTGTGGGCCTTTTTTGAGGCTAGTGCATCAGATCGCACAGCTGCTGTTTGCAACATATGTCTCAAGCGTATATCCCGTGGCCAAAACATCAGCCGCTTGGGTACCACATGCCTGACCAGACATATGTTGACCTGCCATGCAGCTCGTTGGCAAGCCTACCTCAAAGACCCACACCAAAGAACAAAGCGGACCTCTCCTTGCACCGCATCAGCTGGGATCTCCAACCCCACTATAACTTCAGTCCTCTCTGAAACATGCACTGAGAGGAATGAAGGTGTAGAATTAGGTGTGTCACAGCCAAGTACTTGCGGCCACTCTGCTAGCAGTACACCGACGTCCGATTCTAGCAGGCAAATTTCCCTGCCCCAGCTGCTGGACCGTCGAAAGAAGTTCACTCCCAGCCATCCACATGCCCAGCGGTTGAATGCTAGCTTGGCTAAATTGCTAGCGCTTCAACTGCTGCCTTTTCAGTTGGTAGACTCGGCCCCCTTCCGTGAGTTTGTGCAATGTGCGGTTCCTCAGTGGCAGGTTCCCAAACGCCACTTTTTCTCACGGAAGGCTATTCCGGCTCTCTACCGGCATGTGGAAGGCAATGTCTTGGCCTCGCTGGACAGGGCGGTCAGCGGTAAGGTGCATATTACCGCTGACTCATGGTCCAGCAGGCATGGACAGGGACGTTACCTTTCTTTCACGGCCCATTGGGTCACTCTTTTGGCAGCTGGGAAGGATGCAGGACAAGGTGCAGTAGTGTTGGAGGTTGTTCCACCGCCACGCCTCCAAAATGCTACTACTGGTTGTGACACACCTCTCTCCTCCACCCCCTCCTCTTCTTCTTCCTCCATGGCCTCTTCCTGTGGTTTGTCCTCGGAACCAGCGGTGCTCCGTAGGCGTTCAAGGGGCTACGCAAGTACGCAGGCAAAAAGATGCCATGCCGTGCTTGCGCTGGTGTGTTTGGGGGACAGAAGCCACACTGGGGCAGAGGTCCTGTCTGCTCTGCAGGGACAGGCCGAGAGGTGGTTGACGCCACGCCAGCTTAAGCCAGGAATGGTGGTTTGCGACAATGGCACCAACCTCCTCTCCGCCCTCCGACAGGGACAACTGACCCATGTGCCCTGTGTGGCTCACGTCCTTAACCTGGTGGTGCAGCGGTTCTTGGGCAGGTACCCGGGCTTACAGGATGTCCTGAGGCAGGACAGGAAAGTCTGTGTGCATTTCCGCAGATCTTATAATGCCAGTGCTCGCCTGGCTGAGCTGCAAAAGGAGTTGAACCTGCCCAAGAACCGCCTTATATGTGACATGCCCACCAGGTGGAACTCAACGTTGGCCATGCTGCAGCGGCTGCACACGCAGCAGAGGGCCATCAATGAGTACCTGTGCGACTACGGCACCAGGACAGGGTCAGGGGAGCTTGGTTTTTTTTCTCCACGCCAGTGGGGCATGATCAGGGATGCATGCACTGTCCTGGCACCATTTGAGGAGGCCACGAGGATGGTGAGCAGTGACAGTGCATGCATCAGTGACACTGTACCTCTTGTCCACCTGTTGGAGCACACGCTGCGTGGAATAATGGACAGGGCACTTGAGGCAGAACAGAGGCAGGAAGAGGAGGACTTCCTTGCCTCTCAAGGCCCCCTTTACCCAGACAGTGTTCCTTCTGTCCCACCCATCGCACAGGAAGAGGAGGAGGAGGAGGAGGAGGAGGAGGAGGATTGTGTCAGCATGGAGGTGGAGGCTGGCACTCAGCATCATCAGCAGCAGTCTTTTAGGGATGATTTACAGTCCCAAGAAACCAGTGGACTTGTACGTGGCTGGGAGGAGGTGGCTGCGGATCATGTCGTCCTTAGTGACCCAGAGGACTCCGGAGCGAATGCCTCAGCAAACCTACGCTGCATGGCCTCCCTGATCCTGCAAAGTCTGCGGAAGGATCCTCGTATTCTTCGGATCAAGGAGAGGGACCATTACTGGCTGGCCACTCTCCTTGATCCACGGTACAAGGGTAAGGTTGCGGACCTTATGTTACCGTCGCAGAGGGAGCAGAGGATGAGACAACTCCGGGAGGCCTTGCAGAAAGGTCTGTGCAACGCGTTCCCAGAGACTGGGAGGTTACAAACTCCTGGTCCTGGACAACGAGTTGCTGAGGCTTCGGCCAGTCAAAGAAGGAGCGGTGGGGAAGGTGGCCGTCTGACCGATGCGTTCAGACAATTCTTTAGTCCGCAGCCCCAAAGTATGATCGGTTCCAGCAACCATCGCCAGCGTCTGATAAACATGGTGCAGGAATATCTAGGGGCAAGGTCAGACTTGGACACCTTCCCCACCGAAAATCCTCTGGCTTACTGGGTCTTGAGGATGGATCACTGGCCAGAGCTTGCACAGTATGCAATTGAGCTACTGGCCTGTCCTGCATCCAGCGTTCTTTCGGAACGCACATTCAGTGCTGCTGGAGGATTTGTCACGGATCACAGGGTGCGCCTGTCCACCGACTCGGTTGATCGACTGACTTTCATCAAGATGAACCAGTCTTGGATCACCACCAGCTACCACACACCTGATGCTGATATAACAGACTAATTGATTTTAACATGTCACATCCCTTCAAGACTGATGCTGATGCTGAGTGCCTGTGCTGTTATGTTGACTGGCTATCCTCCTCCTCCGAGTCCTCAATGATACGATTGATGATGATAGCTTGGAAGATCATTTTTGTTTATGGGTGCCGCCACCAGTGGCTAAGGCCCAATTTTTCAGCCCCTGTTTTACAGGGGCGTGTAATTACAATTTTTTTAGCAATAATTTGCCATAGGGCTCATTGCTGTGCTCCAAGTACAGTATCTGTGAGGGGTTGGAGTGTTGTGGCACCAGTGCCTAAGGCCCAATTTTTCAGCCCCTGTTTAACAGGGGCGTGTCATTACAATTTTTGAAGCAATACTTTGCAACAGGGCTCATTGCTGTGCTCCGAATACAGTATCTGTGAGGGGTTGTAGTGTTGTGCCACCAGTGCCTAAGGCCCAATTTTTCAGCCCCTGTTCAACAGGGGCATGCAATTACAATTCTTGATCTAATAATTCACAGCAGGGCCCATTGCTGCACCCACCAAGAGTAACTCTGAGGGCTTACAGTGTTGTGGCAACGCCACCACCACCACCACCACGAAAGGCCCAATTTTTCAGCCCCTGTTCAAAAGGGGCATGTAATTACAATTCTTGATCTAATAATTCACAGCAGGGGCCATTGCTGCACCCACCAAGAGTAACTCTGAGGGCTTACAGTGTTGTGGCAACACCACCACCACCACCACCACCACGAAAGGCCCAATTTTTCAGCCCCTGTTCAACAGGGGCATGCAATTACAATTCTTGATCTAATAATTCACAGCAGGGCCCATTGCTGCACCCACCAAGAGTAACTCTGAGGGCTTACATTGTTGTGGCAACGCCACCACCACCACCACCACGAAATGCCCAATTTTTCAGCCCCTGTTCAAAAGGGGCATGTAATTACAATTCTTGATCTAATAATTCACAGCAGGGCCCATTCCTGCACCCACCAAGAGTAACTCTGAGGGCTTACAGTGTTGTGGCAACGCCACCACCACCACCACCACAAAAGGCCCAATTTTTCAGCCCCTGTTCAACAGGGGCATGCAATTACAATTCTTGATCTAATAATTCACAGCAGGGCCCATTCCTGCACCCACCAAGAGTAACTCTGAGGGCTTACAGTGTTGTGGCAACACCACCACCACCACCACCACCACGAAAGGCCCAATTTTTCAGCCCCTGTTCAACAGGGGCATGCAATTACAATTCTTGGTCTAATAATTCACAGCAGGGCCCATTGCTGCACCCACCAAGAGTAACTGTCAGGGCTTACAGTGTTGTGGCACCAGCACCACCATCAAAGGCCCAATTTTTACTACCACTGTTCAACAATTATATGTAATTAAAATTCCTGATATAATAGTTGACAGCAGGGCGTTCCAGCACCAACCAAGAGTAACTGTGAGTGCTTACAGTGTTGTGCCAACACCAACAACTAAGGGGCCTATTTCTGCAGAGTATATACGGCAGGTCCCTACTTTCAAACATCCAACTTACAAACGACTCCTACTTGCAAACGCAAGAAGACAACAGGAAGTGAGAGGAAATCTACCACTAGGAAGGAAAATTCTCTCCTGTAAGAATAAATATGGGAGAAAGGTGTCTCCTCTGTACTGATGCTTTATCAGCAATCCTTGTTTCAAGAAAAACACCACATTTCAAAAACAGTTGTCATTGGGACGGAAAGTGAGGTGAAATGTTCTGAACAGGGGCACAGACAGCAAAACAAATGTTACAGGGGTGATAACCCTTACCTATGTTTTCCAAAAAGTTTAAAAATAGATTTTTGGGCTGGAGCTACACTTCAACAATGTACCTGTTCAAAATTACAAACAGATTCTACATAAGAACAAACCTACAGTCCCTGTCTTGTATGCACCGCCTGTATACGGCTGTTCAGAGTATATAGGGCCTTTTTTATTTTATGTGCGGGGTTCCCCTTAATATCCATACAAGACCCAAGGGGGCTGGTAATGGGCTGGGGTAGGGGGGGGTCATGGGGTAGCTATGCCATTTTTCTTAAAGATTTTCATCCATATTACCGGGACCAGACATTACATTAAAGCCGCAAGCAGTTTTAAAAGGCTTTTTTTCCCTTTAGAAGTGTCATTTTGTGCAGGGACAGTTCTAAACACGGGAAACACGTGGCACTTCACAGGCATACTTTAGACACCCCCCAGGTACGATATTTAAAGGAATATTTGACTTTTTTTTTTTCACTTTATGCATCATTAAAATGACTGCTCCCGAAAAACGACCGTTTTTAAAACTTCTTTTTGCATTGATACATGTCCCCTGGTGCACAACCCGGGTTCCCAAACCCTTTTTAGGACAATAACATGCATAATAGTTGTTATAATTAGCACTTTAGAATTCGAACGTTCGCATCCATTGTATTTAATAGGGTTCTAATGTTCGTACGAACTTTCGGTCCGTTCGCGGGTTCTGGTGCGAACCGAACCCGGGGGTGTTCGGCTCATCACTAGCGGTAATATGCACCTTACCGCTGACCGCCCTGTCCAGCGAGGCCAAGACATTGCCTTCCACATGCCGGTAGAGAGCCGGAATAGCCTTCCGTGAGAAAAAGTGGCGTTTGGGAACCTGCCACTGAGGAACCGCACATTGCACAAACTCACGGAAGGGGGCCGAGTCTACCAACTGAAAAGGCAGCAGTTGAAGCGCTAGCAATTTAGCCAAGCTAGCATTCAACCGATGGGCATGTGGATGGCTGGGAGTGAACTTCTTTCAGCTGGGGCAGGGAAATTTGCCTGCTAGAATCGGACGTCGGTGTACTGCTAGCAGAGTGGCCGCAAGTACTTGGCTGTGACACACCTAATTCTACACCTTCATTCCTCTCAGTGCATGTTTCAGAGAGGACTGAAGTTATAGTGGGGTTGGAGATCCCAGCTGATGCGGTGCAAGGAGAGGTCCGCTTTGTTCTTTGGTGTGGGTCTTTGAGGTAGGCTTGCCAACGAGCTGCATGGCAGGTCAACATATGTCTGGTCAGGCATGTGGTACCCAAGCGGCTGATGTTTTGGCCACGCGATATACGCTTGAGACATATGTTGCAAACAGCAGCTGTGCGATCTGATGCACTAGCCTCAAAAAAGGCCCACACCAAAGAACTTTTTGAATGACGGGCAGAGGCAGCGCCCTGCACAGGCGGAGCTCTGCGGTGTGATTCCGTCGGTGTACTGCCCTTACGCTGGCCACCAAAGGGCATCCTGCCTCGTTGGAGATGTGCCTCCTCCTCATCCTCCTCCTCCTCCTCTCTCCTATTAGGCACCCACGTGGAGTCAGTGACCTCATCATCCCCTCCCTCCTCATCACTGGAGCCAATCTGGCAGTATGCTGCAGCTGCTGGAACATGACTGCCAGATTGGTGTCCTTCTTGAACATCCCCTCTGTCTGCTCTCACGCTACTGCCTTCCTGTAGCTGGGTTTCATCATCAGACCCTTCGAAACGCTGGGCATCCTCCTGGAGCATGTACCCAACACTGTGCTCAAACAGTTCGGGGGACTCCTCAGGAGGAGGACATGGTGGGTCTAGGGAAGGAGTGACTGATGATGAGTCTGACATTGATACCAGGGAAGAGGACGCTTTGGCAGCTGCTTTGCCAGTACCCTGAGCCTGGGTGAGAGAGGATGAGGAGGAGGAGGAGGGCTTGGTCATCCACTCTACCAAGTCTTCGGCATGATGTGGCTCAACATGTCCAGCTGCCGAAAAGAAGGACAAGCATGTCCCATGGCCATGTGCTGATGACAATGCACCGTGTCCACGACCAGCACTGTTGCCCCCAGACACTTTACCTGCTTGCCCTCTTTTATTGCCTCCTGACTGTCTGCCTCTCCTTGTTTGCCTTCCAGACATTCTAATGGATGGCCTGCAGGGAGATGGGAAAAAAGCAATAAGGGCTACCTTCAGGTGTCCTTCTCTGTCCCTTTACTTAAGGATTTCTAAATATGGTTGAGGATGATTGCTTTCGCACAGAATAGCACAATGACAATTTCCCTGACTGTCCAAAAAACAAGGATTTCAAAGATGGTTGATGAGGAATGCTTTAGCACAGTATAGCACAAGGAGAATTTCCCTCACTGTCCTTCCCTGTCCCTACAAACAAGGATTAGCACAGTAAAACACACTGACACTCTCCCTACCTATAGTTTTCTGTCCCTATAAAAAATGTTTTTTTAAAGATGGTTGATGATCAATGCTTTAGCACAGTATAGCACAAGGAGAATTTCCCTCACTGTCCTTCCCTGTCCCTACAAACAAGGATTAGCACAGTAAAACACACTGACACTCTCCCTACCTATAGTTTTCTGTCCCTATAAAAAATGTTTTTTTAAAGATGGTTGATGATCAATGCTTTAGCACAGTATAGCACAAGGAGAATTTCCCTCACTGTCCTTCCCTGTCCCTACAAACAAGGATTAGCACAGTAAAACACACTGACACTCTCCCTACCTATAGTTTTCTGTCCCTATAAAAAATGTTTTTTTAAAGATGGTTGATGATCAATGCTTTAGCACAGTATAGCACAAGGAGAATTTCCCTCACTGTCCTTCCCTGTCCCTACAAACAAGGATTAGCACAGTAAAACACACTGACACTCTCCCTACCTATAGTTTTCTGTCCCTATAAAAAATGTTTTTTTAAAGATGGTTGATGATCAATGCTTTAGCACAGTATAGCACAAGGAGAATTTCCCTCACTGTCCTTCCCTGTCCCTACAAACAAGGATTAGCACAGTAAAACACACTGACACTCTCCCTACCTATAGTTTTCTGTCCCTATAAAAAATGTTTTTTTAAAGATGGTTGATGATCAATGCTTTAGCACAGTATAGCACAAGGAGAATTTCCCTCACTGTCCTTCCCTGTCCCTACAAACAAGGATTAGCACAGTAAAACACACTGACACTCTCCCTACCTATAGTTTTCTGTCCCTATAAAAAATGTTTTTTTAAAGATGGTTGATGATCAATGCTTTAGCACAGTATAGCACAAGGAGAATTTCCCTCACTGTCCTTCCCTGTCCCTACAAACAAGGATTAGCACAGTAAAACACACTGACACTCTCCCTACCTATAGTTTTCTGTCCCTATAAAAAATGTTTTTTTAAAGATGGTTGATGATCAATGCTTTAGCACAGTATAGCACAATGAGAATTTCCCTCACTTTCCTTCCCTGTCCCTACAAACAAGGATTAGCACAGTAAAACACACTGACACTCTCCCTACCTATAGTTTTCTGTCCCTATAAAAAATGTTTTTTTAAAGATGGTTGATGATCAATGCTTTAGCACAGTATAGCACAAGGAGAATTTCCCTCACTGTCCTTCCCTGTCCCTACAAACAAGGATTAGCACAGTAAAACACACTGACACTCTCCCTACCTATAGTTTTCTGTCCCTATAAAAAATGTTTTTTTAAAGATGGTTGATGATCAATGCTTTAGCACAGTATAGCACAAGGAGAATTTCCCTCACTGTCCTTCCCTGTCCCTACAAACAAGGATTAGCACAGTAAAACACACTGACACTCTCCCTACCTATAGTTTTCTGTCCCTATAAAAAATGTTTTTTTAAAGATGGTTGATGATCAATGCTTTAGCACAGTATAGCACAAGGAGAATTTCCCTCACTGTCCTTCCCTGTCCCTACAAACAAGGATTAGCACAGTAAAACACACTGACACTCTCCCTACCTATAGTTTTCTGTCCCTATAAAAATTTTTTTTTTAAAGATGGTTGATGATCAATGCTTTAGCACAGTATAGCACAAGGAGAATTTCCCTCACTGTCCTTCCCTGTCCCTACAAACAAGGATTAGCACAGTAAAACACACTGACACTCTCCCTACCTATAGTTTTCTGTCCCTATAAAAAATGTTTTTTTAAAGATGGTTGATGATCAATGCTTTAGCACAGTATAGCACAAGGAGAATTTCCCTCACTGTCCTTCCCTGTCCCTACAAACAAGGATTAGCACAGTAAAACACACTGACACTCTCCCTACCTATAGTTTTCTGTCCCTATAAAAAATGTTTTTTTAAAGATGGTTGATGATCAATGCTTTAGCACAGTATAGCACAAGGAGAATTTCCCTCACTGTCCTTCCCTGTCCCTACAAACAAGGTTTAGCACAGTAAAACAGACTGACACTCTCCCTACCTATCCTTCTCTTTCCCTAAAGGAATCCAGGTTAAGCAAGAAAAAAAATGTCACTGTCCCTGCCTATGCTTCTCTTTCCCTGCTCCGGAACACACTACACTAGGCCGCCGTGCTGGTGGCCTTTTATAGTGTGGGGCGTGTACTAAACACCCTCAGCAATAATTGGCCAATCATTGCTCTCCTCGCTGCCGGCGCTGTGATTGGCCAAGCATGCGGGGTCACAGTGCATGCTTGGCCAATCACAGCGCCTGGATGACACTGCGATGGCGTAGTGCATTGTGGGCCGCGAATTAGGCGCGAACGGCCCAAATCGTTCGTTGTTCGGCGAACGATCGAACAGCCGATGTTCGAGTCGAACGTATGTTCGACTCGAACACCGAGCTCATCCCTACCCAAGAGAGAGTTAAGTCCAAAGAGAAATGGAAGAAAGAAAGTCAAAAGGGAAAATGCAAAGATCAAAAGAAAGAGACCCCTTTGAAGCGATATCCAGAGAAGCTGGTGGGTCCCTCCCCGAAAGTACCAGTTCAAGTGGAGGGAGTCTACACAAGAGCCATATTGGATACTGGGGCGCAAGTGACCATGTTGTACCGGGACATTTATGACAAGCATTTAAGTCACCTACCCATCCAGAAGATTGAGGACAGAGAGTTTCCCTTATGATGGCTATCTGCCTATAAAACTGACTTTTGACCCGTCCATAGCCGGGAAGGCTGAAGTGTTTGATACCTTAGCTGTGGTATGTCCCCGACCGCCTGGAGCTAACAAGAGTACCTTAATAATAGGGACCAACACGGATCTGGTCCGAAGACTTCTGGCCCCTCTGACAAGAAGGAAAGACCTCACAGTCACTGAGATCCACCCAATGTTGAAGACAGCCTACCAACGGCTGATCTTGGAACAGAAGGCCCCGGAAGAGGGGGTAGGGAAGGTCTGGAGGCTGGGAAGAAGGGGAATAGTGCTGCAGCCCGGTGAAGTAACCTGCTTGAAAGCCACAGTGAAACTCACTTGGGAGCAGCCTGGCCCTTTTGTCATGTTGGAACCCGACCCAAGGGAAGAACATTCGGGCTTAGAAGTAGTCCCAGAAGTGGTCCCGGTGAGGGCCCTGAAGAAGGCTCATTGTAAAGTGCCTGTGAGCGTCAGAAATACCACGGATGGTCCCATGGAAATCCCAGCCAGGCTGTTACTGGGCCGGGTGTGCCCAGCTACCCCAGTTGCTTCATCAGATGTGGAGAAGACAGATGGAGAAAGTACTGTGTGGGAGAAACTTTCCATGGAGAATCCAAACCTGCCCAGGCCTTGGAAGGAGAGAGCCAAGGCCCAGTTGACCAGGTGGGAAAGGATCTTTTCCCAAGATGAATTTGATGTGGGGTGTGCTAGGAGTGCCACCCATCGAATCCGCCTCCAGGAAGACAAGCCCTTCAGGGGTGATTCGAGAATCTAGAAGTCCCTATGCCTCCCCTATAGTGGTGGTCCAGGAAGAAGAATGGGTCACTGAGGCTGTAAATAGACTATAGGACCCTCCATACCGGACCAGTATACCATTCCGAGGATAGAGGATGCCTTACAGAGTTTTTCTGGAGCCAAGTGGTTCAGTGTTATGGAACTCAAGAGCGGGTACTATCAGATCCCAATGCATCCAGAAGACAAAGAGAAGACGGCTTTCATAACCCCGGTAGGGTTCTTTGAATTCGAACGGATGCCTCAAGGTCTGTCTGGAGCTCCAGCCACCTTCCAACGTCTCATGGAGAAGACTGTGGGAGATATGAACCTCATCGAAGTCCTCGTATACTTGGATGACATCATTGTCTTCGGAAGAACCTTGGAAGAGCATGAAGAGAGGCTGGAGAAAGTTTTGAAGAGACTGAGTGAGGAAGGACTCAAGCTCTCACCTGAAAAATGCCAATTCTATCAGTCATCAGTCAACTATCTGGGGCAAATAGTGTCTGAAGATGGGGTAGCCACAGACCCCGAAAAATTGGAGGCAGTCACCTCCTGGCCCAGGCCCACCACTGTGACAGAGCTCAGATCCTTTCTGGGGTTCTGTTCCTATTACAGGAGGTTTGTGGAGGGGTTTGCTCGGATAGCCAGACCTCTGAATGAGCTGCTTAAGACGGAGGGGGAAGAGGACGACACAGGCCCCAGAAAGCCAGAGGAGTCAGTCAAGGACCAGTGGTATGAGAAGTGTGAGAAGATGTTGAAGAAGACATTAACCACTGCCCCTGTCCTGGCCTACGCAGACCCTAAGAAGCCTTATGAACTTCATGTAGATGCCAGTCATGATGGTTTGGGAGGAGTGCTGTACCAGAAGCATGAAGAGCAACTGAGGCCTGTTACGTATGTGAGCAGAAGTCTGACTCCCTCCGAGAAGAACTACACCACCCATAAGTTGGAGTTCCTGGCCCTTAAGTGGGCGGTAGTTGACAAACTCAGAGACTATTTGTATGGGGCAGAATTCACAGTGAAAACCGACAACAACCCCCTCACCTATCTTTTCACCACAGCAAAGTTGGATGCCACAGGACATAGATGGCTGGCGGCGCTGTCTGCCTTCAATTTCAGCCTGAAATACAGACCTGGGGCTGGAAACCGAGATGCACACGCTTTGTCTAGAAGATCTCACGTCCCCACTTGCAGTACAGAAGACTGGACCCAAGTGGCACCCGACGGGGTGCGGGCCCTCTGTCAAGGGGCTGAACTCCAAGCCAGTGGCGGCTCAAGAGCAGAAGAGGTAGGGGTTACCATAGTAGGAGTTCCCAAGCAATACTGTGGAATAACCCAACTGGGGAAGATAACTTGCCAAAATTGTCAAAAAAAGAGTTGAGATCTGATCAATTGGAAGACCCCATGGGGAGGTTGGTCTTGGTGGCCCTAGAGAATCAGGATCCGAATAGACTCTTACGCCACCCTTCAAAGGAGGCTCGCCTATTGAGGAAGGAGTGGGACAGGTTGCAGGTGCATCAGGGAGTGGTCTACCGAAGGGGCCCCTCTGATGACCTAGAAGACAAATGGCAATTGTTCTTGCCTGAGAAGCACCGAGAGACAGTCCTGGTTGCTCTGCATGACAACCATGGCCACCTAGGGGCGGAAAGGACCTTTCAACTCGTTAGGGACCGTTTCTATTGGCCCTGCATGAGGGCTGAAGTTGAAGAATACTGCCACTCATGTGCCCGATGCATCCAGAGAAAGACTTTACCTCATCAAGCTGCCCCAATGGGCCATCTGCAAAGTCAAAGCCCACTTGATCTGGTATGCATTGATTTTCTCTGCCTCGAACCCGACCTGAGTGGACTAGGAAATGTTCTGGTAGTAACCGACCATTTCACCCGATACGCCCAGGCCTTTCCAACCAAGGACCAGAAGGCTTCCACCGTGGCCAAAGTGCTGATGGAGAAATACTTTGTACACTATGGGCTACCACAACGGCTCCATTCAGATCAGGGAACGGATTTTGAAAGTCGATTGATCCGGAAACTCCTGGATTCTTTGGGGATCAAGAAGACAAGAACTACCCCCTATCATCCACAAGGTGATGCTCAGCTGTAGAGGTTCAACCGAACCCTGCTCAACATGCTGGGGACCCTAAGCAGTGAAAAGAAGCAGCATTGGAGCAACCACATAGCGGCAGTTGTGCATGCATACAATAGCACCACCAGTGACGCTACAGGGTACTCACCCTATCGACTTATGTTCGGGAGAGAAGCAAGACTACCCGTAGATCTGGCCTTTGGCACTTCCATAGACCATTGTTCTGCTGCTTCCCACAAGGGATATGTCGATAGACTCAGACGCAATTTGAAATTGGCCTATGAACAGGCCCAGGCGGCCTCGGAGCAAAGGGGGGCCCGCAACAAGAAGAATTTTGACCCGAAAGTTAGGATTCAGGATTTGCAACCAGGAGACAGAGTGTTGCTACGGAACTTGGGGGTCCCTGGAAAACACAAGCTTGCAGACAGATGGAGACCTGAACTTTATGTTGTTTGCAAAAGGCTACCGGGCCTGCCCGTTTACAGACTTAAACCAGAAGGGAAGGTGGGATCTTTGAAGACCTGGCATCAGAACCACCTACTCCCACTAGCGGAGGCAGTTCGGATACCCCCTGTGATGGGTTCCCCTGAGTCAACCTCCATCCTGGATACTCCCAGACCATACACTCGGTCCCAGACCCCTCGAGTCAGGGATACAGAGACCTCGGAGATAAGTGAAGATGAGGGAGAGGAACTTGATTGGCTTTGGCCTTCCCAGGCCCCAGAGACTTCTGTTATTGATCTTCCACCTGAAGAAGACACCGAAGACCGAACACTGAATGCACAAGCTACTGAGTTCATTCCGTCCAGTCCTTGGTCAGATTCTTGGTAGAGTGCCTATGACTTGCTCCCTGAGGAAGATCCAAGGGAGTCTCTGTACCTCCCTGCTCCGGAGTCCAGTGCTCCCGAACCAGAGGAAATTCCTGAGTTGGTTCCAGAAGAGGAGCCTGTTCTAACAGAGAGCCCAAGAGGACAGAGGAAGCGAAGAGCCATAAAGCCTCCCAGAAGATTAACTTACCCACAGATGGGGAGGAGTGCGGAAGACACTGTGGTTACTGCCAGAAGGAGTACGGAAGACCCTGATCCTCCCACTGTTCATTTAGTGGGGGGCAAACCCAGCTCACTCTCTGGCACAGTTAGGCAGGACACTAGTGATGGTGTGACCTGTGGGCAGGGGAGTTCACCGCCTCGGTTTTGGTGGGAATTTCCTCTGCCAACATCATACAAAACTTTGATTGATGTTGTACGTTCTGTGATTTAAGTTTATGTTATCTTTGGGGACCAAAGAGTTTAAGTGGGGGGAGTGTGTAGCGGGGTCTCCTTTAAGGCCCCGGGGCTACGTTACCCAGAACCCCGTTCGGCACTCAGAGTGCAGTTAGCCACCGCAGAGACTCATGGGAGGGGTTATTTAAGGAGGAGGCGAGGTGGAGCTTGGCCTCTTTGGGCACCGCGCTGCAAGCAACAGCTTCTTCCTGTGCGGATCTGCTGCAGTGCAAGGCCTGAAGCCTGGGGCCTTGCGCAACTTCCGAAGAGACTTCCACCCCGCTGCGGAGCCTGGGTGGCAACAGACTGGTCGAGTGAGGACATCAGTTGGATCGGGGACCCGATCGTTGCAGACGCTGTGTGCGGAGACACAGCAGGTGGAAGTCCCGGGCTGGGATCGCGCCCGGAGTGGTGAGCGAGCACTTGCTCAATCAAATAGACTTTACCGATTCTAGGCCTATAGACTGCCGTGGCTCACCGATCGTTTGCTTGTTGTTCCACTGGGGGACCGGTAGCAGGACAGAGTTGAAGTGTCCCCCCAGAATAGTGTTTTAGTGATTGCCAGTTTGTGGATTACAAATACTATTCATCAAGTGCACCACCGAAAGTTTGCATGCGAAGAAATCCCTATAGGAAGGACTGAGATTTATTCTAGGTCAGGCCTGGCAAGGGTGGGGAGATAGGATATTGTTTAGTGCGCCACAGGGCGTGTATACCATAATAGCTACGCGTGGTGGATTACCGCGCCATTATTGTGTGCTATATTGATTGCTTCAGGGCTCTGCAAGCTGGTTGTGTGTATTATATCCTGCTTAAGCCTTTTTTACAACCAAAGTAAAACTGTTATACTTAATCTTTAACATTTGTGTGTTGTCTTACCGAAAGAGGGTGCCTTTACAATACCAATTGATTATGATAAAAATATAACCCCTAGACTAGCTGTGCCAGGGTGGGTCGAGCAGATTGCCGGGGGTTGGTGGTGCTATACACAGGGCCCGAAAACAAATCCAGCGGCTCTCTTAAGTGGGGGTAGCGCTACAATATATATATATATTGTACATTAACATCACTCCCTGCCTTCAAGGAGCTTACAATCCAAGGTCCCTAACTCACATAGACAAGAACCAATTAACCTACCAACATGTTTTTGGAGTGTTGGACGAAACTGGAGTACCCGGAGGAAACACACGCAGCCTCAGGGAGAACATGCAAACTCCAGGCAGGTAGTGCTGGCCCTATGCATTATAATGCATACACAATTTCATAGCCTGGTGTTTCTACAAAGGTTTTTGATGATAAATATCTAGGGTAGGATGAGATATCTGGGGCCCCTCATTTCAAAAGGGACTTCCAGATTTCAATAAGTGACCCTCTGCAGACTTCTACATCCACTAAGCCAAGGATGTGGGGATGACACCTCTGTCCCCAATAACAGGCACCCTCCCAATGTTAGGCCCCTTTCACACTGGGGCGTTTTTCATGCGGTTTAGCGCTAATAATAGCGCTGTTATACCGCATGAAAAAATCCTGCCCTGTGTCTTCAATGTGAAAGCCCGAAGGCTTTCACACTGAAGCGGTGCGCTAGCAGGACCGCTCCAAAAGTCCTGCTAGCCGCTTCTTTACAGCGGTAAAGGAGCGGTGTGTTCACCGCTCCTTTACCGCGGTCTCCCATTGAAATCAATGGGACAGCGCGGTAATACCGCCCGCAAACCGCGGCAATAGCCGCGGTTTGCGGGCGGTATTAACCCTTTTTCGGCCGCTAGCGGGGGTTAAATTAACCCCCCTAGCGACCGCATACCGCGGTAAGAACGACAGTATAGCAGCGCTGAAAATCGCGCTGCTATACCGCCACCGCTCCTGCCCGCCCCAGTGTGAAAGGGGTCTTAAGGACATGTGACATGGTATGCTTCAGGAGGAAGTGTATGCTTACTAACCAGCCATTCTTGGTCAGCCAAACTGTATGTCCTTATAAGGGACCAGTATGATTTTTTTTCTCTTTTGTATATTTGCATGGGGTTCGCCTCAAAACCCATACCAGATCCTTGTCAACGATAATATCTGTTGTGGATCTGTTGTGAGCAATTTTATTTTGCTTTTTTTCCCTTTTTTTTCTCCCTTAAAAATTAATACCAGACCCATAGCAAGTGGATAAGGATCTGGGGTGGATTTTGAGAGATTCCCCCAGCTGCTTTATCTACAATCAGAATGGAGCCTTGCCAGGAAAATTATTAGCAATGGATTTTTTCTCTTCAAAATCCAGAAGTATTGTGGGAGTACATTGTATTGGTGTGTCACTTCATGAGCAGGTTTTTTTTTTTAACCAACAGCTAGCAAAGTGGCCTTGAAAAAGGCTAGAAACAAATAAGATTTGGCTTTCTTTAGATTTTTATTTTTTTCAATAGTTTTTATTGAAGAATTTTAGCAAAGTACAAACAGAGTACATAGTCGTACAACAGTGTAAAAAAGTACAGAAGATACGCAATGTGACATTAATAAAAATAACAAAAAAACAAAACAATGCAGTTTATTACTATGAAACATTAGGTGTAGGGAGAAACAAACAGGGAGGGCAAGGAATTAGATGGATAGCAATGAAAATGACATTAACTATTTCCGGAAAAGTAGTTTGAGTGAGAGATGAGTATTAGTGCAATCATAAACATATAAACCTAGAGACGTACTTTATTCAACTTTAAACCAATCTGTCCATATTTTCCACTGGTTATCAAAAATTGTCCTCCTTCCATCCTTGTTTGCCAACAAGGATTTCTAGGTGTAATTAGTTTGAGTAATTTCAAGTAATTCTGAGACATTGGGTACCTTATTGGACTTCCAGTATCTGGCCGCTAATGACCACCGTACAGAAGCAAGGAGGGAAAGTCTCAATGCCTAAATTCAGCAGGGCTACCCCGGGGTCTGGTGGCATCAGCACTCCCGTAATGTGTGAGATGCATTTGAATAAGCTCTTCCAAAAACTGGTAAGATGTTTGCAGGACCAGAACACATGTAGGATGTTTCCCACGGCACCGCAGTCTCTCCAACACATTGGGGAGTTGGAGCTAGAGAATTTTGCCATTCTATATGGTGTAAGGTACCATCTCTGGGCCAGTTTTTGGGAGAGTTCCCAGTGGTTTACGCATCTAGTGGCTTTGTATGTGGTTTTAAATGCACGCTGCCATTGGGTCGGTGTAAAGGACTTACCTAAATCTGATTCCCATTTTCGGTAAGGAAGAGAGTCAGTAAAAGTAAGTTTGTTTTGGAAAAGGTTGTAGAAAAAAGAGATCCTTTTAGGAGGGGTAGATGTCTTTGTATAGAATTTCCACACTTCTTCCTGAATAAAAATGTGATGGGATTTTAGTGTTTTAAAAAAATGGGCTACTTGGATATATTTGTAGCGGTCAGTGGGCGTTAGAGTAAATTCTATTTTGAGTTCATCTAATGTTTTGAGTGTATTGTTTCTATATAAGTCAGCAATATAAGATATGCCCTTGGCCACCCAATCCGAGTGCTTAGAATGCGGAATTGCATGTGCCAAGATCTCTATGGGGATAGGGATATCTGTTCTACTGGAGGGTCGGGATGACATTTTGTGTAAGCCTCTCCAGGCCATAAGGGAAGCTTGAATGGTTTGTGGTAGTTGACGTAGGGGGAGTGGTCTCCAAATATCTAGTAGTAGATGATTTTGTAGGTCTAGCGTCGGACTAAGGGCTTGTTCAATACTGCTCCATAGGATGTCAGGAGATGGTGAGAACCAGTATTGGAGCTGGGTAAGTATGGATGCTTGAAAGTAGTCCCGTATGTCAATTAAGCCCATCCCACCCACCGACCTGTGTTTGAGTAGAAGGGTTTTGGAGCATCTGGGTCGCTTGGAGTCCCAGATATATTTTTTGAGGAGAGAGTTTAATGATTTAAGATGATTATTTTTAAGCGGGATCGGAAGCGTTCGGAATACATATAGAATTTGGGGGAGTAGGAGCATTTTGAAGGATGCTTAGCGGCCAGACCAGGATAATTCTACTTTGGCTAGACGTTTGTTTCTTTGCCTATCTTGTCTATTAGGGGGATATAATTGGCATTCACCAGTTTTGAGGGGTCGGCCGTTATTTGTAGTCCTAGATAGGGTATGCTTGTCTTATTCCAGGTATAGGGGAAGGTAGTTTGCAAGTGGGATTGGAGGTGGGGAGGGAGGTTCAAGCCTAGTATGAGAGATTTCGTACAGTTAACCTTATAGTAGGAGATTTGGCTAAATTGGTTAAGGATGTTGTGGGCATGTGATAGGGACGTGTTTAGCGAGGTTAGAAAGAGGACAATATCATCAGTGAAAAGATTTATATTATGCGATTTATCTTGGAGAGAGAAGCCTGGTGTGCCTGGGTGCGTCCTGATTTTTTCCGCTAGGGGCTCTATGAGAAGGTTGAAAATTGAGGGGGATAGGGGGCACCCCTGCATTGTTCCATTAGTAATGGAAAAAGGGAGAGACAGCATATTCAAGGTGTAGACTTGCGCACAGGGAGAGGCGTACAAAGCCAAAATAGCCGACAATATAGGGCCAGAGAAACCAAATTTTTTGAGGGTCTGGGTCATATAACCCCAATGTACCCTGTCGAATGCCTTCTCTGCATCCAAAGAGAGCATCAGAGAAGGCACCCGACAGGCCACAGCATACTGTATGAGATTTATAACTCTCCTCGTGGCATCCGAAGCCTGTTTTCCCGTGGTGAAGCCTGTTTGATCAGGCTTAATCAGTGTCGGCAAGATTGGAAGGAGCCTATGAGCCAGGATTTTGGCATAAAGCTTAACATCAGTGTTTAGTAAAGAGATAGGCCTGAAGTTGGCCGGGGTAGTGGGGTCTTTACCCAGTTTCGGAATAATAACGACATATGCTTTGAGCATTTCAGTGGGAAATGAGGCAAAGGACATTGCTTCAGAGAACACCAATTTCAACGTAAGGGGGAGAGGATCTCATGAAAGGTCTTGTAGTAGTCGTTCGGTAATCCGTCAGGGATTTACCATTGGGGAGAGTTTTAATCGTCTTCCGAATCTCAGGCTCTGTGATTGGGGAGTTGAGGGACTCCAGTTGCGAGTTTGATAAAGAAGGGAGTGAGAGATCTGCCAGGAAAGCTTGGATGGCGTCATCGGAGGGTTGTGGAGTGTTAGGATCTTTTTTTAGATTATATAGGGAGGAATAATAATCCACAAAGGAGTTTGCTATCTCATTGGGATTATACACTTTACTTTTGTCTGAGTTACGGATTAGAAAGTGTGAGGGGGTTAGCTTGGCAGCGGGTGTGTGTGACCCCCGGGATGGGCTCCCCACACAAAAACAGGCCCAGCAAACGGAGGTTGTGGTTTTCAAAATCAAAAAAAAGGTGCGGTTTATTTTCTATTTACAGTGACAAAACACAGCAAAGCCAAAAGAAACATAAACAAATTAAATCCTGGTCAACTTGACCTCTGACTAAACATACAGGTTTCCTAACTAACAACTGGGATCAGCCTAGTGCTGTCCTAGTCCCTAAGTCCCTGGTTTTAAATGTCCAAGCAAATAGCCACACAGGCTTTGTCTCACCGGACAAGGGTTCACTCTCTCCAGGAAGTCCACACAGGTCTGCTTCCAGGCATGAGCTAACATCTAATGAAGCTGGGAGTTCTTATAGAGGCCTAAATGAGCTGACAAGTTTCAGCTGGTCTCATCAACTCCCTGTCTGTACGACGCCCCACACTCTCCCTAGAGGTATGAGTCATCCATGAGCCCACTAGCCTTAGCTGGGCTTATACAACTCTCCACCTAGTTGTATAAGTCGGCGTAAAGCCTGAATCTGGGCGAAATATATCTACCCCCCTGGATACAACCAGGTGACTTTACCTTCCTGCTGTCACATACCCCCCCCCCTCTTGTTTTAACCTCGGGGTTGGAACACCAGCAATCAGGCATTCATGTACTCGAGACAAAGCATCCACATTCCCCATTTGAACGCCAGGGCGATGCTTTACTGTGAAGTTGAATTCCTGGAGGGCCAGGAACCACCTATTCACTCTTCTATTTGTTTCCTTGTTTTGAGCCATCCACTTTAACGGAGCGTGATCCGTAACCATGTCAAAGTGCCTACCTAGCAGGTAGTACCGAAGGGAATCTAGAGCCCACTTCACCGCTAAACACTCCTTTTCAACGGTGGCGTAATTTACCTCATGGGACTTCAACTTCCTGCTGAGGTAAATGACTGGGTGCTCTTCCCCGTTCCAGACCTGGGACAATACTGCTCCTAACCCCACATCTGACGCATCACTTTGTACGACAAAGTCTTTAGAGAAGTCGGGTGAGTACAACACTGGCTGGCTACATAAGGCTTGTTTCAAGAATTGGAATGCTGCCTCAGCCTCGGGGGTCCATTTAATCATGACCGACCCTTTCCCCTTCGTTAGGTTGGTTAGGGGCACAGCCTTAGAGGCAAAGTGGGGAATGAATCGCCGATAATACCCAGCGATTCCCAGAAAGGCTCGTACCTGCTTCTTGCTGTTGGGACGTGGCCAACTCTGGATGGCCTCGACTTTGTTGAGTTGGGGTTTTATTACTCCCCTCCCAATGGTGTACCCAAGATATTTGGCCTCCTCCTGCCCAATGGTACACTTCTTGGGGTTAGCCGTAAACCCCGCTTCCCGAACAGAGTCCAGGACTGCTTGCACTTTTGGCAGATGTGAGGCCCAATCTGTGCTATGGACAATTACGTCATCCAGGTAAGCCGCAGCATACTTCCGATGGGGCCTCAGCATCTGGTCCATTTTCCGCTGGAATGTGGCCGGCGCATTCTGTAACCCGAACGGCATTCTTTTATATTGGAACGCCCCGTCTGGGGTTACAAATGCGGTTTTCTCTTTGGCCAATTTGGCCAGGGGGATTTGCCAATACCCTTTTGTGAGGTCAAGAGTCGTCATGTATCGGGCTGTTCCCAGCCGGTCGATCAACTCATCTATACGTGGCATGGGGTAGGTGTCAAATTTTGTAACTTTGTTCAACTGACGAAAATCGTTACAAAATCGCCAGCTCCCATCCGGTTTAGGCACCAACACAATGGGACTAGACCAATCACTTTGGGACTCCTCTATCACCCCTAAGTTCAGCATTTTCTGTACTTCCTCCCGTATTGCCTCCCGTCGGGCCTCTGGGATCCGATAGGGTTTTAACTTCACCCTTTCACCGGGCGGGGTAATGATGTCATGCTCTACCCCAGATGTTTGTCCCGGCAGCTCAGAGAATACCTCCTTGTTGCGAAGCACAAACTCCTTAACCTCCTGTTGTTGGGGTTGTGACAAGGTGGCTGCTATTCCAACCTCAGGAATCACGCAACCAGTTTGAGCTGGTGACCAAGTGTCTGCGACTAGGGACTTTCTATCCCTCCAGGCTTTCAACAGATTAACGTGATAGATCTGTTCGGGCTTTCGCCTTCCTGGTTGTCTGACCTTGTAATTCACTTCGCTCACTTTTTCCATTATCTCGTAGGGGCCTTGCCATTTGGCAAGGAATTTACTTTCAACCGTAGGGACAAGTACCAGTATCCTATCCCCCGGGGAAAAGGTACGGGTCTTGGCTCCACGGTTGTACACTCTCTGCTGTGCTAACTGCGCTTGGGCCAAATGTTCCTTCACGATGGGCATTACCTGTGCAATTCGGTCTTGCATCAGGGCGACATGCTCAATCACACTCCTGTGGGGAGAACTCTCACTTTCCCAAGTTTCCTTGGCAATATCCAACAGCCCTCTTGGGTGTCTCCCATACAGTAACTCAAAGGGGGAGAATCCCGTAGAGGATTGGGGCACCTCCCTAATAGCAAACATCAGATAAGGAAGTAGACAGTCCCAATCCTTTCCATCTCTATCCACCACTTTCTTCAACATTTGCTTTAGGGTTTTGTTGAATCTTTCAACCAGCCCATCGGTTTGGGGGTGATACACAGATGTACGTAATTGCGTCACTTTGAACAATTTACACAGCTCCTTCATAACCCGGGACATAAAGGGTGTACCTTGGTCCGTAAGCAGTTCTCTACAAATACCCACCCGGCTAAACACAAGAGATAGCTCTTTGGCTATGGTTTTGGCCGAGGTATTTCGGAGAGGGATCGCTTCTGGATAACGGGTGGCATAGTCCATTATAACTAATATGTACTGGTGCCCCCTAGCGGACTTGATTATAGGACCTACCAAATCCATGGCGATCCTCTCAAACGGGACCTCAATGATGGGTAGAGGGACCAGCGGGCTACGGAAATGTGGCATCGGGGCCGACCTCTGACACACAGGGCAGGAGGAACAATAATTTTCTATGTCCTTTATCACCCCCGGCCAATAGAATCTCTGTAATACCCTCTCTCGGGTTTTCTCTGTCCCCAGATGACCTCCAAGAATGTGCCCATGGGTCAACTCCAACACCAACTTCCTGTAAGGTTTGGGCACCACAAGCTGCTCAACGGTTTCTTCTGCCCTTTTTGCCACCCGATACAGTAGGTCCTTCTCTACGCTGAAGTATGGGTAAGTGCAGGTATTATCTGGGTTCACTAACTCGCCATCTATTTTCACTACGTTTTCCCGTGCCTTTATTAGGGCGGGGTCTTTCAACTGTTCTGTGGCAAAGTTTTCCCTGTGAATCTCAAGATCAGAAAACTCCACAGACGGTAGGTTTTCGTCTGAGGAGGTGGGCTCCTCTCCAGTTTCTTGAGTCTCCCCTGCCAATACTGATAAGGGAAATTCCGGAGAGTCCTCACCACTCTCAGGGGAGTTCTGGCTATCCCATTCCTGGTACATAGGGGCACCAGTGGGGGGCTCAGGATCATCCCACAGTTCCCAGAACTTCGGAAAATCCCTTCCCACAATGGCGTCATGCGGTAACTGAGATACTAAGCCCACTGGATGAGAGAGGGTACCTTTGGGGGTCTCGAAACACACTGTAGTCACTGGATACTCTCGGGTGTCCCCATGCACACAAATAACAGCTACCTTGCTGTTCCCAGAGACCTCTGTTTTAACTAACTCAGCCTTTATCAGGGTCACAAGGCTACCTGAATCCAGCAATACCACAACATTTCTACCATTAACACACATTTTGCATAAATGTTTCTCAGTTCCTCGAATGGCAGTGCATGCGACTGTCGCACACAGCGACTGACGTCTGCCCATCAGAAAGTCACACTGCATGGGTTCCTCCACAACCGGGCAATTGGCTGCAATATGTCCCGCTTGCCGGCAGCGGTAGCAAACGATCCTTCTTGCCGCCTCTTGAGCCGCTGATTTCCCAGGCTGTTCTCGCCAAACTTGGGGTAGAGCTCCCACCCTCTCACTCTCTCCACCCTCACCCCTTGGAATCCTCTTATCCGCCCCTGGGGATGGTCTGGTCTTAGGGTGGAAAGTCCGAGTGTCTCTGGAAGAGGCCGTCAGGTTCTCTGTAGCCAAGTATTTCTCCACACGATCCACAAGACCATCGGCCGTCTCTGGGTCTCCATGGCTTACCCACTTTTGGATGGCAGTAGGAAGAGCTCTCAAAAACCGATCCATTACAACACGTTCCACAATCTTTGGTGCGGACAAAGTCTCTGGCTGTAGCCACTTTCTGCTCAGGTGAATGAGATCATACATTTGAGACCTGGGGGGTTTTCCAAGCTGGAAAGTCCAGTTATGCACACGCTGAGCCCGGACAGCCTGGGTGACACCCAGCCTTGCCAATATTTCAGCTTTTAGCATCACATAGTCTTTTGCTTGGTCAGGCTCTAGGTCATAGTAAGCCTTCTGCGATTCACCAGTTAACAGAGGAGCCACCAGTCCAGCCCACTGCTCCTCAGGCCACTTTTCTCTTTCAGCAGTCCTTTCAAATGTGGTCAAAAATACCTCTGGATCATCCTCTCCAGTCATTTTTGTCAATAAACGACTCACCCCAAAGGACGCGGTATTAGTGGGACGGCTTTCCTCACTGGTCTGCGGACGTTGCTGCATTACTGCTTCCATTTGTTGTAGTCTCTGCTCTTGCTTCTGTAACAGGTCTATGAAGCGGGCCTCAGATTGCTGCTGGGCTTGTTGCTGAGCTTCCAGACTCTGTTGGTGAGCTTGCTGCTGGGCTGCAAGGCTCTGTTGTTGAGCTGCAAGGCTCTTTTGCAAACCTGCATTTGTCTGCTGTTGATTGGCATTTGCTAGAGCCAGCTGCTTCAGTATCTCCTCCATGCTGGCTTAAAAAAAAACTGCCACTGGTTCTCCACCAACTGTGAGGGGGTTAGCTTGGCAGCGGGTGTGTGTGACCCCCGGGATGGGCTCCCCACACAAAAACAGGCCCAGCAAACGGAGGTTGTGGTTTTCAAAATCAAAAAAAAGGTGCGGTTTATTTTCTATTTACAGTGACAAAACACAGCAAAGCCAAAAGAAACATAAACAAATTAAATCCTGGTCAACTTGACCTCTGACTAAACATACAGGTTTCCTAACTAACAACTGGGATCAGCCTAGTGCTGTCCTAGTCCCTAAGTCCCTGGTTTTAAATGTCCAAGCAAATAGCCACACAGGCTTTGTCTCACCGGACAAGGGTTCACTCTCTCCAGGAAGTCCACACAGGTCTGCTTCCAGGCATGAGCTAACATCTAATGAAGCTGGGAGTTCTTATAGAGGCCTAAATGAGCTGACAAGTTTCAGCTGGTCTCATCAACTCCCTGTCTGTACGACGCCCCACACTCTCCCTAGAGGTATGAGTCATCCATGAGCCCACTAGCCTTAGCTGGGCTTATACAACTCTCCACCTAGTTGTATAAGTCGGCGTAAAGCCTGAATCTGGGCGAAATATATCTACCCCCCTGGATGCAACCAGGTGACTTTACCTTCCTGCTGTCACAAAAGGGAATAGACGTTTTTGCTTTACAATCTTTTAGTCCAGGGGTCTTCAAACTACGGCCCTCCAGGTGTTTAGGAACTACAATTCCCATCATGCCTAGTCATGTCTGTGAATGTCAGAGTTTTCCAATGCCTCATGGGATTTGTAGTTCTGCAAAAGCTGGAGGGTCGTAGTTTGAGGATCTCTTTTTTAGTCGCTAAGCCAAGAATTTGCCAGCTCGGTTGCCAGAAGAGTAGTGGGACAATTTTAGGGATTGAATATGTTTGTCATATTGATCTAGCAGGAGGAGCCTGATGCCGCGTACACACGACCATTTTTCTCGTCGGGAAAAATTACATTTTTTCTTTTTGACGAGAAAAACGACCGTGTGTGGGCTTTTGGTAATTTTTCCTGACGAGAAAAACGGCATTAATCACGACGAGAAAAATTAGAACATGCTCTAATTTTTCTCGTCGTGATTCAGGGCATTTTTTTCCGCGGCAGTTTTGCCATAGGGAAATACTGCTGGGGAGCCTACACACGGTCGTTTTTCTCGACCAAGAGAAAAAATGACGGGAAAAACGGCCGTGTGTAGTGGAACAAAATCGATCGTGTGTACGCGGCATGAGATTGGAACGCAACCTAGTCAATTTATTTGCAATGGAGATATCGGAAGTACTTTTATTTTGAGCCTCTAATGCCTTGTACACACGATAGGAATTTCTGATGAAAAAAGTCTGATGGAATTTTTTCATCAGAAATTCCTATCGTGTGTGGGCCCATCAGACTTTTTTCCATAGGATTTTAGAAATAGAACAAGTTTTAAATTTTTCTGATGGGAAAAATTGAAAATTCCGATCGTCTGTGTGTTGGAGAAAAAACCCATGCATGCTCAGAATCAAGTCGACGCATGCTCGGAAGCATTGAACTTCATTTTTCTCGGCTCATCGTAGTGTTTTACGTCACTGCGCTTTGGACGGTCGGAATTTAGTCTGACAGTGTGTATGCAAGACTGATGGAAGACAGCTTGAAAGGAATTCTGACAGAAAATTACATCAGATTTTAGCCCATAGGAAATTCCTATCATGTGTACAGGGCATAAGAGTTTGATGTCAGAGAGAAGGGAGTCTAATTTTTGTGTCCTCTAACTTCTTGCCCGTGAACACATTTGAAGCATAATGCCCCTGATGAGGGCTTTATGAGCACACCACACAGTAAACGGATTTGAAACAGATTGAGCATTTAAAGCAAAATATTCATTCAATTGGTTGGTTAGGGAGGAAATCTGTGAAGGCTGCTGGAATAGCCGAGAATTAGAACGCCATATGAAGGCCTGTGGTGAGGTGGGACCATCATTTACCGTGATGGATACAGGAGCGTGGTCTGACCACGTGATGTCGTGTATGTAGGAAGAAGAGACCTTTTGAAGCAAAAATTTGTCAACCTGGATTAGGTCAATGTGGGAGTATGAGTTGTGTCTGGAGGAGTGAAAGGTGAAGTCACGTTCATTCGAGTGTTGACACCTCCAGGCATCATAGATTTCCTCCGCATGTAGTAGCGGTTGCAGTGAGGGTAGGGGTCGTTGGGCCTTAGAGGTAGTGTCCATCTTATACTCAACTGTTACATTATAGTCCCTGCACATTATTATAGCTCCACGTTTGACTGAGTCCACCTTACAAAACAACCTTTTTAAAAACCGGAGCTGGTGAGCATTGGGCGCATACAGGTTGGCTGTAGTGTAAAGCCTATTGTTAATATTGTTTTAAATGTGCCCATCAGGATCAGGTACCTTCCTTACGGATCTGCGTGTGATTCCAGGAGAGAGAAAGCCCCTGATGGCAATGAGGACCCCTTTCTGCGTTTTAGGAGCTGAGGCTGTGAGTATATATGTGGAGATTTACTGTGGTAGAAGGAGGGTGCATTTGAGGCTAGCCAGTGTGTTTCCTGTATGCACAGAATGTCATAGTGTAATTTGAGGGCTTCTCTCCAAACTGAGGCACGTTTAGCCGGATGGTTCAGGCCATAGACATTAAAGGAAGTCACTTTGATAGCCATGTCTAACAAATGGGGGGGGGAGAGCTAATAGTACCTTACAGAGTTCAGGACTCCTCCAGAAGGTCCACGGTCAGCAGATTGAGAATTCTGGTGTGGAATAGGCCATCTTCACAGGTATACAATTACTTTCCATCTCGAACGGGGTGGGATAGGGAGTAAAAACATAGAAAACAATAGAAAAACAGTCAGAGAACAAACAGGTAACAAATATGGTAAAAAGGTAGATTCCATCCGGAATCTGGGGGTAGGAATACTGCCCATTTTTCAAGGAGGGGAAACTTGTGGGCTGCAAGCTCCATATTAGTACAGGAATTATGTAGTTTGGATAGCTGATTACTGCAAAGGGGCTCACGGGCTGTGCTTTTTAGTTTTCCGCTTGTGTGACACAACATGCCAAGCATCCTGGGTGGACATCTTGGAGGTGGACGGTGATCCCTCACAGGTTTGCTCTGGTAGGTTATCCCATGATCTGAGCAGGGTGATAGTCAGTTTTGTTGGATAACCCCACCTGTAAACAATACTATGGTTCCGGAGCGCTTTGGTAACGGGTAGTACAGATTTACGTTTCTGCATAGTATATTGCGAGAGATCTGCATATACTTGGATGGCGGAGTATTGCTCAGAGGGGCTGCGTGGTTTTGCGGAAGGCAAACATAAACTGTTCTTTCACGTGAAAAAATGTACCCGCATCAATACATCCCTAGGTATATTGTCTGAAAGGTGGGACGGTTTGGGTAGGCGGTGAAATCTATTGATTACCAGTTCAGAAGCCGATACAGAGGGAAGATAGGCTGCCATGAAATCTTGGGCATACTGGGTAAGTTGAGTGGGTAGAACAGGATCAGGTGTTTCACGTTCTTTCTATGTGATCTGTCCTCAAGGTCTGCGACTTTTGCTTTAAGCCATGAGACTTCCTGAGACTGATCATTGTGAGCATCCACAAGTGAGTTATATGAAGATGCATAGTCACCCATCTTTTTCTCCACATGATCAATTCTGCCCAGTTCTCCCACCTCAGCCTTGAAATTTCTCATGCACTCCATCATGTCTGCATGGAGAGAGCTGCGCAGAGAGATCAACATGTCCTTTAGGGTAGTGTCAGAGACAGGCTGGTTTGTGGTAGGGAAGGAGTTAATAGTGTCTGCCAGCTCCCTCGTGTCCTCCATTGAGGCCTGGTGTACACTAACCTTGGTGCCGTGTGAGTCATCCGACAAGCGGGGCTTTGACTTCACTGGGCTGCAGGAGAGCGGAGTGGAGGCATCAGGTGAGTGCTGGTGAGAGCTTGCTTTTGATCCCAGGCTCGGCGTGGCCACGCCGAGCCCGGGATCAAGAGCGTGGAGACTGGGGAGCAGCCGCCGGCACCATCTTGGAGTGTGTTGTGGTCCTTAGGGGAAAGAAATCCTTTAGTTTTTTCGGCTATGCGGGGTTCTGCCATTTGCGAGTCATCCCTGGGAGGTGTGCGGGACAGTGGCTGTGAGCTGGTGTCTGTGGGGTCAGCCTGAGTCACCTCATGTTGTCTGTAATCCTGTCGCTGAAGCGGAGCTGCGGGTTTCAGCCGTCCATTCACTCGCGCAGTAGCCACGTCCCCCCCCCCCTCGCTAGATTTTAATGGGATGTAAGTGCTATGTTCACGGTTCAAGGATTTCAGGCTGAGTTTGGGGATTCTCCCACAAACTGAAAACAAGCCAATTACAAATACAAATCCCTTGAAGAATCTTGAAATTCTGCCATTTCTGTTTATTTAATAGAGGAACACACACTTTATTGAGGATTTGGTGCTGATGATCTTCTCTACAAAACACTCACCTTCTTGGTCCTACTCCCACACATGTACTCATGATATTCCCACCCTTATTGTTACTATTGTTATTCTTACTGTTGGACTCGCAACTGTCACTGTTTTCATAGTGGCATATTGTAACGACTGTCGGGTTGTTGACTAGATATTTTTATGGTTGCCCATTTGTTTCTTTTATATTATCATAATTGCCTCTTGTTGCCTGTTTATTCTCACAATCGCCCACTTGTTGCAGGCCTATTGTCACAATTTCCCATGTATTGTTCACATATAGTTACAATTGAAATTCCTCAATGAGAGCAAAGTTGTTCGTAATCTGTCGAAAACCTAAAGGAGTACAATTTGTTGCTGTTTGTAAAACTATAATTGTGCAGTGTCCTGTGACCTAGAGATCATCTCTAGCAAGTGGCAGGTAATTTCAGCAATAAAGGTGCTATTTGTGAGGGAAATCTCCATTTTATTTTTTGGAAATGTATCCTCTCTTTAACCACTTCAGCCCCGGAAGGTTCTTCTGTTGACATACAATAAATGTGGGCAGTGCCTTATTGCATTGAATTCAGTTTTACAGTTTTGGAAACCCAAAGAGAGATCAAAGTTACTGGGCCTAATATATTTAAGTTTATGCACATATGATGGTAAATCAGTTATGCACAGACAACCAAATTGCATCCTAACATATTTACTGTTACATGCATAGGGGATACAGCGTATATTTGGTGAATTTACTAAAAAGTATGTTTTATTATGGTTTTTACACTCCAGTGTTCGAACATGCCAGCTCAGTGGTTAGTAAAAAATGTGTCTTCCTAGCCCCTGTTAGTAATTTTAAATGTAAATTTGCATGCATATTTCTCCTTTGACATCTTCACTTTGTGATATGCAGATCCTCTTCTTGAAAATTCTCCTGACTTGGTTCTGCTAACTCCATACATGCACACAATAATCTGCGATCACTACGTTAAAAAACACACAGCAATTGGATGACATGGTATTACTGTACCATGCAATCTGGTGCAGGCAAACGCACTGCGTTGTGACCTTAGTTTGGGGTATTGAATTAACATTGACACCCACTGCAGATCGCAACTGCAGTGCGTTTTGAATGTGGTGTAGGAAATTAGCATGAAATGTGAGTTTCCCACAGCCTTTTATGGTGTGAAAGGGCCCTTAGTTCAGGCTTGCGGGATTTTGTTCATTTCTGGGGAAGGTCCCACCAGCACAAGTCATCTCCCCAGTTCTATCACAAACCCTTCCACTCGTTGTATTGATTTGAGAGGATTTGTGCTTTTAGTTTTTTACTTTATTTTATTTAATCATAGGACATTTCCAGGACATACTTATATCATTACATAGCTTTATCAGTCAACATATCTTTGAGATACACTTATAATAACAAAAGGTAAAAATGATCTCATTTCCCAAAAATATCATCTCTATTTCTCATCATTAACCAAAAAGTGTTTATCCAATATCTATAATTATAATTATATCTCTTCTCTTTAACGCTTCCGGAGTGCAGTCTAATCATTCCTTACCCCCACCCTCTCTCCACTCCGTAGCCTGTCCTGTTTAATTTTAACCCAAAACTACCCGAAAAACCCACATTAAAAAAGGGGGGGATGGGAAAGGGGACCAAATACGCCGGAGACCGAGACTCTTAAAGATTTTCCTAATTATTGTCATAAAGAATTCTCCCTTCTTCTGATAATGCAAAATTTTCCATTCTAACCAAATCCTGATGTATAATTCCCGTTGATGTCTTGCTGAGAATACCAAGTCTTCCAGTCTACTAATTTCTTTAACCTTATCTAACCACATCCTTACCGTCGGTGGCAGTGCTGATTTCCACCTCAGAGGAATGCAAGCCCTTGCCGCCTCCAAGAGGTGGCAGATAATCGATTCTTTATATGCTTTCTCTGGTATATATGATTTATGGAAAAGAAAAAAGGAAAGGCCGGATCCTCTCAAACGTAGTCAGGGCTCCAGAAAACACCTCTGGATTTGGAAGAGTCTTAAAAAAATGTGTAATCTGAATAGATCTCCATAGTCCTAATTTATATATATCTGCTTGTGTCATTAACTCCGGAATCTTTACCCATCTTCCTTCTCTTATATATGATGATGTTTGTATTTATCCTGCATCTGATAAGTGCCGGAAACGTATATCTTCATACCCCGGTGAGAAAAGTGGATTTCCCAATATCGGGTATAGGGGAGATGCTTCAGGCATTATACCCATACTGGGTAATAGATCAAAGCAAATTTTTACAGTATTCCCTATCAATGGGTGATTTATTATTTGTTTCGAGAGAGAAAAGCATAGCACCAAGGGGCTCTGCCCAAGGGTATCAAAGACTGTGCACATTCCATCTGTACCCAGAGTTTGGTATCTTTGTGCCTATTCCAGTCAATTACCCTACTTAAGTGGGTTGCTAGATAATATTTTTGTATATCCGGCACTGCCAATTCTCCATATTCTTTTGGACACATCAATATCTTACGTTGTATCCTAGGGTGCTTATATGCCCAGATAAAATCAAACAATAGTTTTTAAATAACAAGATTTGGCTTTCTTTAGATTTTTTTTTTTCAATAGTTTTTATTGAAGAATTTTAGCAAAGTACAAACAGAGTACATAGTCGTACAACAGTGTAAAAAAGTACAGAAGATACGCAATGTGACATTAATAAAAAAACAAAAAAACAAAAACAATGCAGTTTATTACTATGAAACATTAGGTGTAGGGAGAAACAAACAGGGAGGGCAAGGAATTAGATGGATAGCAATGAAAATGACATTAACTATTTCCGGAAAAGTAGTTTGAGTGAGAGACGAGTATTAGTGCAATCATAAACATATAAACCTAGAGACGTACTTTATTCAACTTTAAACCAATCTGTCCATATTTTCCACTGGTTATCAAAAATTGTCCTCCTTCCATCCTTGTTTGCCAACAAGGATTTCTAGGTGTAATTAGTTTGAGTAATTTCAAGTACTTCTGAGACATTGGGTACCTTATTGGACTTCCAGTATCTGCCCGCTAATGACCACCGTACAGAAGCAAGGAGGGAAAGTCTCAATGCCTAAATTCAGCAGGGCTACCCCAGGGTCTGGTGGCGTCAGCACTCCCGTAATGTGTGAGATGCATTTGAATAAGCTCTTCCAAAAACTGGTAAGATGTTTGCAGGACCAGAACACATGTAGGATGTTTCCCACGGCACCGCAGTCTCTCCAACACATTGGGGAGTTGGAGCTAGAGAATTTTGCCATTCTATATGGTGTAAGGTACCATCTCTGGGCCAGTTTTTAACTCTGTTAAAATAACTAGGCAGGATGCGTATTGGCAGTGTCTGAAATAAGTATAATAGTTTAGGAAGTATGTTCATTTTGATGATGCTACATCGTCCTAACCAGGAATGAAAGCCCGTATTCCAACTCAGTAACACTTATCTTAATTTTTTACAATAAAGGGGGGAAATTCAACTCAAAAACGTTTTCTATTTTAGAAGGGATCAGCGTACCCAAATATGTCAATGCTTTCTCAGTCCATTTAAATTTGAAGTTTTGCTTAAGTTGCTTTATTAATTCTTGAGACAAATTCACCCCCATTGCTTCCGACTTTGAGAAATTGATGCTAAGATTGGAGAGCAAGCCATATTTCTCAAATTCTTTCATCAAATTTGGAAGTGTAATCACAGGGTTCCTTAGTGAGAATAGCATATCATCGGCATATGCCAAAATTTTATGCTGACTCTCTCCCATCTGAATCCCTGTGATATTTTGATTTAATCGAATAGTGCAGAGAAATGGTTCCAATGACAGGGCGAAAAGGAGGGGCGAGAGGGGACAACCCTGCCTCATTCCATTTGTGATTTTTAGAGTATCTGACAGTATCCCATTTACCCGTATTCGGGCCGTTGGACGGCAATAAATAGCGGTAATCCATTGTAACATTTTGTTCCCGAAGCCACCATATTTTAGGACTGCCAGCATAAAATTCCAGTTCACCCTGTCAAAGGCTTTCTCTACGTCTGTATTCAAAAATATACATTGAGATTGGGATACATTAGCCTTCTGTAATAAGTTCAGAACCCTTGTAGTATTTTCCCTTGCCTCTCTTGTGGGCACAAATCCCACTTGGTCTAGATATATCAGTTTTGGGATATAATGTTGAATCCTATTGGCCAATATCTTGGTGAAAATTTTAAGGTCTAAGTTAAGTAAAGAAATCGGCCTATAGTTTCAACAAGAAGTCAAATCTTTCCCTTCCTTAGGGATCACCGAGATATAGGCCAATAAGGTTTCTGTTGTAAAAATTGCGGAGGAGCCCAGTGCGTTAAACAATTTAATCATATACTGACCAAGAGAGGGAAGCAAAATCTTATAATATTGTGCTGTTAGGCCATCCAGACCTGGCGCTTTATCCAGTTTAATTGTTCTTACTACTTCTTGAAGTTCTTCTATTGTTATAGGGTCCTCCATTTTATCTCTATCTATATCTGATAACCGTGGCATCGAAGATAGAGTGAGATATGTATCTATTTGTTCTTGAGTAGGGAGTTTAGCCTTCAAATTATAAAGTGTTTCATAGAATTCTTTAAATTCCTGTGCTATATCATATGGTTTTACAATCTTTGGTCTATTAGGTGGTATCAAATGAGGAATATAAGTCTTTGATTTTTGTCCTCGTAAGGTTCTAGCTAAAACCTTCCCACTTTTGTCCCCCGAGTCACACGAGAATCTTTTACATATCTGTAGCGCCGCCTTTGTTTGTACTGCAAAAGATCTACAATTTGTGTCCTTTTAGCCAAGAGTTCTTTCTCCACCCCTTCGGTTTGAGCTTTTTTATGTCGATCTTCTAATATAGATAGTTTGTCCACTAATAACTTTAATTGTTGGTTTCATTTACGTTTTATTCTGGCTCCATGCTTGATCAGGACGCCCCTGATAACCGCCTTTTGCGCCTCCCAGATACTCCCAGGGTCACAATCCAAAGTGTCATTGGTTTTAAAATAAAAACCCATTTCCTTGACTACATCTTCCCGTACCTCTTCATCTTGTAAGAGGCTTTCGTTCAATCGCCAATGATTAGATCTGGTCAAGGGAGAGTCTTGTAAGGCATATATCAGGGACATCGGTGCATGGTCTGACCAAGTAATGGAGCCTATGGTAACATCTTGAACTGCATGGAGTTGGGCATGTGGGATAAGAAAATAATCAATGTGGGAATATGTTTTATGGGGGGAGGATTAAAAATTATAATCCTTTTCTGTGGGGTGAAGTAGTCGCCATACATCAATTAATTGATTTTTATGGAGAGATTGAGCTATGTTTTTGCGTGCCCTATCAGAAATAGTTGACCCTCCAGTGGATGTATCTTCTGCTGGTATTAAAGGAATATTTAAGTCTCCGCCTATAATCAATTGTCCTATTTTAAACTCCATCAGTTTCCTAAGTGTTTTACTTATAAAGATCTCTTGGTGTTCATTGGGAGCATACAATGCTGCCAATGTAATTTCCACTTCCCCTATTGTACCTTTCACAAACAAAAAGCGTCCTCCTGGGTCCTTAATTGAGTCTATATACACCCATGGTACTTTACTTGAAATGAGGATTGAAATCCCCTTTGATTTTGCTACTTGGTTAGTTGAATGATATGTCACCGGGAATGACTTACTTTGTAAACTAGGCACTTTGTCTTCTCTAAAATGCATCTCTTGTATAAAGATAATATCAGTTTTAGCTCCTCACATGTCATGTAGGAGCATCCATCTCTTCTCCTGCGTGTTTAGCCCCTTCACATTAAACAAGGTCACCTTAATGGCCTCCATATCAAAAAAAAAAAAAAAGGGGGGGAAAATCCCCCCCCCTCTCAAATACTTTAGCACAATATTGCTAACTACGCTTCTCGGTTCTAAACCGGTATTAAGCGCAAAACCTATTTGGGGGTTGTGTCTGCGATGAACTGTTGCCAAGCTCCATATGCCCTCCCCCCCCCTCCCTCCAGCTTCAAAACTTCCCAAGATCAGGTGCAATAAAAAAAAAAAAAACTTTTTACCATCATATTATCTATCATATTATCATAAAATTAAACCAAACCCAACTCCAAAGGACCCTATCTATGGTCTTGTAATAAACAATATGATCAAGCACCAAAAAAAAAAAAAAAAAAGGGGGAAGATCAGAGAGACCGCCGTCTAAAAAATAAACCAAAAACGTTGTTTAAGGTTCTTTGTCTATTCTCTGTCTGTCTAAGCTGCGGGATCCCCCACGGATCCCCCACGGTGTTCCCCTCATCACCTCTCTCAGAGTAAAGACTCAATTCCATTTTAATACTTAGGGGAGATCCGTGGGGCACTCCACCGTCCTATATTCCTTCTTCCCCTCTTCTTTCCCTCTTCCTTTCCTCTTTTAAAACAATATAGTAAGTATAAGGCAGTATAGGTTCCCAGAATACCTCCAAATATCCCCCCATTTGTTCTGGGAGGATGAGAAAGGATTTGTACTGGGGAAGAGGGTGCGAGCGTGCAAATTGATTCTGCTCTTTTTTTTTTTTTTTTTTGGAGGGTAGGGAGTGTGATTGTTTGCTAAAAGGGTAACGTCGGACAGAGCATTGCTTGTGGGGGGGGGGTTGCCCTTTCCTTACCCCTACACTGTGCGTTATACACCCTTGAGTCCTGCACACTTTTTGTTTTGTACTCATGACTCACTATGTAGTACACACTCCCTGCATTCTGTGCATTATGTACTCCTGGACCGTGCTCTTTGTGTGTATCATAAACAGGCGGTCCCCTAGTTAAAAACATCCAACTTACAAATGATCTATGGTCTTGTAATAAACAATATGATCAAGCACCAAAAAAAAAGAAAAAAAAAAAAGGGGGAAGATCAGAGAGACCGCCGTCTAAAAAATAAACCAAAAACGTTGTTTAAGGTTCTCTGTCTATTCTCTGTCTGTCTAAGCTGTGGGATCCCCCACGGATCCCCCACGGTGTTCCCCTCATCACCTCTCTCAGAGTAAAGACTCAATTCCATTTTAATACTTAGGGGAGATCCGTGGGGCACTCCACCGTCCTATATTCCTTCTTCCCCTCTTCTTTCCCTCTTCCTTTCCTCTTTTAAAACAATATAGTAAGTATAAGGCAGTATAGGTTCCCAGAATACCTCCAAATATCCCCCCCATTTGTTCTGGGAGGATGAGAAAGGATTTGTACTGGGGAAGAGGGTGCGAGCATGCAAATTGATTCTGCTGGATTCTTTTTTTTTTTTTTGGAGGGTAGGGAGTGTGATTTTTTGCTAAAAGGGTAACGTCGGACAGAGCATTGCTTGTGGGGGGGGGGGGGATTTTGCCCTTTCCTTACCCCTACACTGTGCGTTATACACCCTTGAGTCCTGCACACTTTTTGTTTTGTACTCATGACTCACTATGTAGTACACACTCCCTGCATTCTGTGCATTATGTACTCCTGGACCGTGCTCTTTGTGTGTATCATATACAGGGGGTCCCCTAGTTAAAAACATTCGACTTACAAATGACTCCTACTTACAAAACGGAGGGAAACAACAGGGAGTGAGAGGAAATCTACCCCAGGAAGGGAAATTCACTCCTGTAAGAGTTATCATAGGAAAAAGGTGTCTCTACTGATGCTTTATCACCAATCCTTGTTTCCACAACAAACCAACATTTTCAAAATCCAATTGTCATTAGGACAGAAAGTGAGGTGACATCTTCTGAACAGAGGCACAGACAGCAAAACCCTTCCCTATGCTATCCAAAACACTTAAAAATTGTTTTTTGGGCTGGAGCTACACTTGAAAAATGTACATGTTCCAACTTACAAACAGATTCAACTTAAGAACAAACCTACAGAACCTATCTTGTTTATAACCCGGGGACCGCCTGTACTCCTAAACCCAGCATTGACTACAGCCCTCAGGGCGTTACACACTTCTGATCCTTGAACACACCCTGGACCCCTGCAGCCTGCGTTATTTATACTAAACTCGACACTGACTGCAGCACTCCTCAACCCATGTGCCCTGCCTTACACACTCACTCCTGTACTAAATATACAATATTGTACATTATATGCATCTCACTAAAGTCTTCATTGTCTCAACAGTTGCTGGCTGCTATGAAGTCCCTTACTATTTTAATGAAGTTATTCTTTAAGGCTCAGACAAAGCAATCAAAGCATATTTTATAAGGTGCACTCTGCACAATGACAACAGCAGTCATATTTCCTTCCCTTTAGTTTAAATAGATAATATATCACCTGTACACAACCACATAGAGCTGAATCGTTATGCACCAAAACAGGGCCCAATCAGGAAAAAAAAGGTGATTTCTGAGCTCGATGTTCGGGTCGAACATAAGTTCGACTCGAACATCAGATGTTCGCCCGTTCGTCGAAAAACTAACATTATGGGGCGTTTGCGGCAAATTCGAGCTCCGCAGAATGTCCATAATGCACTGCGAGATCGCAGTGCATTGCTGTATGATGATTGGCCAAAGCATGCACCATGACCTGCATGTTTTGGCCAATCCCATCGCCCTCTGCTAAGAGAGCCATAATTGGCCAAAGGCAGGGTGCCTTTGGCCAATTATGGCTCAGGGGGACCAAGTCCATGCCCCACACTATATAAGGCTGCCTACACGGCGGCCCTGTGTAGTGTTGTTGGTGTGGACGGAGAGATAGTGTGATTTAAATTGAGCAGGCAGGTTATTAAGTTAGCTGCAGTGTATTTCATATATATATATATATACTCTGCATCAAGTGTAGCATATATCTGCAGTGCATATCTGGTGTACTTTTTTATAATATACTTCAGGTGGCGTATTAATATATATATATATATATATATATATACACACAGTCTAGTATATATATATATATATATATATATATATATATATATATATATATATATAAACTCTGCATCCAGTGTAGCCTATATCTGACTGCAGTGCATTCCTGGTGTACTTTTTCTAATATATTTCAGGCGGTATATTAATATATATTGTGAGGGGGTTAACTCGGTAGCGGGTGTGTGTGATCCCCTGGTTGGGCTCCCCACACAAAAACAGGGCCAGCAGACGGAGGTTGTGGTTTTCAAAATCAAAAGGTGCGGTTTATTTCTCTATGTACAGTGACAAAAACACAGCAAAGCCAAAAAGAAACAAACAAAATAAATCCTGGTCAGTTTGACCTCTGACTAAACATGCAGGTTTCCTAAACTAACAACTGGGATCAGCCTGGTGCTGTCCTAGTCCCTAAGTCCCTGGTTTAGTAAAAGTCCAAACAAATAGCCACACAGGCTTTGCCTCACCGCACAGGGGTTCACTCTCCCTAGACAGTCCACACAGGTCTGGTTCCAGGCATGAGCAAACACCTAATGAATCTGGGAGTTTTTATAGAGGCCTTAAACGAACTGACAGGCTTCAGCTGGTCTCATCAACTCCCTGCCTCACGACGCCCAGCACTCTCCCTAGAGGTATGAGTCATTCATGAGCCCACTAGCCTCAGCTGGGCTTCATCAACTCCCTAGTTGTATAAGTCGGCATAAAGCCTGAATCTGGGAGAAATATATCTACCCCCCTGGATGCAACCAGGTGACTTTACCTTCCTGCTGTCACATACCCCCCCCTCTTGTTTTAACCTTGGGGTTGGAACACCAGCAATCAGGCATTCATGTACTCGAGACAAAGCATCCACATTCCCCATTTGAACGCCAGGGCGATGCTTTACTGTGAAGTTGAATTCCTGTAGGGCCAGGAACCACCTATTCACTCTTCTATTTGTCTCCTTGTTTTGAGCCATCCACTTTAACGGAGCGTGATCCGTAACCATGTCAAAGTGCCTACCTAGCAGATAGTACCGAAGGGAATCTAGAGCCCACTTCACCGCTAAACACTCCTTTTCAACCGTGGCGTAATTTACCTCATGGGACTTCAACTTCCTGCTGAGGTAAATGACTGGGTGCTCTTCCCCGTTCCAGACCTGGGACAATACTGCTCCTAACCCCACATCTGACGCATCACTTTGTACGACAAAGTCTTTAGAGAAGTCGGGTGAGTACAACACTGGCTGGCTACATAAGGCTTGTTTCAAGAATTGGAATGCTGCCTCAGCCTCGGGGGTCCATTTAATCATGACCGACCCTTTCCCTTTCGTCAGGTTGGTTAGGGGCACAGCCTTAGAAGCAAAGTGGGGAATGAAGCGCCGATAATAACCCGCGATTCCCAGAAAGGCTCGTACCTGCTTCTTGCTGTTGGGACGTGGCCAACTCTGGATGGCCTCGACTTTGTTGAGTTGGGGTTTTATTACTCCCCTGCCAATGGTGTACCCAAGATATTTGGCCTCCTCCTGCCCAATGGTACACTTCTTGGGGTTAGCCGTAAACCCCGCTTCCCGAACAGAGTCCAGGACTGCTTGCACTTTTGGCAGATGTGAGGCCCAATCTGTGCTATGGACAATTACGTCATCCAGGTAAGCCGCAGCATACTTCCGATGGGGCCTCAGCATCTGGTCCATTTTCCGCTGGAATGTGGCCGGCGCATTCTGTAACCCGAACGGCATTCTCTTATATTGGAACGCCCCGTCTGGGGTTACAAATGCGGTTTTCTCTTTGGCCGACTTGGCCAGGGGAATTTGCCAATACCCTTTTGTGAGGTCAAGAGTCGTCATGTATCGGGCTGTTCCCAGCCGGTCGATCAACTCATCTATACGTGGCATGGGGTAGGTGTCAAATTTTGTAACTTTGTTCAACTGACGAAAATCGTTACAAAATCGCCAGCTCCCATCCGGTTTAGGCACCAACACAATGGGACTAGACCAATCACTTTGGGACTCCTCTATCACCCCTAAGTTCAGCATTTTCTGTACTTCCTCCCGTATTGCCTCCCGTCGGGCCTCTGGGATCCGATAGGGTTTTAACTTCACCCTTTCACCGGGCGGGGTAATAATATCATGCTCTACCCCAGATGTTTGTCCCGGCAGCTCAGAGAACACCTCCTTGTTGCGAAGCACAAACTCCTTAACCTCCTGTTGTTGGGGTTGTGACAAGGTGGCTGCTATTCCAACCTCCGGAATCACGCAACCAGTTTGAGCTGGTGACCAAGTTTCTGCGACTAGGGACTCTCTATCCCTCCAGGCTTTCAACAGATTAACGTGATATATCTGTTCGGGCTTTCGCCTTCCTGGTTGTCTGACCTTGTAATTCACTTCGCTCACTTTTTCCATTATCTCGTAGGGGCCTTGCCATTTGGCAAGGAATTTACTTTCAACCGTAGGGACAAGTACCAATATCCTATCCCCCGGGGAAAAGGTACGGGTCTTTGCTCCACGGTTGTACACTCTCTGCTGTGCCAACTGCGCTTGGGCCAAATGTTCCTTCACGATGGGCATTACCTGTGCAATTCGATCTTGCATCAGGGCGACATGCTCAATCACACTCCTGTGGGGAGAACTCTCACTTTCCCAAGTTTCCTTGGCAATATCCAACAGCCCTCTTGGGTGTCTCCCATACAGTAACTCAAAGGGGGAGAATCCCGTAGAGGATTGGGGCACCTCCCTAATAGCAAACATCAAATAAGGAAGTAGACAGTCCCAATCCTTTCCATCTCTATCCACCACTTTCTTCAACATTTGTTTTAGGGTTTTGTTGAATCTTTCAACCAGCCCATCGGTTTGGGGGTGATACACAGATGTACGCAATTGCGTCACTTTGAACAATTTACACAGCTCTTTCATAACCCGGGACATAAAGGGTGTACCTTGGTCCGTAAGCAGTTCTTTACAAATACCCACCCGGCTAAAAACAAGAGATAGCTCTTTGGCTATGGTTTTGGCCGAGGTATTTCTGAGAGGGATCGCTTCTGGATAACGGGTGGCATAGTCCATTATAACCAATATGTACTGGTGCCCCCTAGCGGACTTGATTATAGGACCTACCAAATCCATTGCGATTCTCTCAAACGGGACCTCAATGATGGGTAGAGGGACCAGCGGGCTACGGAAATGTGGCATCGGGGCCGACCTCTGACACACAGGGCAGGAGGAACAATAATTTTCTATGTCCTTCATCACCCCAGGCCAATAGAATCTCTGTAATACCCTCTCTCGGGTTTTCTCTGTCCCCAGATGACCTCCAAGAATGTGCCCATGGGCCAACTCCAACACCAACTTCCTGTAAGGTTTGAGCACCACCAGCTGCTCAACGGTTTCTTCTGCCCTTTTTGCCACCCGATACAGTAGGTCCTTCTCTACGCTGAAGTATGGGTAAGTGCAGGTATTATCTGGGTTCACTAACTCGCCATCTATTTCCACTACGTTTTCCCGTGCCTTTATTAGGGCGGGGTCTTTTAACTGTTCTGTGGCAAAATTTTCCCTGTGAACCTCCAGATCAGAAAACTCCACAGACGGTAGGTTTTCGTCTGAGGAGGTGGGCTCCTCTCCAGTTTCTTGAGTCTCCCCTGCCAATACTGACAAGGGAAATTCTGGAGAGTCCTCACCACTCTCAGAGGAGTTCTGGCTATCACATTCCTGGTACATAGGGGCACCAGTGGGGGGCTCAGGATCATCCCACAGTTCCCAGAACTTCGGAAAATCCCTTCCCACAATGGCGTCATGCGGTAACTGAGATACTAAGCCCACTGGATGAGAGAGGGTACCTTTGGGGGTCTCGAAACACACTGTAGTCACTGGATACTCTCGGGTGTCCCCATGCACACAAATAACAGCTACCTTGCTATTCCCAGAGACCTCTGTTTTAACTAACTCAGCCTTTATCAGGGTCACAAGGCTACCTGAATCCAACAATACCACAACATTTCTACCATTAACACACATTTTGCATAAATGTTTCTCAGTTCCTCGAATGGCAGTGCATGCGGCTGTCGCACACAGCGACTGACGTCTGCCCGTCAGAAAGTCACACTGCATGGGTTCCTCCACAACCGGGCAATTGGCTGCAATATGTCCCGCTTGCCGGCAGCGGTAGCAAACGATCCTTCTTGCGGCCTCTTGAGCCGCTGATTTCCCAGGCTGTTCTCGCCAAACTTGGGGTAGAGCTCCCACCCTCTCACTCTCTCCACCCTCACCCCTTGGAATCCTCTTATCCGCCCCTGGGGATGGTCTGGTCTTAGGGTGGAAAGTCCGAGAGTCTCTGGAAGAGGCCGTCAGGTTCTCTGTAGCCAAGTATCTCTCTACACGATCCACAAGTTTACCGGCCGTTTCTGGGTCTCCGTGGCTTACCCACTTTTGAATGGCGGTAGGAAGAGCTCTCAAGAAACGATCCATCACAACACGTTCCACAATCTCCGGTGCGGACAAAGTCTCTGGCTGTAGCCACTTCCTGCTCAGGTGAATGAGATCATACATTTGAGACCTGGGGGGTTTTCCAAGCTGGAAAGTCCAGTTATGCACACGCTGAGCCCGGACAGCCAGGGTGACACCCAGCCTTGCCAATATTTCAGCTTTTAGCATCACATAGTCTTTTGCTTGGTCAGGCTCTAGGTCATAGTAAGCCTTCTGCGATTCACCAGTTAACAGAGGAGCCACCAGTCCAGCCCACTGCTCCTCAGGCCACTTTTCTCTTTCAGCAGTCCTTTCAAATGTGGTCAAAAATACCTCTGGATCATCCTCTCCAGTCATTTTTGTCAATAAACGACTCACCCCAAAGGACGCGGTATTAGTGGGACGGCTTTCCTCACTGGTCTGCGGACGTTGCTGCATTACTGCTTCCATTTGTTGTAGTCTCTGCTCTTGCTTCTGTAACAGGTCTATGAAGCGGGCCTCAGATTGCTGCTGGGCTTGTTGATGAGCTTGCTGCTGGGCTGCAAGGCTCCTTTGCAAACCTGCATTTGTCTGCTGTTGATTGGCATTTGCTAGAGCCAGCTGTTTCAGTATCTCCTCCATGCTGGCTTAAAAAAAACTGCCACTGGTTCTCCACCAACTGTGAGGGGGTTAACTCGGTAGCGGGTGTGTGTGACCCCCTGGTTGGGCTCCCCACACAAAAACAGGGCCAGCAGACGGAGGTTGTGGTTTTCAAAATCAAAAGGTGCGGTTTATTTCTCTATGTACAGTGACAAAAACACAGCAAAGCCAAAAAGAAACAAACAAAATAAATCCTGGTCAGTTTGACCTCTGACTAAACATGCAGGTTTCCTAAACTAACAACTGGGATCAGCCTGGTGCTGTCCTAGTCCCTAAGTCCCTGGTTTAGTAAAAGTCCAAACAAATAGCCACACAGGCTTTGCCTCACCGCACAGGGGTTCACTCTCCCTAGACAGTCCACACAGGTCTGGTTCCAGGCATGAGCAAACACCTAATGAATCTGGGAGTTTTTATAGAGGCCTTAAACGAACTGACAGGCTTCAGCTGGTCTCATCAACTCCCTGCCTCACGACGCCCAGCACTCTCCCTAGAGGTATGAGTCATTCATGAGCCCACTAGCCTCAGCTGGGCTTCATCAACTCCCTAGTTGTATAAGTCGGCATAAAGCCTGAATCTGGGAGAAATATATCTACCCCCCTGGATGCAACCAGGTGACTTTACCTTCCTGCTGTCACAATATATATATATATATATAGTCTAGTATATATATATTTATATATATTGTGAGAGTGAGAGCCCCTGTCTTAATGAAAATGTGTTTAAAATGGACACAGGACTCTCAAAGAAGCAATTTGAGAAGTTCCAGCAAAAGATTGCTGAGCAGAGAAAACTATGCTGTAAGTTTTCTCTGGATTTTGTAAGCCTGGATTGGGGCTGGAAACTTGAAGACTTAAAAGAGCATTGGGAGGGATGGAGTCTTCAGTCATTGTGTTGCGTTTGTTAAAAATATGATTTTTATTATATTACTCAGACATAGGATACATGGGACAATTTTACAATAGTGAGTTGGTCAGATTACTGTCAGTCTTTTGGTTTGAGTAGATTTCTCAAACAAATGCTGTTTTCATACAATGGGGGTTAGATACCATTGTTGTATTATAGCTACAGTAAACAATGGAATAGTCTTGAGTATACGCCAGTCCTACTGACCTGGAAAATACCTACTCCTGGAGATCAATAGGAGAGGGTATTTCCAGGTTACGTGAAATGGGTTGTGTAACCGGATTAAATACATTTCCAGAATGGATAGGTCCAGATATGGAACCCTTTACGTCTGCTCTGCGCTCTAAGCTGATGAAGTCTGCGCCATTTAATCTCAGGGCTCCATTATTGTCTTTGTTGGGAGGCCTGGGATTAAACAGCAAGATTCATGAAGCCACAACCCTTTTAAGCCAGATGGGGGAGATAGGGGAGACTAAAACAAAACCTGCCAGGGCAGTAGATAAGGTCAAGGCCAGACAGGAATAATACAAGCAGAAAAGAGCAGAGAAGAAACGGAATGGGTAGAGAAGACAGAAGGTGAAGAGAAAACCAGGCTAGTTATTTCTAGGAAAGAAATGTGGGTGGACCTATTAAAGGCAGGAGTACCTAAAGATGAGATAGATGGAATTTCTACTGCAGAAATGCTGAAGAGGTGGAAACATTTAGTAGGGAAAACTGTCAGGGTTAGAAACACTACTCCTAGTGAAGATAACATCAGCCTAGACTTAGAGGAAACAGAACAGACCCGTCCTGTTAGCCCCAAACCAATTCCCAAAACTGAACATGAACCCAAATCCCTTTATCCTGGGGAGGAGTTAGAGAGAATCAGAAAAGGGGATTGGGAGGTTCCTTATCCTTTATGAAGGGAAGGTGAGTCTCCTGTAATAGCAGCAAGGGCAGTGACAGCAGGAGACCGACGCGCAGATGCACCTGTCACTGTATGGTGGGGGAAGTCATCTTCTCCTACACATGTAATGGCTTTGATTGATAGCGGAGCTGAAGTTACACTTTTGCAAGGAAATCCTTCCCATCACAAAGGAGAATTGATTTATGTAGAAGGTTTGGGAGGGCAAACTACACCAACAGTTAGTATACAGGTGAAATTGGCTATTGGCAAGGGATCAGGATTTATGACAAATGTTTTGGTATCAGAGTTACCCAAAAATATTCTTGGGATGGATGTACTTCAAGGTCAGTCAATTCAGACTGAAAGAGGTACATTCACATTTGGGTATCCTGATAAAGCGTATCTGGTAAGGGCGGTGAAGGCTGTGGTCAGAGGTCATGCAAAATGGACCCCTGTTTACATTCCTCCACCAGAGAAGCCAGTCTGTCTCAAGCAGTACAGACTTCCTGGAGGCCACAAAGAAATTGGGGAGACTATTCAAGAACTGTTGAGAGTAGGGATCCTTAGACCTGCTGTAAGTCCTTTCTCGTCTCCGGTGTTCCCAGTAAAGAATAGTGAGAGATAAGGGCGCTCAGTGATAGTAACCTAATAATAATCAATAATTAAATTGATATACTTAACACCTCCCTAAAATATATAGTGCAATAAACAAATGGATGTATGTAATCACAAACTAATAAAAAATCAATGTGCCAGTGATTCCGAAAAGAAACAAATAATAATATATAGTGTATCAAAGTCCAAAGAAATCCACAAAACGTCCCACAACGATAGTGAACAATGTATAGGTTTCTTGCATATATAATAAATCTTCAATCTTCAATAAACATGATATTTATAGATAGACTCTTGTGACTGTTCAAATCCACCTTCACCAAAAGCAGTGACACCCGATAGTGCTGAAGTATTGATGGCAGCTTACCCCAACAATATGACCCTTTTACCTAAAAAAGAGGTCAAGCAGGCTTTCTGCAAGTATCAACTTGCCAGATATCAAAGCTATGATGTCCACAAAGCAGGCAGCGATGGATGATGGGATAAGAACTCCGATATTATGCAAATTAGGAGAAGAGAAGCGCTTCCTGATGACGGAACCCGAAACGTACGTCGAGGCGCAATACAGGTCACGTAACTGACGTCACTTCCGGTCCCGCTGGCTGTTCGTTCCGAAGAGGTGGAACGCACGCCAATATCCACAGGTCTGGGACTGCCATTCGTATACCCACGCTTTTACAGCCTCAGTGCCGGGTCGGGGCACTTTTAAAGTAAGCGCGTTTTTGGCTTTTAAACTATTCTGTGCAATAAATGGTATTACACTATTTTTTGCTTCTCTTCTCCTAATTTGCATAATATCGGAGTTCTTATCCCATCATCCATCTCTGCCTGCTTTGTGGACATCATAGCTTTGATATCTGGCAAGTTGATACTTGCAGAAAGCCTGCTTGACCTCTTTTTTAGGTAAAAGGGTCATATTGTTGGGGTAAGCTGCCATCAATACTTCAGCACTATCGGGTGTCACTGCTTTTGGTGAAGGTGGATTTGAACAGTCACAAGAGTCTATCTATAAATATCATGTTTATTGAAGATTGAAGATTTATTATATATGCAAGAAACCTATACGTTGTTCACTATCGTTGTGGGACGTTTTGTGGATTTCTTTGGACTTTGATACACTATATATTATTATTTGTTTATTTTCGGAATCACTGGCACATTGATTTTTTATTAGTTTGTGATTACATACATCCATTTGTTTATTGCACTATATATTTTAGGGAGGTGTTAAGTATATCAATTTAATTATTGATTATTATTAGGTTACTATCACTGAGCGCCCTTATCTCTCACTATTCATATTGTTTTCAGCCATCACTGAAATTTTAGGTGCAGCTTTTTTTATATACACTAGGTGGCGCAAGTTTTTTCTTTTTCATTCCCAGTAAAGAAACCTGATGGGACATATAGAATGACTGTGGATTACAGAGGTCTAAACAAAGTGGCACCTCCATTGAAGTCAGCTGTACCAGATATGATCTCAATTGTTGAGAAAATTGCTAAAGATGCAGGAGAATATCATGCCGTGATAGACCTGGCTAATGCTTTCTTTTCAATTTTGGTAGACCCAGATTGTCAAGACCAGTTTGCTATGGTGTGGGACGGCCGCCAGTACACTTTCACTGTCCTTCCGCAAGGCTATCTTCATTCTCCAACGATTTGTCATGGACTGATTGCCCGATATCTAAGTACCCTGAATTTGAAAGTCGCTGTGTTTCACTACATTGATGACATCATGATCTCTGGGACAAAAGAAGATGTAACTGAAGCACTGCACCTGCTGATATAGCACTTGGAGAACAGAGGGTGGGCTATCAACAGAGACAAAGTCCAAGGACCTGCCACAGAGGTGAAATTCCTAGGAACGATTTGGACTGGGCCACAGAGGAAGATTCCAGAGACAGTTGTGCAAACTATCCAGGCGCTGTCGCCCCCTACTACCAAAAAGGAGGCACAGAAGTTCATTGGAGTTGTGGGATTCTGGAGATCGTTCATCCCACATCTTGGACTGATATTAAGGCCTATATACAATGTTACCAGAAAAAAGACTGAGTTCTCATGGGGTTCAGAGCAGCGGACTGCATTTCTGGCTGCTAAAGAAGCTACTTTGCAGCATCAGGGATTGGGACCCGTGAGACAAGGAGTACAATTGCAGCTGGATGTAGTGGAGCAGAATGGTACCATATCATGGAGTCTGTGGCAGCCAAATGAAAAGAAAGGACTGAGAGCAATACCTATTGGATTTTGGTCCAAACAACTGACCGGGGCACAGACAAGATACACGCCACTAGAGAAGTACCTGTTTGGGGCCTACACAGCACTTCAACATGTAGAGACCATTACAGGAAAGGACACAGTCACCATCCATACTGCATTGCCAATAGCAGGATGGGTGAGAGATAATGGACTGACCACTAGGGCAGCTGTAGCCCAGAACCAGACACTGATGAAATGGAAGTGGTACCTTCAATAAAGAGGGGGTATTGCAGCTGGGGATGTTATAGACATTTCAAAACAGTTGGCAGGGCTTGTTACTTTTACCAGCACCCGGGCAGAAGAAGAAATTCCTGTGCTGCAGTCATCCCCCATTCAAGAGGCTCCACCCTTTGAGTCTCTGTCAGAAGACATGAAGGAGTCAGCGTGGTTCACTGATGGTTCAGCCATAATCACCTCGTCTGGACGTAAATGGACAGCAGCAGCCTACAACCCAAGTACAGACACAGTCCTGCAGGAGTCCGGAATCAGAGGGTCCAGTCAGTATGCAGAGTTGAAAGCTGTAGTGATGACTCTTCAGGAGGATCCTTCTTCCCATGTCACTATCTACACTGACAGCTGGGCGGTTTTTAAAGGACTGACAACTTGAATGCCCACGTGGAAGTCCAATGAATGGATGATTCATGGAAAGGTGGTGTGGGGAGGTAAGGAAGTCTGGGACTACATCTGGAAGGAAGCTCACTCCCGCACCATAAAAGTGGGGCATGTTGATGCACATGTGCCCCTAGTACCAGACTTTGAGAACTAAACCAGAGTTGCAGATGAAATCGCCAAAGTGAAGGCAGTTGTGCCAATTGATCCTGTTTTGATGAACTTGGCCAACTGAGCCCACAAGCAATCTGGACATTTGGGGCAGAAAGCAACATATGAATGGGCACAGCAGAGAGGATTGCCTATATCCATGGACATGATAAAGACTGTAATAGGGAACTGTACAGTGTGTGGAAAAGTGCGACAATGGTCATTGCAAAAGTACTCCACTGGGTCGATTAAGAGGGGTGAGAGGCCTGCAGAGATCTGGCAGATTGACTTCATTGGTCCCCTGTCCCGGGGAAACAACGGACTGAGATATTGTTGCACTGCAGTGGACACCTATTCAGGACTTATGCTTGTCCATCCTTGCAAACGTGCAGATCAAGCCGCAACGCTTCAACTGCTTCAGAAACTTGTCGTTGCTTATGGTTGTCCCAAACAAATCCAAAGTGATAACGGCTCACACTTCACCGGATCAACAGTACAGCAGTGGGCCAAAGATTCTGGAGTGTACTGGTTGTGCCACATCCCATACCATCCACAGGCAGCTGGTTTGATTGAAAGATACAACGGGCAGATACGCAAACTTACACCCACACATACATTAAGGGGGTGGGATCGGGTCCTCACACAGGCAGTCATGTTGTTAAATTCTAGGCCAATAGCCAAAAGCACACCATATGAGAGGATGGTAGGGGCTGAGGCACAGATTCCACAGCTGGAGTGCAGAGTTCAGTATTTATGTAAGGTTCCTGAAAGAACAGGGTTTAACAGATACCATGTTACTGCTTCCCATGACGTAGAAACCAAAAGTGACATATCTGAAGCTGAAGCCTATCTAGGAATGAGAGGGAATCTGGCAGGAAGGTTTGAAGTTATATTTGCATTGGCAGATGAGCTTCAAGACAGTGGCTGGGACTCTGACTGGTTAGTGGATACTTCTCAGCAAGAGTGGAAAGTGAGGCTACATAACATCAAACCTTCCAAAATAAACAGCAGTGATCTTCTGGGAAATATCAGTATATTTCCTCTCCTCCCTATTGATGTTCTTTGGGAGGGTCAGAGGTGCATACAGGCAGGTGGCAAAGTATTGGTCAGATATCCAGGCAAGAAGCCATTTAGAGGAGAGATTGTAGCTGAAGGGCCAGGATCTACTGTTTATGTATTGTTAGAAGGAACAGATAATCCGCTTTGTTTTCCACTCCACAGGCTGTCTCCGATTTGATCCATAGGAAGACCAGAGAAAAGTGGCTACATGATGGAAAGAATGACGGAAGATCGCAAGAGCTGTGGAGAGCAAGACCTTTGATGTATTTCAAGCCTGGACTTATTTCTAAAGAACTTTACAATGGACTTTCTAATGAACTATTATCCAAAGACTGAAACACCTTCCCAGTGACAGAAATATGGGAGGAGTTGCATTTAAGTAAAATTCATGTGTAGAATGAGTTGTTAGTAATGAAGAGATTTTCTGTGTAGTCTGAGAGAGAAAAAAAATCATAGGGTGGAATGTGTTGCGTTTGTTAAAAATATGATTTTTATTATATTACTCAGACATAGGATACATGGGACAATTTTACAATAGTGAGTTGGTCAGATTACTGTCAGTCTTTTGGTTTGAGTATATTTCTCAAACAAATGCTGTTTTCATACAATGGGGGTTAGATACCATTGTTGTATTATAGCTACAGTAAACGAGTAAGACATTACTTGTTTGAGATTTCTTTCAGCTCTCAAACTGAAAGAATGACTGTTAGATTACTGACAGGTTTGGTTTGAGTAGACAATAGGTAGATAGCATTGTTGTATTCAACAGCTACAGTAAACAAGTATGTTTGCTGTTGTTTGGTAAATCAGCCTGACACATAAAACAGGCATAAGCTAGGACACAGACATCATGTTGCTGTAACATCAGAAGAAGCCACTCATGATAGAAGAACAGAACCTGGTCTCCAAGAAGAGTCATTGCCAATGGGGATCACGAACATACCGTAACAGAAGATAAGTAACTTAAATGTATTTGTAGTTATAGACCATAGGCTGTTCTATTTTCTAGGCATTTTGCTTGTTATAGATATCTGTCAGTCTTGCATTGTATTCCTAAGATTGTAATAGTTTTGTATGTACAGCATATTTGTATAGTAAAAGCACATTTACACACGGCAGAAGTCTCAGCTTCCTTGTTATACCACAGAGTAACCTTGCTAGATAGACGCAAGCAAAACAGTCATGTGTCCTGGTTTTCCAGGAGCTCTGCAGGTTGTGTGTGTCCAGGTGCACACACTCGTTAAAAGGCAGAGCTGAAGATAGCTCAGTGTGTGTGGGAAAGGAGTTGGTGTTACAGCAGTTGCTGGAGGGAAGTGTGCTACTGATAAAGAACTCAGGCAACATCCTTAAGACGGTTCTCCATCTGAGAGAGGTTCCAGGTCAGTAGACTGAGAGAGTTGGGCTAGCTGAGAGAGTCAGGGAGACTATAGCTGAGACAACTGGAAGAGAGAATCTTGGGGACCAGAGGGGACTGTAAGTCTTGGAGGAGTGTGGAAGCCTGGAGTGTCAGGAGAGCCCTTCCTAGAGGCCAGGAGTGGGCCTGTGCAGCAAGGAACTGTGCCCAAGGCTGAGTGAGCTTTAAGAGCCAGGTGGATTGGCATTTTCATGTGTTGATGTTTTTGGGAGAAGAACCCCTGTGTGGGAAACCAAATGCATGTATGAACTTTCCTTTTTGTTTCTTTCAATAAAAGTGGGCTACCACGCCCTTAAACCTTAGTTCCTGTTGGCTGTGAACTCACTTACAATGCATCTATCACTGAGTTAAACATCCCCGAATGTTACAGTGGTGGAGAATGCGGGCAAACAGACGGAGAAATACGGGTCTCTACGCCAGCAGTGAGTTTGTCAAGGAACGGTCAGTGGCTGTGTATGGAAGTGCAGCCAGGCAATGAGCATTGCATGCAGGTAGTGCACCTGTGAGAATTTTTTCTTTTTACTGCTGTGAACTGTGTAACAAACTGCTGTGCATGTGACTGCAAGGATGAGGCAGTCAAAACACAAGAAGTTCATGTTAAATCAAGTTAAAAGGGAAGTGAGCTCAGCGTGGCCTGAGAAGATGTCTCCACCTAGGAGGGCCAGTCAAAAGGGGCCAGTGGTGTATGAGACTGTGAATGAGTGGTTCAAGCAGAACCAGACTAAAGAGTCGGATGCAGTTCAAGGGGCTATGATCTTGGCCTCTGATTACATACAACCCATGCTACCTACAGAGGAGGTTGGGGACTTCTTGGAAAAATTTGAAAAAGTCGCTGTAAGGAGGAAATGGCCTAGAGACCAGTGGCCAAAATTGCTGGAAACCTTATTACTGATAGAGTACCGGTCAGTTTACCATTTGATGGACAGGGACCAGGATGACTACCGCCAGTTTAAAGAGGAAATCCTTCTTATATGAGAGTTCAATCGCATCATGGGCTGCCAGCAACGCTCCAGCAAAGAGAGGTCATCACCCATAGCAACAGGAGAGGCATCACTGCGACAACAAAGCACCAGTCAAGCAATGGCTCAGGAGAGCATGAGTGTGCATCAGTATACCAGCCCTGCATTTTCTGCAAACATATCGGTTGTCACCCCTGGCAACAGTGGCAAGAAGTCTGTGTGGCCTGCAGGGGGTACCAATGAGCGTGAGGAATATAAAGATGTGTATTATGGCTGCTTATGTGAAGTGGTCAGCCCAGAAAGAAGGGCAAAACAGTCTGTGACCACCATGAGGTGTAACCAACCATCTTTGGAGTGCTAGTCTACTGTCACCCCTAGCAACAGGGATCCTGTGTTACATGCAGGGGGTGTTGGTGGGTCTGGAAAGGCTGCAGTGTTGCTCCATCACCACATGGAAGAGTCAGCCTGTGGAGACACCACAGATGAGAGACAACGCACTCAAATGAAGGCTATGACAACGGCTACAGGAATTTGTAAGACTGTTGCAGTTTATGGGACATAACCCAATGAAATTAAAGTGTGTTCAGCGAGGAGATCTGCAGTACAGGTGGACTTGCTACAGTGTGCTACCCAGAGTAGGGGGGAGGCACAGGGTAAAGCCCAACTGGCAGCAGGACTAAAGACTAAAAAGGACATGGGGACTCTGTATATACCTTGGGGAATCCAGCAGAGTGCTAGAAGAGCTGTACTAGGGGTGACCAAAGAAATCCATATACCATGTTCCCTAGTGACAGAGACAGGTGCTGCAGGGTTGCCCAGGGAAACCTCCCAGGAGTCCACAGTGTTGGAGCAGAGGGTTTCCCAGTTTAGCTGTGGAGCTGCTCAAGTGGGTAAAGGGTCACCCACAATAGCTACAGCTATGTCTAAGTGTCATGATGATCCTCTAATGGTTGAGAAATGTATTTCTGGAAATGTCATATTTGAGAATAATGTTGGTAATATGTTTATTAAAAAGGTTGGAAGTAAGATGTCTTCCGTGACCACCAGAGGCAGAGCTGCAGGGTTGTCTGTGGAAACCTCCAGGGATCTCCCTGTGTTGGAACTGAAGGTTGTCCAGGGCCGCTCGGGCACTACTCTGGGGGAACAAGAAGGGACTGCGACACACAATGAGAGTGTGTGGGTGCAGACCACCCGCCTGGTATATGACCAGATTGGTGAACAAGTTATTCACCCTGTTAAAGCTGGTAGTGTAAAGCTGGATGTGATGGTAGCGCCATCAGAACAATCTGGTCAAAATAGTGTATTGCACCCTGCGTTCTGTGACGAAGCATCGTCCCAATGTGACATAAGTGAAACTGTGCTTGTACAATGTGATGCGTATAGAGATGATAAATGTACAGTATTGGGTAATGATTCCCAGGTTCCTTTGGTGCCTCTTGGAACAGGTGATGCACTGCTTCAGGATACCTGTCAGGGAAGTACCACTGACTGGGACAGCTGGGCCAAACAATTGCTAGCCATGCTGGATAAGGCTAGGTTACGTAACACAGATGTGGACATGACACCTGCTATGCCCAATGGAGGGATTGCAGGGTGGCCAGTGGCCAAGGGCGTGTTGGCCCCGGCAGAGATTGGCCCCCTCCAATCAGAAGGACTGGTTAAGGGCGTATGCATGGCAGTTGGGTTATATGCAGCCCAACCGCTGGAAAATAGTGAGTGCAAAAATGGCAATGTGACGTATGACCTGCAGCGGCTCGCTGATGCTGGGACAGAGAGGGTAAATGTGAGACACACATCTGACAACGCTCTAGTTGCGCACCAGGCTGTGAAGACCGATACCGCCAGTGAGGTGGAGGTCACTGTAAATGTCCCTACCTTTCCAGCTTCAGTGGATGAGCCCCTCCACGTCGTTGATAAGGGAAAAGTCCCTAGAAAGGTCTTGTATGTAGATGTGGATCGCATTAAGATGACAAATGTGTTGTTGAAAATTCTTGAAGTCCAAAAAACACATTTGCTGTACACCTGGATGTCTCCACCATGGTCGGACAAGGTGGTACTGCGTAGTACCAGTAGGTGGAGCCAAGTAGTACAAGCCATGCTTGATGTTAATCACGAGAGGAACTGGTTGGTACTATATTTATTAGCAGTGTGGCAAATGGTCTCAAGGTTCTCTGAGAGGGTGCTTCCAGTTACCGGTTTGGATGGAAGGCGCTCAGGAGAACGTTTGAAAACATCAGAGGTCTCTCCGCCTGATGCGGTGACTAGGAAAAGTTCTGCTGGTGCGGTCCAAAGTGCGGCTGAGCAGTGGTCAGCAGAGGGCACGGACACTGCCTCACACACTAGACCTCACGTGAAGGAAGGGACCGAAATAGACCTGGCAGTAGCAGAGATTTTTCATGTCATTCGCACAAAGGTACAAATTAAAGTACCCGGAGACACTGTGGGGGGGAGCACTGATGGTATTGGAAGTGGCAACATCAGAATTTGTGATCTGTCACTGGTTGGTACTGATAACAAGGGTTTAATTGCCGTGGGTAACCTCAGAAAAGTTGTTAAACCAAAAAAAACTGTTGTGATGGGAAAAACTGGTATCGTGAAGGAAAAGGTGGTTCCCCATCAGACAAAGTATTAGGAACAGGTCCCTTATATCAAGTAAGTGAGGGTATTAGGGAAGGCAGAGTTCCCCAGAGAAAAGCAAATAAGCCCAGGAACCCCAGAAGAGGGAGAAAGCGTAGAATAAAAATTAGTGGGATCCCATGGAGAGTGAAGGAAGGACTTACCTGGAAACGCACCCTGATGACATGTGCTGGTGTTCCTCCCTCTGAATCAAAACAAAAGGGGGGGATATGTGAGAGTGAGAGCCCCTGTCTTAGTGAAAATGTGTTTAAAATGGACACAGGACTCTCAAAGAAGCAATTTGAGAAGTTCCAGCAAAAGATTGCTGAGCAGAGAAAACTATGCTGTAAGTTTTCTCTGGATTTTGTAAGCCTGGATTGGGGCTGGAAACTTGAAGACTTCAAAGAGCATTGGGAGGGATGGAGTCTTCAGTCATGTGTCCGGGTTTTCCAGGAGCTCTGCAGGTTGTGTGTGTCCAGGTGCACACACTTGTTAAAAGGCAGTGTTGTGTGTGTGGGAAAGGAGTTGGTGTTACAGCAGCTGCTGGAGGGAAGTGTGCTACTGATAAAGAACTCAGGCAACATCCTTAAGACGGTTCTCTATCTGGGAGAGGTTCCAGGTCAGTAGACTGAGAGAGTTGGGCTAGCTGAGAGAGTCGGGGAGACTATAGCTGAGACAACTGGAAGAGAGAATCTTGGGGACCAGAGGGGACTGTAAGTCTTGGAGGAGTGTGGAAGCCTGGAGTGTCAGGAGAGCCCTTCCTAGAGGCCAGGAGTGGGCCTGTGCAGCAAGGAACTGTGCCCAAGGCTGAGTGAGCCTTAAGAGCCAGGTGGATTGGCATTTTCATGTGTTGATGTTTTTGGGAGAAGAACCCCTGTGTGGGAAACCAAATGCATATATGAACTTTCCTTTTTGTTTCTTTCAATAAAAGTGGGCTACCACGCCCTTAAACCTTAGTTCCTGTTGGCTGTGAACTCACTTACAATGCATCTATCACTGAGTTAAACATCCCCCAATGTTACAATATATATATATATATATATATTGTGAAGGACTAGCATCAAGTGTAGAGCTTGAAGGACACCGCTACTCGCTGGTTCTTCTTTTTAAGGGTTGTTTGCCCATTTTTATTAAAAGAAGTTCAAAACAAAATCAAAAGGTTTTCCCTCGCAGGGGTTTCAGTACTCCTTTTCAACAACAAAATGACATTCAGCCTCCTGGCTTATACATACAGCAGTGCTGCTCAGGCCTTCCACTTCAGGCTCTTGTCTGTCTCCTATAGACTATTCTATCTGCAACACCATCCATTTGGATAGCAGCCCCTTGCTGCTCTGACCCTCAGACCTGGGTCTCTGGCTTCCACTGTGCACACAAGCACTCTCTGACTTCTCCAGTGCACACTTGCACTCTATGGCTTCCCCAGTGCACACCTGCACTCGTCGGGAGGGTGGGGCCCAGAATGCTGGTCCTGATTCTACTATCAGGCCCACACACACCTGAACAATCAGTGTGCAGTTGAGTCTCAAAACCCGGATCCAGGACAGGGGATTTCATCCCACCCGGATCTCTAAGAAATCCCCAAGCTCTGGGTCTCAAAGTGGACTTTAGTAAATCATGAGGAAACTGAAAAGCCAGTTTCCTCCCAAACAAGCAAATACCCTGGAGCCCCTCAACCTGCCTGGTTGAGAATCCTGCATCCATACACTGGTGGGGTACCACACTACCACAATATATATATATATATATATATATATACTCTGCATCCAGTGTAGCCTATATCTGACTGCAGTGCATTCCTGGTGTACTTTTTCTACTACACTTATGGTGGTGTACACAGTACACAATACAGTGCACCCGTAGTGCAGTTGCTAATACTTTTCTGGTGGTGTACACAGTACACAATACAGTGCAGCCGTAGTGCACTTGCTACTACACTTCTGGTGGTGTACACAATACAGTTCACCCATAGTGCAATTGCTACTACTTTTCTGGTGGTGTACACAGTACACAATACAGTGCAGCCGTAGTGCACTTGCTACTACACTTCTGGTGGTGTACACAGTACACAATATAGTGTAGTGTGGTGTTGCAAAACAAAATATACATCATGTCAGGAAGGCCACCAAGTAGAGGCAGACACTCACAGGCCACAAAAAGATGGCAAGCATCCTTATGTTAAAAAAAAAAGAGGGCAAGCAGGCTCTGTGTCTACAGTCAACAGTGCTGGTCGTGGACATGGTGCATCCTCTGCACATGGCCGCGGGGCACGCTTGTCCTATTTTTCTGCTGCTGGCCGTGTTATTGAGCCTCAACATGCAGAAGAGTTGGTGGAGTGGATAACAAAGCCGTCCTCATTCTCCTCATCCTCTGTCACCTAGGCTCAGAGTAGTTTGCCTTCCAATGCAGCTGCAAAGCGGCCTATTCCACCAGCTCCTTGCCCACAGTCACTCCTTCCGTAGCCCCACCATCATGCACGGAGGAGTCCCCCGAACTATTCGACCACAGTGTCGGGTACATGCTGCTGGAGGATGCGCAGCAATTTGAAGGCTCCGATGTTGGTACCCAGGTTGAGGAAGGGAGTAACATGAGTCTAGAGAGAGGGGGTGCCCAAGAAGGACAAGAAACTGGCAGTCATGTTCCCCCAGCTGCAGCATCCTGCCAAGTTTGCTCCAGTGATGAAGAAGGAGGGGATGATGAGGTCACTGACTCTACTTTGGTGCCTGATAGAAGAGAGCAAGAGGAGCAGGAGGAGGAGGAGGCACATCTCCAATGAGGCAGGATGCCCTCTAGGGGGCAGCTTAAAGGCAGCCACCCTATTTCATCACACTGCAGAGCTCCGCAGGTGCAGGGCGCTGCTGACTCCCCGCTGATTTTGAAAAGTTCTTTGAGTGGGCTTTTTTTTGACACGTGTGCAGCAGATATTTGCAACCTATGTCTGAAGCGGATCAAGCGTGGCCAAAATAGCATCCGCTTGGGCACCACATGCTTGACCAGACATATGTCGACCTCCCATGCAGTCCATTGGAAACAGCACTTGAAAGACCCACATCAAAGAACAATGTGGATTTCTCCTTGCTCCTCATCTGGAATCTCCAACCCCACTATACCTCTAGTCCTCTCAAAAACCTGCACTGAGAGGAATGAAGGTATAGCAATAGGTGTCCCAAGTACTTGCGGCCAATCTGGTAGCAGTACACCACCATCTGATTTTAGCAGGCAAATTTCCCTACCCCAGTTGCTAAACCGTAGAAAGAAATTCGGTCCCAGCCATCCACATGCTCAGCGTCTGAATGCTAGCTTGGCCAAATTGCTAGCACTGCAACTGCTGCCCTTTCAGCTGGTAGACACTGCCCCCTTTTGTGAATTTGTGGAATGTGCTGTACCTCAGTGGCAGGTTCCAAAACGCCATTTCTTTTCACAGAAGGCCATTCCGGCTCTCTACCGGCATGTGGAAGGCAATGTTTTGGCCTCTTTGGACATGGCGGCAGCAGTAAGGTGCACATTACCGCTGACTCATGGTCCAGCAGGAATGGACAGGGACGTTATCTTTCTTTCACGGTGCACTGGGTAACTCTGCTGGCAGCTGGGAAGGATGCAGGACAGGGTTCAGTATTGTTGGAGCTTGTTCCGCCACCACGCCTCCAAAATGCTAGTGGTGATTCTGCCACAGCTCTCTCCTCCACCCCCTCCTCTTATTATTCCTCTATGGCCTCTTCCTCTGCAGATTTGTCCTCTAAACCAGGGGTCTCCAACCCCCGGGCCGCGGCCCACTGCCGGGCCGTAGCTTGTTTGCAGCCGGGCCGTGAAGGCTGCACTTTTGAAGGTTCGGCAGGTAGCGGGCTAACAGAGATGAGATGACCTCTAGCGGCCCGCCCCGCATCACAGCTGTTCCGCCCACACAGCCGGCCGCGAGCACAACACTGCATGAGATGTGTGAGAGCAGAGAGATGACATGACCTCTAGCGGCCCGCCCCGCATCACAGCTGTTCCGCCCACACAGCCGGCCGTGAACACAACACTGCATGAGGTGTGTGAGAGCAGAGAGATGATGTCATCTCTCACCGCCCGCCCTGCCCCACCACCGTCCAGTCCTCACAGCCGGCGCGAACACTACACTGAAGTGCGGCGGGCGAGAGATGAAATCTCTCATTGCCCGATCCGCATTGCCGCATGTTCCACCCTCACTTGGCTAGTGACAGTCCGCATCTGACAGGTGACAGTCCCCATCTGGCAAGTGACAGTCCCCATCTGACAAGTGACAGTCCCCATCTGACAAGTGACAGTCCGCAACTGACAAGTGACAGTCCCCATCTGGCAAATGACAGTCCCCATCTGGCAAGTGACAGTTTGCAACTGACAAGTGACAGTTCACAACTGACAAGTGACAGTCCGCATCTGGCAAGTGACAGTCCGCATCTGGCAAGTGACAGTCCACAATTGGCAAGTGACAGTCCACAATTGGCAAGTGACAGTCCACAATTGGCAAGTGACAGTCCACAATTTGCAGCAAGTGAGAGTATGCATCTGATGGCAAGTAACACTCCCCATCTGGCAAGTGACAGTCCACAATTGGCAAGTGACAGTCCATATTTTGCAGCAAGTGAGAGTCTGCATCTGATGGCAAGTAACACTCCCCATCTGGCAAGTAACACTCCCCATCTGGCAAGTAACACTCCCCATCTGGCAAGTGACAGTCCACAATTGGCAAGTGACAGTCCACAATTGGCAAGTGACAGTCCACAATTGGCAAGTGACAGTCTGCATCTGATGGCAAGTAACACTCCCCATCTGGCAAGTGACAAGCTACATCTGGTGGTAGGCGATGGTGGCAAGTGACACACTCAGGGTCCCCACTGATTCTGCATTATGGTGAGTTGAACTATTTCTTTTTTTATTACGATGTAATAATAGAAATAATGCGTTTCAATCATCCTGACACCATATCGGCCATGGTGTTGTGATGATTGAAGCGCCAACACCAGCCATTTCCCCAACAAATCGCCCGGGGAAAAAACGCACCCCCCCCCGGGCCTTAGCATAATTTTCTTCCACGCAGCCGGTCCCCAGTGTCAAAAAGGTTGGGGACCACTGCTCTAAACCAGTGGTGCTCCGTAGGCATTCAAGGGGCTACGTAAGCACTCAGGCAAAAAGATGCTATGCGGTACTTGAGTCGGTCTGCTTATGGGACAGGAGCCACAATGGGGCAGAGATTCGCTCTGCAGGGGCAGGATCAGAGGTGGTTGACGCCATGCCAGCTTCAGCCAGGAATGGTTGTATGTGACAATGGCACCAACCTCCTCTCCACCCTCCGACAGGGACACTTGACCCATGTTCCATGTTTGGCTCACGTCCTGAATTTGGTGGTGCAGCGGTTCTTGAGCAGGTACCCAGGCTTACAGGATCTCCTGAGGCAGGCCAGAAAAAGTCTGTGGTCATTTCCGTCATTTTATAATGCCAGTGCTCGGCTGGCTGACATTCAAAGGGAAAGCAACCTGCCCACCAATTGCCTCATTTGTGACATGCCCACCAGGGGGAATTCAACATTGGCAATGCTGAAGCAGCTGCACACACAGCAAAGGGCCATCAATGAGTACCTGTACGAGTATGGCACCAGGACATGGTCAGGGGAGCTTGGCTTTTTTTCCCCACGCCAGTGGCCACTGATCAAGCATGCATGCACTGTCCTGTCACCATTTGAGGAGGCCACAAGGATGATGAGCAGTGACAATGCATGCATCCGTGATACTGTCCCTCTTGTCTTCCTGTTGGAGCACAGGCTTCGTGGAATAATGGACAGGGCACTTGAGGTAGAACAGCGGGATGAAGAGAGGGACTTACTTACCTCTCAAGGCCCCCTTTATCCAGATAGTATTCCTGCGGGTCCGCCAAACACACAGGAAGAAGAGGAGGAGGAGGAGTTTTGTTATAGCATGGACGTGGAGGATAACACTTAGCAGCAGTCTTTAAGGGATTGTTTTCAGTCCCCAGAAACCCAAGGAGTTGTACGTGGCTGGGAGGATGTAGTTGCAAGTCATGTGATCCTTAGTGACTCAGAGGACTCAGAATCGAATGCCTCTGCAAACTTACGCTGCATGGCTTCCCTGATTCTGCAAAGCCTGCGAAAGGACCCTAGGATTCGTGGTATCAAGGAGAGGGATCATTACTGGATGGCAACCCTTCTTGATCCACGTTACAAGGGTAAGGTTGCAGAACTCATCCTGCCTTCGCAGAGGGAGCAGAGGATGAAACATCTTTAGGAGGCCTTGAAGAAAGGTTTGTGCATTTCCAGACCCTGGGAGGTTATCATTTCCTGGTGCTGGAAAACGTGTTGCTGAGGCTTCGTTCAGTCAGAGAAATAGCGGTGAAGAGGGTGGCCAGCTGACCGATGCCTTCAGACAATTTTTCAGTCCTCAGTGCCAAGGTCTGATCAGTTCAAGCAACCATCGCCAGCATCTGCATTACATGGTGCATGAATATCTAGGGACAAGAGCAGACCTGGAGACCTTTCAAACAGAGCATCCACTGGGTTACTGGGTCTTGAGGATGGACCACTGGCCAGAGCTTACTCAATATGCAATTGAGCTACTGGCCTGTCCTGCATCCAGCGTTCTTTCTGAACACACATTCAGTGCTGCTGGAGGGTTTGTAATGGGTCACAGAGTATGCCTGTCCACAGACTCCATGGATAGGCTCACATTCATAAAAATGAATCAGTCTTGGATCAGCAGCTACCAAGCACCTGATGCTGATGTAACCGACTGAATTTTCTATGGATGTGGGATCTATTGAAGACTGCCTATGCTGAGTGACTATCCTATTATACTGAGTGACTATCCTATTCCTCCTCAATCTTGATGATCCTAGCTTCTAAGAATATTTTTGGTTTAGGGCACAACCACCACTGCCTTAGGCCCAATTGTTCTGCCCCTGTTTAACAGGGGCATGTAATTACAATTTTTGATCTAATATTTCACAGCAGGGCCCGTTCCTGCGCTCAACAAGAGTATCTGTGAGGGGTTACATAGTTGTGGCACCACCACCACCACCACCACCAAATGCCCAATTTTTCTGCCCCTGTTTAACAGGGGCATGTAATTACAATTTTTGATCTAATATTTCACAGCAGGGCCCGTTCCTGCGCCCATCAAGTGTAACTGTGAGGGTTTACAGTATTGTGGCACCACCACCAAAGGCCCAATTTTTCTGCCCCGGTTTAACAGGGGCATGTAATTACAATTCTTGATTTAATATTTCACAGCAGGGCCCGTTCCTGCGCCCACCAAGAGTAACTCTTAGGGTTTACAGTGATGTGGCACCACCACCACCAAAGGCCCAATTTTTCTGCCCCTGTTTAACAGGAGCATGTAATTACAATTCTTCATCTAATATTTCACAGCAGGGCCCATTCCAGCGCTCAACAAGAGTATCTGTGAGGGGTTACAGTGTTCTGGAGGAACCCTCCCACCTGCAGTCAGCAGACCTCAGTTTTTTTCTGCCTAGCAGAAGGAAAAGATGTGGCTCTCTCAGGAGCCAGTCTCCTGGAAGATTTTACTTTAAAATTTTATTCCTTTGGGAATTTTATTATTTTATTTTTGAGACCTTCAATCAACTGTCGGCTGGGCAACAGGTTGGGTACACTAGTATCCTCGTAGTCTTCCCTGTCCGACCATCGAGCGTTCTGATCCTCGCCTTGTGTGCGTGAGACTCAGTTCACGACATGCCCCATAACTCCATGGGTGGCCCGGTTGCTTTCATGCGCCCGCGGTCCTCTCAAGATTGAACAGTACCTGACTGACTGTATCTCTCGCGGTGGACCGGGCCGACAGCTACGCAGTACTACTCTGTGATAGGTCTGTCTGAAACAAGCCAGTGGGTCCCTAAAAGGGACGGATAAGTAGTCTCTCCTACTACAGGTAAGTACATGCTGGCTGTGTTTCTTTATATGGGGGGTTTCTCCCTGTCTCCCCCTGTTATGCTGCTCTCTGCACCCTGTACTGGTGCTGTGCTGTGGGGTGCTTGGGGGTCACTCTGGCCTGGCTGGGAGCTCATGTCTGCAGTTTTTTCTGGTGTTTAAGGTGGTTATTGCGTGCGCCATTGGCGCGCATTAGAGCTTTGAATTTCGCGCTTGGCAGCCATCTTGGCGTTCACTGGCGCAGTTATAGCTGCGGCCGGCGGCCATTTTCTTGTGGCCGCCGCGCATTTATTTTCTGTTCTAGCGGCGGCGCGAATCCCCTCACAATCTCCTCACAGACTGAGCGGTCCTTAAGGGTTGGTGGGTCCTCCGGGTATCCCCCCCCCCTCAGCCTCAGCATAGCCAGTGGGTGGACTGTATATTCACTGTATAGTGTATAAGGTCTCAGAGGGTGGCGTTATGGAGTCTGATACACCTGCTCTCCACACTTGCCTGGGGCAACTGGCAGTGCTGCACAGTTAAACATGTTCATATGTTTCCTGCACCTGCGGTCCTTATGGACCAGTTGTCAGCAGTCCTGGAATCATTCCTTGTCAGAATGGAAGCGGTGTGCGAGCAAAAGGAGCTATAAGCCCCCTCCCCCCACAAAAATCTTTAGTGAATGAGTCAGATATGGGCCTAGCTATTGTGCTCAGGACCCTAGCTCTGAATATTTAATTTTTATGAACAGGACATTCCCTTGTGAGGAAGACTCCAGTCCTGTGTCAGTGAATGACAGGGCGCTTGTAAGTGATCTCATTGATGATGTGAGGGACACTCTCAAGCTGGAATTGCTGTGACAAGCCTTTCTTTTACACAGCTTCCTCACTGTTTTCCTCACACGCTGCCTCAAGAGCAGCATGGATGATACAGTGGTACACAGTGTTCCCTCCCCCTGGTCGGTGCAGCATGGTGGGGGGAGGATATCACACAGCCTTCTGTGTGATATCCTGAGGCAACATTTCCCGCCATTTCCTGGGCAACGCTTTGAGCTCTGACAGACACGCGGTCTGAGGATCAGAGGTTACCTGTTACCTGCATGCTGCTTCGGCAGCACAGTCCAGCAGGTTGGAATGATACAGAGAAGATTATGCGTCTCTGCACCATAATTTAAACTCAATACCTCTACACTGCATACATTCACAGTGTATGTATGTGTTATTGGTCTCTGTGTCTGCGTGGCTGTCCCCCCACGTTCCAATGCTCTGTTTCAGTGCCATACATGATATAAACGTACAAAATATATTTATGCACGACTCCAGATACATTCACAGTATATGTATGTATTATACTCTCTGGGTCGGCGCAGGTTTCCGCCGGGGGCTCCGGTGTCCTCCCGCGCTCTCATGGTATGTGCGCTTCGGCTCTCTGCACAGTATAGACATGTTCAATATGTTTATTGCACATACTATACATGTTTACAGTATGGGTATACTGTTTGCGTGGGGTTCCTCCGGGTACTCCGGTTTCCCCCCACGCTCCAATGGAAATGCACAGCATAAACATGTGCAATATGTTGATTCACATGCTATCATTCCTACACGGTATCTGTGTGCTGTCTGCGTGGAGTTCTTCCGGGTGTTCCGGTTTCCTCCCACGCGCTGATGGTATGTGCGCCTTTGGCCTTCTGCACAGTTAAACATGTTCAATGTTTATCACGCATGCTATAATACCTACAGGGTATCTGTAGGCAGTCTGTGTGGTTTTCCTCCTGGTACTCTGGTTCCCTCCCACACTCCATTGGTATGGGCGCTTCAGCGCTATGCACAGTCTAAATTTGTGTGATTGGATATCCACATACTAACATACCTACCCGGTATGTCTGTGCAGTCTGCGTGGGTTTCCGCCCACGCTACATGACATGCATGCCTTTGGTGCAATACACAGTGTAAACATACACATTATGTTTATACACTACACTAAATACATTCACAGTAGTTGTAGGTATTGCATTCTCTGAGTATGCATGGGGTACTTCGGTTCCTCCCACGCGCCAACGGTGTGCGCACCTTCGGTGCTATGCACACATGGGCTTGTGCAAAATGTTTAGCACACACACTATAATACCTACACGGTATGCGTATGCAGTCTGCGTGGGTTTCCGCCCACGCTACATGACATGCATGCCTTTGGTGCAATACACGGTGTAAACATACACATTATGTCTATACACTACACTAAATACATTTACAGTAGTTGTAGGTATTGCATTCACTGAGTATGCGTGGGGTACTTCGGTTCCTCCCACGCGCCAACAGTGTGCGCGCCTTCGGTGCTATGCACACATGGGCTTGTGCAAAATGTTTAGCACACATACTATAATACCTACACGGTATGCGTATGCAGTCTGCATGGGTTTCATCCGGGTGATCAGGTTTCTCCCCTGCGTTCCAATGGTGTGTGCATTCTCAGCGCTATGCACAGTATAAACATGTGCAATTTTTTATTCGCATGCTAACATACCTACACAGTTGTGTACGCAATCTGCGTGGCTGGTTTACGTCCAAGCCCCGATGATGTGCGCGCCTTCGTCGCTGGCACAGTATATACACGTGTTTAATAGGTTTATCCACACATACTAAACTACATACGCCGTATGTGGTGGTATTATGCTCTTTGTGGCTGGGTGGGTTTCCTCCCACACTCTATTTGCGCGTTTGACGCAATACATAGTATAAACTATGTGTTTGTACAATCAGCACTTATCCATGGGTAGCTGCTGGATGGAGCATTGTCACAAGGATCCCTGGTTTCAGGGGTATCACTTTCCACCTGCTTTCAGTGGTGATCAGAAGCGCTGGCTTGAACTGTGTTCGCCAGGCTAAAGATAGCGTTACGCCCGTTAGTGGCTGCGTCTCTGGCGTTTCTTGTAGCTCAATGACTGGGCAAAAGCCTCTGCTTCATCCATCAGTCGTCTAGCAGGTGCACTGCAACTGCTTTAGCCTTTTAGGGTCTCTGTGCCTGGGGTGGGTTTGTGCCACCTGTGGAGGCTGAGGTACTAGTCCTCTGACCAAGTTTCTAGGGAAGTTCCATCAAGTTGCCTTTATTGGCCAACAGCTGAGGCACCCTGTACACCGGGGCCTCCCTTCTCTGATACATTGCGGAGTCTCTTTGGGATTTTCATACATCTCGCTGCAAGACGGTCCTGTCGGCCGTGTGAATTGCAGGGGAAGGGTCCTTGCATCCGGAGGTGTTTCCACCTCCTTTACCGGAGGTGGGGCACCGGAAGTGGACCTTATGGCCTCTCGACTCACTCGCAAGGTGGCAAGATCGTAGTCAGGTCCATGGATCCCTGGGCGGATGCGTCAGACGCGTTGGAAGCCCGTGGGGGCAGTATCGCCTGATATATGCTTACCCTCCGCTACTGTTGTTGCCTCACCGGCCTCGCAGAGTAGGGGCTGAGGCCATTCCAGTGATCCTCATTGCTCCGGAACGGTGACATTGATATGCCGATCTACTTCGGCTAGTCGCAGACGTTCCTGGCGACTGCCTATTGGGGTGGACCTTCTGTCTCATGATTCCATACTTCATCCTGCTTTACAGTCCTTGGCTTTAATGGCATGGCTTTATAAAGCCAGGTGCTGAAGGACCGAGTTCTCTCGTATTCAGTCATCTCTTCTATGTTGTTGACACGGGAATCTTCCTCCAGAAAGATATCTCACCGTACCTGGAAGGCTTACATCGCTATGTGCGAGGAACTTGAGTTGCGTCCTCGGATGTATTCCGTTCCCAGGATTTTGCTGTTCTTACAGCGTGGTGTGATCCAAAAGCTGGCCTTGCATACCTTTTTGAGGGTCGGATTTCGGCCCGGGCTGTCTTTTTCAACGACTGCTACCGGGCCATTCCTTGATAGCACCTTTTGTGCAGGGGGTTCACCATGTGATCCCCCCTGTCAAGCCTCCTCTCCCTACTTGGGATCTGAATTGGATGCATCTCGGTTCTCCAAGAACAAACCCTTTGAGAATATCAGAGAGATTCCTCTCTTGTCCTTGTCCCGGAAGGTGGCCTTCTTAGTGGCCATTGCTTCGGTTAGACGGGTGTCTGAGTTGGCGGCCTTGTCCTGCAAGTCGCCTTACTTGGTCCTCCATAAGGATATGGCGGTGTTGCGTCCACGACCGTCCTTCTTTTCTAAGGATGGTGGTCTCGGCCTTTCACCTTAAGAAGGACACTGTTCTTCCGTCCTTGTGTCCTCACCCATCGCATCCCTGAGAGTTTGCGCTTCATACATTAAGATGGGTACAAGCCTTACGAGTGTACCTGTCTGCTACTGTTTCCATTCGGAAGTCTGTGTCTGGTCCAAAACAGGGCCAAGCGGTGTCGTCTGCCACCGTCTCTAGGTGGATCAGGCAGACCGTCATACAGGCCTATGCCCTTAAGGGGCGGGCGCCTCCCTTTCCGGCTGCGGCGCATTCCACCAAGGCAATTGGTGCTTCCTGGGCCTTCCGACATCAAGCGTCGGTTGCACAAGTGTGCAAGGCGGCGACCTGGTCGTCCGTTCATACCTTTTCAAGATTTTATAAGGTTGATGTGGCTGCATCTTCGGATGCTCCCTTCGGCCGCAAAGCATTGCAGGCCGCTGTTTAATGTTGCAACTCCTCCGTTGAGGAGCTCTGCTTGTTTGGAGTGAAGTTTTGGTTGTTCCTTTACTACTGCTCCCACCCTTCTGATACTGCTTTGGGACGTCCCACATGTTTACAGTATCCAGCTGTGTCAGTCCATGTACGATAAGAGAAAATAGGATTTTTGGACTCACCGTAAAATCCATTTCTCTGACGTCCATGGACTGACACAGCACCCACCCTTTTTAAGGTTTGTACTGCTTTGTTACGAACTGAGGTCTGCTGACTGCAGGTGGGAGGGTAGTGTCCGGAGGGATACTATAGACACTCCCCAGGAACGAAATTTAAAGGAATATTTAATTTTTATTGTTTCACTTTAAGCATTATTACACTTTAAGCATTATTAAAATCACTGTTCCCGAAAAAACGTCCGTTTTTAAAACTTTTTTTTGCATTGTGTGAAGGACTAGCATCAAAGGTAGAGCTTGAAGGACACCGCCACTCACTGGTTCTTCTTTTTAAGGGCTTTATTTGCCCATTTTTATTAAAAGAAGTTCACAACAAAATCAAAGGTTTCCCTCGCAGGGGTTTCAGCACTCCTTTTCATCAACAAAATGACATTCAGCCTCCTGGCTTATACATACTGCAGTGCTGCTCAGTCCTTCTACTTCAGGCTCTCGTCTGACTCCTTTAGACTGTTCCCTTGCAAAGACCATCCATTTAGATAGCAGCCCCTCACTGCTTTGATCCTCAGACCTGGGTCTCTGGCTTCCACTGTGCACACATGCACTCTATGGCTTCCCCAGTGCACACCTGCACTCGTCGGGAGGGTGGAGCCCAGAATGCTGGTCCTGACTCTACTATCAGGCCCACACACACCTGAACAATCAGTGTGCAGTTGAGTCTCAAAACCCGGATCCAGGACTGGGGATTTCATCCCACCGGATCTCTAAGAAATCCCCAAGCTCCAGGTCCCAAAGTGGACTTTAGTAAATCATGAGGAAACTGAAAAGCCAGTTTCCTCCCAAACAAGTGTAGCGGGGTCTTTAAATTTAGTTGGGGTACACCTGGGTGGTAGTATGACCCAGGTGTGTAATTGTGAGAGGTTTTGGACCCCTTTGTATTCGTGGAGGATTGGGTGGTGTATTATTCTCCTTGGCCTGTGGGTGGCGGGGTACCTACAGGCTCAAGGTAGAATCACTGCCACAGTGCTACCCTTTTTGTCCCTTTCCGGAGATGGTACGGCTGGGGCGGGGAACCCGCCGTGGTGTCGATGGGAGGAGATAAAAGGGGGGACGCCCTCGCCACGAGGTCTTCGAGGATCTTCTCTTCACGTACCCAGGCGCCCTAGGCCTGGCCAGAATGGAGTTGGAGTCCATCCCAGGCACCTTCAGCCTGGGGTGAGGTACTAGATCGTAGGCCTGGGGCCCAGTAACTTCGACTGGGTCCCACAAGGGCGAAGTGATCCGAGGGTCCCCGAGGTGGACAGGACCCGCATCTGAGGTGAGGAGGCCGGGGAGGTCACCCGTCCGGAGACCCGGAGCAGCATCAACCCTGTGACGGATGGGCCTCTGGTAACTCCCTTAGAGGGACATCTTCCCCTGATAGGGGCCACAGCGCAGCGAAGGTACTCCTAAATACGTTCTCTTGAGTTGCTGGTAGAGACTCACAAGTTCTATGTTCTGTGCTACGATAACCGCTGGTGAAACCACAGTGGTTTAGATTTGAAATTAGGATAGTGCCTCGACCTGCTCATCCCACCGTATCAGGCTGTTAAAACGTTCCAACCAGTTGGCTACAGAAGCCTTGTTTATTGTGGAGCTTACAATAAAGCTGTCATAGAAATCCTGTCAGCTACAGGATTCCTGGACTTGCTGATTCCCAATCTCGGGCACGTCCGCGCGCGCGACGGCGCGCGCCAGAAGGGCTATTTAAACATGCCTCTGACAGACAGTCCCTGCTGTCTGCTCTACAGCGTGTAGTACCCAAAGAGACCTGATTCGTGAATTTACCTGCATCCGACCCGGCTTACCTTGACCCTTCCAGTTTCCTGCCTGCCTCTGACCTCTGGCTTTGTTTGACCAATCTTCTGCCTGATCCTCCAGTACCTTGCCGCCAGCCAATTCTACCGACCCGGCTTGCCTGACCAACTTCTCCAGTTGCTTGTTCCTGGTTCCAGTCCAGTCAGCCTCATCAGTTCCAGTCCAGTTGCTTGTTCCTGGTTCCAGTCTAGTCTGCCCCTTCAGTTCCAGTCCAGTTGCTGTGTTCCTGGTTCCGGTTCAGCCTGCCATACTTCCTGGGTGCCTGGATCCGTCCCAGTCTTCAGACTCTACTCTACCTTGATCCATCCTGCCAGGCACTCGTACCCCTTCTACCTCCGTGCCTCCTGTCTTCAGTACCAGGGGCCGCCGGTGGAAGCCGTAAGAGAGGCCTCCCTCTGCAGATCTGGGCTCGTCACCGTCAGGTACGTGACAGTAGCAGACAGCCATGTCTGAGCCCGGGCAGGGAGCCTCACCTATGGAGGAACTCTGTCGGCACCTGGCAGGTTTGTCTGAAGCAGTCAAGAGTCTTCAACAAGGCTACACCCGCTTGGAAGAACAAGTGCGGGCCCTCTCCAATCCTTCTGCCATCCAAGAGGGGCCCCACGCCTCTGCTTCTACAGCCGGAACAAGTTCCTCACCCACAGTGGTCATGCTTCCTCCTGATCCTAAGGTTCCTACACCCGAAAGATTTTCCGGGGATCGGAGCAAGTTTAGGGCCTTCCGGAATTCGTGTGAACTGTACTTTGCCCTACAGCCCCATACCTTTTCTCTAGAGGCCACCAAGGTGGGCTTTGTGGTCTCTTTGCTCGCTGGAGACCCTCAGAGCTGGGCCCACCGTCTCTTTGAACAGAAGGATGTATCACTAAACAACCTCGCTGCTTTTTTCGATGCCATGGCCCAGCTATACGAAGATCCCCAACTCTCAGTAACCGCAGAAGCTGCCTTGCGTTCCCTTCAACAAGGACGCAGACCAGCGGAGGACTATGTGGCAGAATTCAGGCGGTGGAGTGCGGATACCAATTGGAATGATGCCGCCTTCCGCCATCAGTTTCGCTTAGGACTTTCCGATTCCTTGAAGGACGAGCTTGCTAGAGTCGGTGTACCACAGACACTCAACCTGTTGATTGATCTAACCATCCAGATTGACCGACGTCTGAGGGAACGGAGGGCTGAGAGGACCACTGGCTTCTCCCGCCCAACCTGGATGCTTCCTCGGGCTCCTAGTCACCTGTACTCGGCTCCTGCTACACCTCCAACTCCCACATCTGACACGCCTGAACCAATGCAGCTCGGGCTCCTTCGTCCTTCCCTCGCTCCTGAGGAACGCCAGCGCCGCCGAATAAATAATCTGTGCCTGTACTGCGGGGAACCCGGACATTTCGTTAGAACCTGTCCCCTGAAGCTTCGTAAGTTTCTTTCAGTTTCTTCTAACATGACTAACCTACAAGCCAAAACCACATCTCACCTTGCCCTCTCTGTTTCATTACAGCTCCCAGGAAGGACTTTGCAAGTACCCGCCATTATTGATTCCGGAGCATGCAGCTGCTTTATGGACTCAACCTTTGCCATTAAACACCAAATTCCCCTTCGTACCAAGACCCACGGACTTCGTGTCCATCTGGCTGATGGTTCTGTCATTAAGTCCGGACCTGTGACCCAGGAGACCACTCCTATACCCGCTACCATCTTTACCACCTCTGGAACCCACCAAGAATACTTATGTCTGGACATCATCTCTTCTCCGTTGTTTCCCTTGATCCTTGGTATGCCTTGGTTACAAGCCCACAATCCCACTATCAACTGGACTACGGGAATAGTTGCATTTCCTTCTTCCTATTGCCAGCAGTCCTGTGGCTCATATAAACCTCCTGGGCCGGCCTCGTTACTATGCATTGATACAGAAGATGGCACCCGTCAATCCATCCCAGAAGTTTACCACGACTTTCTTGACGTATTTAGTAAACAAAAGGCAGAGACTCTACCGCCCCATCGGGCCTACGATTGCCCCATCGACCTACTTCCTGGAGCAAAGATTCCGTTCGGTAGAGTCTTCCCTTTAACGGAGGTGGAACAAGGGGCTTTAAAAAATTATGTTGATGAGAACTTGCAAAAGGGGTTCATCCGCCCTTCCACATCCCCAGCAGGCGCAGGCATCTTTTTTGTAGAGAAAAAGGACCACACCCTTCGACCTTGTGTGGATTACCGGGAATTGAATAAAATTACAGTAAAAAATCGCTACCCTCTCCCCCTGGTACCAGAGCTATTTCAGAGACTAGGAACTGCCACCATCTTTACCAAACTTGATCTCCGCGGAGCCTACAACTTGATCCGTATCAAAGAAGGGGACGAATGGAAGACCGCCTTCCGTACCCGGTATGGACATTTTGAGTACTTGGTAATGCCATTCGGGTTGTGTAACGCCCCTGCCACTTTCCAGTATTTTATCAACGATGTTCTACGGGACTTCCTAGACCTCTTTGTTATTGTTTATCTTGATGATATCTTAATTTTTTCTTCCTCCCTTGATTCTCATCGCAGACATGTCAAAAATGTGTTGGGTCGGCTCCGCCAGCATGGCCTGTATGCGAAGGCCGAAAAATGTGAGTTCGAGCAAGAGAGTATATCATTTCTGGGGTTAATCATTTCCAGCGAGGGCATCAAGATGGATCCTCAAAAGATTACCGCAATCCTGGACTGGCCAGAACCGGTGGACAAGAAGGGAATCCAACGTTTCGTTGGATTCGCCAACTTCTACCGCAAGTTCATCAGGGGGTTTTCAGCTATTATCGCACCCATTACTCAACTCACCAAGCAAGGAACACGTTTTCACTGGTCTCCTGAAGCCCAAGTAGCTCTTGAACGCCTGAAGGCCCTATTTACCTCGGCCTCTATCTTGAAACACCCAGACTCCTCACTACCATTCGTACTTGAGGTAGACGCCTCCGAAATAGCGGTAGGAGCAATACTGTCCCAAAGACAGGGAGTCAAAGCCTTGCTCCATCCAGTAGCCTTCTTCTCCCGCAAGCTTTCTGCAGCGGAGAAGAACTACGACGTGGGGGATCGGGAGCTACTAGCGATCAAGTCTGCACTAGAGGAATGGCGGTACCTGCTGGAGGGCGCGGCTCATCCGATTCTGATATTCACTGACCACAAGAACCTGGAGTACCTGAAAGCCGCGAGAAGATTGAATCCACGGCAAGCCAGGTGGGCACTCTTCTTCTCCCGGTTCTCTTTTCATGTTACTTATCGTCCTGGGGCCAAGAATATTAAGCCTGACGCCCTGTCTCGGATGTTCCATAAGTCCAAGGAGACTTCTCCGCCTGATACCATCCTTGCCCCCGGAAATTTCCTTCTTCTACAGGAGAACCTGTTCACTCAAATCAAACAAGCTTCCACCGGGCAGAGACAGTTTTCCGAGCCGGAATTGCAGGTTAAGGATGGACTATTGTGGTACCAAGACAGAATCTACGTACCTGAGAAATTAAGAGTAACCGCATTAGAACTCTGCCACGACCACGCCCTGGCCGGACATTTTGGCGTTGCCAAGACCACCGACCTGGTACAGCACACCTTCTGGTGGCCTCGAGTACGTGAAGACTGTAGGAGGTTTGTAGATTCTTGTACAACTTGCACCCGAAACAAGGGTTCTAGATCCAAGGCCTGGGGACTACTAAAACCCTTACCCGTTCCAGATAGGCCCTGGAGAATGTTGTTCATCGACTTCATTGTCGAGTTACCCCCGGCTGAGAATCATACCACCATCTTCGTTATAGTGGACCGTCTGTCCAAGATGGCACACTTCATCCCCATGAAAGGGACTCCCTCCGCTCCTGAAACCGCACAGGTATTCATCAGAGAAATAGTCAGACTCCACTGGGTACCAGCCAATATTGTTTCCGATCGCGGGGTTCAATTTACCTCTCGATTCTGGAGATCCCTTTGCAAAACCTTGAAAATTGAATTATCGTTTTCCTCTGCTTACCATCCACAGACCAACGGACAGACGGAGAGAACGAATCAGACGCTCGAGCAATACCTGCGATGCTTCTCCTCTTTTGCTCAGGACAACTGGGTTTCCCTACTTCCATTGGCCGAGTTTGCGTATAACAATTCCATTCACTCCGCTACCTGCCAGACTCCTTTCTTTGCAAACTATGGTTTTCATCCTACTTTTCTGCCTAATTCCCTTCCTGAGTGTCCTGTACCTGCAGTCCAGGAAAAGTTAAATTTTTTCTCGGTCAATAATCAGCTTCTACAAGAGACCATGACCAAGACTCAAGAACGCAACAAGACAATCTATGACAAGAAGAGACGGGGTGAATTAGTGTTGGTACCCGGCGACCAAGTATGGCTATCTACCACAAACCTAAGAATGGCATGCCCTTCTAAAAAACTGGGCCCCAAATTTTTAGGTCCATTCCCTGTTAAGAGGAAAATTAATGAAGTAGCTTATGAATTGGAACTTCCTGACTCTCTTAAAATCCATCCAGTCTTTCATGTCTCTCTCCTAAAACCCACAGTCTCCAATCCGATTCCAGATCGGAAGCCGGATCACCCTGATCCGATCATTATTGACGGTGAGCAGGAATTCGAAGTAGAAGCTATCATGGACTTCAGGAGAAGAAATAACCAGAACCAATTCCTAATTAAATGGAAGGGCTACGGACCCGAGGAAAACTCATGGGAACCCGAGGAGAATATCCATGCCAGGAGTTTGGTACAGGCTTTCAAAAGGACTCACCCTGGAAGGTTCACCCGGCTGGGCATCCGGAGGCTGCCCCTTGGGGGGGGCAATGTCATAGAAATCCTGTCAGCTACAGGATTCCTGGACTTCCTGATTCCCAATCTCGGGCACGCGCGCGCGGCGGCGCGCGCACGCTCCACAAAGCGCGCCAGACGGGCTATTTAAACATGCCTCTGACAGACAGTCCCTGCTGTCTGCTCTACAGCGTGTAGTACCCAAAGAGACCTGATTCGTGAATTTACCTGCATCCGACCCGGCTTACCTTGACCCTTCCAGTTTCCTGCCTGCCTCTGACCTCCGGCTTTGTTTGACCAATCTTCTGCCTGATCCTCCAGTACCTTGCCGCCAGCCAATTCTACCGACCCGGCTTGCCTGACCAACCTCTCCAGTTGCTTGTTCCTGGTTCCAGTCCAGTCAGCCTCATCAGTTCCAGTCCAGTTGCTTGTTCCTGGTTCCAGTCTAGTCTGCCCCTTCAGTTCCAGTCCAGTTGCTGTGTTCCTGGTTCCGGTTCAGCCTGCCATACTTCCTGGGTGCCTGGATCCGTCCCAGTCTTCAGACTCTACTCTACCTTGATCCATCCTGCCAGGCACTCGTACCCCTTCTACCTCCGTGCCTCCTGTCTTCAGTACCAGGGGCCGCCGGTGGAAGCCGTAAGAGAGGCCTCCCTCTGCAGATCCGGGCTCGTCACCGTCAGGTACGTGACAAAAGCAAAAGTTGGACCGTGATCGGTGTGTGGACTCTGGTTAATGGGAGAAAAGGAGGGTTCCAGCATAGCAGGACTGAGTTTCATAACTAACGCACATTGGCCCGAGGAAGATACTGATACTGGCCTTCACCTCACCCACAGCCATGGGGAGGACATGTCGTGTGACATGCCCCTGGAAAAAAGAGATGGGGTGAGGCCGCTACACGTGGGGGCTCGTGAGTCCGGGATGAAATGTGTATTGACTTTGAAATTTGAAATGGCTGTGTCTGGACTTTGCTGCCCGGAGGAGTGCCAAGCAGGTCGGCCATGTGATTGGCCAAAGTGCGTCCCTGTGCTCGAAGTCGTGGAAATGACCCCAAGACAGGAAAGGCCCATGCAGAAAGAGCGGGAAGAGGGAGAAGTCCAGCCGTGTGAAGTACTACATGTGGGGACTTTTGCTGCACTGCGCCATGAGGCACCCCGTGACTGCGCAATTCGTGGGCGGAGACTGGAGAAAGCCCGCGAAAACGTGCAAGTCGTGGGAGGAATCTGGTCATGTGAGGAGATACACGTGGAGACTCCGCCGCGTGGTCAGTGCGTGATGGAGCAGCAGATAGTCGGGATGGCCTCAAGCTCCTCATGGATTCCGGTTCCCTACCCCACGAAGATGACTGCTTTTGCTGCTCCCCTTCCAGACACGGGGATAAGACTCAGGCCCCGAGGGCAGTTGGCTCTGTACTCATGCAGAGACACGGAGGCCCTCGGCGTGATCTGTCCCGTATGCTCGGGACTGGTGGTCCACCTGAAGCCATTTGGGCATTGCGAAGCATGCAAGGAGTTCCTGTTCCAAGGTGGAGCCATCCACAGTAAGGCCCCGGGCCCTTCGCCTCAACAGCATCACAGGTACCGCTACTCCGGAAGGGGAGATCCAGGCCTTTGCGGAGGTCTCTGTACGCACTCACCAGGGCGACGTGACTGCCCAACCAGAGACTGAGAGAGAAAAATCCGAGGATGCTGCTTCGGTCACCACAGATTCCCTGCTCCCACCTCCGAAGAGGAAAGTTGGCCTGGTGCAGGCCTCCTATGGTCGTGGTCGAGTTTCACCCCGTCGCTTGCCGGGCCTGGATGGGTCCGGTTGGAAGAGTCCTGGACATCCCAGTTCTACAAAAGGTCAAGGTGAGCCAGGGGCTGGGACTGTGGTGGTGGTTGGAGGTGTCGGGAGTCTGCAGTTGGTGGAGCCCGCAAGGGAGGGTAGTTCCACGTCTACTAGAGACTACCTTCCCGCCGAGATGTATGACACCTCCGACCTAGAATCGCTGTCAGACTGCGGGGATGACGGGGAAATAGATGAACTGTTTCACCGGAAGGGCTGGGACAAACGCCTGTTACCCGTGCTACGTGAACCGCAGGATTCCCCTATGTCTATAGGAGACAGCACGCCCTGGGTGCAGGCCCCGGAGCTTACGAGGAAGTCTAGTCCTCCGGCCAACTTTCCACAGTTCACAACATCACCCGTTTTGGTGGCGGGGATGCAGCGTGCTTCATTGCGGGCACCGAGAGCGAAGCTGCCCGAGGTAGTGAGAGTACCTCGGCACCCGGAGGCCATCGTTCAGCCAGGAGAAGGTGAGCGGGATGCCATGCCTCCTTTGGCCAGATTGCAAAGACTTTTATCCCAGAGAGTCGCCCGTGAGTACGGATGGGAATATCCCTACTTGCCTCGGGACTTACTTTACGAAGTTGAGGTCCTGCGACAGAGATGGTACGACAAATTCGTTTGGGAAAAACTCAAAGTGCCTCATGCCCGGCGATACTTGTCTTGTTCGTCGCCTGTGTCTAAGAAGTTCAAAGACTGCAGAAAGGAGGGAGAGGATGTTAACTATTCAATCGAAGTTTTTGATAAATACCTGAAGCCATTGTTCTTGCCTGACCCAAGGTTTTATTTGTGAGGAGAGACTCACGAGTGTGTTCTTCAGCTGCAATTTTTCTGGAAGAGTTTTGCCAGAAGTCTGAACAGAACCCTGTTTTTTTTTATTTGGGTTTGTTTTTTTTTCTCTACTCTTTGGAGGAATGAGAACAGTTTTATTGTTTGTTCCCTCTTCTTCCAGACATCAAGGACAGAGACTCTTTTTGGGGTAGAATCAGTGTAGGGACGGAGGAGGAAAGAAGACTTCACCAAGTGTCATTACCGCGGCACTGTCACCAGGTGGCAGTGTTAAACAACGGTTGTTGGAATTCTACACTTGCATTACTTTGCCATTGAAGCAAATGGGTTTCTCGGCTGATAGACTCATTCGTTTCAAGTCAACACACAATGCTATGATGTTTTTCTGTGTTTCTTTTTTTATTTCCCTCATGCAGGAGATTCGTCCGTCAAGACTACTGAGTATGGGGTGGTTCTTAGACAGTGACGGGAGGGATTGTATATATGTGAATGTTCAGATGGTTTTATGAAAGAGTTTTTTTTTGTTTTGTTATATTTCCCTTTCCCCTTGAGCAGGTCTTGGCACACACAGGGTTTACATTTTTAGGGATAGCCTCTGGGGCTCACTTCATGTCACCACTCCTTGAGAGACATGGGTGTGCGCCTGACACTGGGGACCAGCGTCAAATCACAGGTGGGAGTATGTAGCGGGGTCTTTAAATTTAGTTGGGGTACACCTGGGTGGCAGTATGACCCAGGTGTGTAATTGTGAGAGGTTTTGGAAACCTTTGTATTCGTGGAGGATTGGGTGGTGTATTATTCTCCTTGGCCTGTGGGTGGCGGGGTACCTACAGGCTCAAGGTAGAATCACTGCCACAGTGCTACCCTTTTTGTCCCTTTCCGGAGATGGTACGGCTGGGGCGGGGAACCCGCCGTGGTGTCGATGGGAGGAGATAAAAGGGGGGGGACGCCCTCGCCACAAGGTCTTCGAGGATCTTCTCTTCACGTACCCAGGCGCCCTAGGCCTGGCCAGAATGGAGTTGGAGTCCATCCCAGGCACCTTCAGCCTGGGGTGAGGTACTAGATCGTAGGCCTGGGGCCCAGTAACTTTGACTGGGTCCCACAAGGGCGAAGTGATCCGAGGGTCCCCGAGGTGGACGGGACCCGCATCTGAGGTGAGGAGGCCGGGGAGGTCACCCGTCCGGAGACCCGGAGCAGCATCAACCCGGTGACGGATGGGCCTCTGGTAACTCCCTTAGAGGGACATCTTCCCCTGATAGGGGCCACAGCGCAGCGAAGGTACTCCTAAATACGTTCTCTTGAGTTGCTGGTAGAGACTCACAAGTTCTATGTTCTGTGCTACGATAACCGCTGGTGAAACCACAGTGGTTTAGATTTGAAATTAGGATAGTGCCTCGACCTGCTCATCCCACCGTATCAGGCTGTTAAAACGTTCCAACCAGTTGGCTACAGAAGCCTTGTTTATTGTGGAGCTTACAATAAAGCAAAAGTTGGACCGTGATCGGTGTGGACTCTGGTTAATGGGAGCTAAGGAGGGTTCCAGCATAGCAGGACTGAGTTTCATAACTAACGCACATTGGCCCGAGGAAGATACTGATACTGGCCTTCACCTCACCCACAGCCATGGGGAGGACATGGGCCGTAGCGCATCTCACCCTGTCGTGTGACATGCCCCTGGAAAAAAGAGATGGGGTGAGGCCGCTACACAAGCAAATACCCTGGAGCCCCTCAACCTGCCTGGTTGAGAATCCTGTATTCATACACTGGTGGGGTACCACACTACCACAATTGATACATGTCCCTTGGGGCAGGACCCGGTGTCCAAACACTTTTTATGGCAATAACTTGCAGGTTAGCCTTTACAATTAGCACTTTTGATTTTTCACGTTCGTGTCCCATAGACTTTAACAGTGTTCGTATGTTCGAACAAACTTTTTGCCTGTTCGCATGTTCTGCTGCGAACCGAACCGGGGGGTGTTCGGCTCATCCCTACTGGTGACACCATCAGTCATTTGAGGACAGACCAATCATTTTCAGCAAGACATCTTTCCACCTATGGTCACCTTTTCATACTTCTGCTGTGTGAGAAAATGCAATGCTATACATGATTAAACCTTTGTTTATTCCAAATTGTGTACCTTGTACTAGTTAGATGAAGGCATTTTGTCAATTGATTATAAATCAACCAGGATGATTTTCAACCACTTGTGATTTGTGCCTTTTTTGTTTTGTTTTATTTTCCTTCCTCTCTTAAAAAACGAAACTGACACAGATCAATACCTTTGATGGAAGGTAATAATCAGGCCTATTAAGTGACAAAGGTTTACTCTGTAACAGCTGTGCTGGCGGGAGAGAAGAGCTTGTCTGACTAATGAATCGTGAAACAATCAGGCAGTAGCCATTTGTGTTTAGATCTGTAAATATGGTGTGGTTCAAGTGCCAGACCATTGCCGGCACTCCAGCTGGGGGCACAGATGGTCCACATTCAAAGCAGCACAAGTGTAAGAAGGTTTTTTTATTATGATTTTATTTCTATTTCCCACATTGCACCTCTTCGAGAAACTGCAGCCTACAGTGAAAACTTTCTCCGGGAACCCAGAAAAATATATGAAAACATATAAAAACCTACTCGAGAATAGATAATTACAAGTACTTATTTATGCAGCTTTGTATATACGTTTCAAAGCAATCATATAATGAGAGAAATACAATAGAAAAGCTGACATGGTCGTCTGTGTATAATAGTTTCCTGGCTGGTTCTGGCCTTAATACTTCTTAAGTCACTGACCTGGAACAAACAGACCATTACTGTCAGGGTAAAGTTAGAACATCTGATCTGCATGCTTATTCTGCATAAGTATTGATTCAGCATCACAGCCAAGCAACTAACATTTTCAGAAGGGGAAGTCAGCAACCCTCCATCTTAACTCAATATACAGGTCCTTCTCAAAAAATTAGCATATTGTGATAAAGTTCATTATTTTCTGTAATGTACTGATAAACATTAGACTTTCATATATTTTAGATTCATTACACACAACTGAAGTAGTTCAAGCCTTTTCCTGTTTTAATATTGATGATTTTGGCATACAGCTCATGACAACCCAAAATTCCTATCTCAAAAAATTAGCATATTTCATCCGACCAATAAAAGAAAAGTGTTTTTAATACAAAAAAAGTCAACCTTCAAATAATTATGTTCAGTTATGCACTCAATACTTGGTCGGGAATCCTTTTGCAGAAATGACTGCTTCAATGCGGCGTGGCATGGAGGCAACCAGCCTGTGGCACTGCTGAGGTGTCATGGAGGCCCAGGATGCTTCGATAGCGGCCTTAAGCTCATCCAGAGTGTTGGGTCTTGCGTCTCTCAACTTTCTCTTCCCAATATCCCACAGATTCTCTATGGGGTTCAGGTCAGGAGAGTTGGCAGGCCAATTGAGCACAGTAATACCATGGTCAGTAAACCATTTACCAGTGGTTTTGGCACTGTGAGCAGGTGCCAGGTCGTGCTGAAAAATGAAATCTTCATCTCCATAAAGCTTTTCAGCAGATGGAAGCATGAAGTGCTCCAAAATCTCCTGATAGCTAGCTGCATTGACCCTGCCCTTGATAAAACACAGTGGACCAACACCAGCAGCTGACATGGCACCCCAGACCATCACTGACTGTGGGTACTTGACACTGGACTTCAGGCATTTTGGCATTTCCCTCTCCCCAGTCTTCCTCCAGACTCTGGCACCTTGATTTCCGAATGACATGCAAAATTTGCTTTCATCCGAAAAAAGTACTTTGGACCACTGAGCAACAGTCCAGTGCTGCTTCTCTGTAGCCCAGGTCAGGCGCTTCTGCCGCTGTTTCTGGTTCAAAAGTGGCTTGACCTGGGGAATGCGGCACCTGTAGCCCATTTCCTGCACACGCCTGTTCACGGTGGCTCTGGATGTTTCCGCAGGTCCTCCAAGGTCTGGAATCGGTCCTTCTCCACAATCTTCTTCAGGGTCCGGTCACCTCTTCTCGTTGTGCAGCGTTTTCTGCCACACTTTTTCCTTCCCACAGACTTCCCACTGAGGTGCCTTGATACAGCACTCTGGGAACAGCCTATTCATTCAGAAATTTCTTTCTGTGTCTTACCCTCTTGCTTGAGGGTGTCAATGATGGCCTTCTGGACAGCAGTCAGGTCGACAGTCTTACCCATGATTGCGGTTTTGAGTAATGAACCAGGCTGGGAGTTTTTAAAAGCCTCAGGAATCTTTTGCAGGTGTTTAGAGTTAATTAGTTGATTCAGATGATTAGGTTAATAGCTCGTTTAGAGAACCTTTTCATGATATGCTAATTTTTTGAGATAGGATTTTTGGGTTTTCATGAGCTGTATGCCAAAATCATCAATATTAAAACAAGAAAAGGCTTGAACTACTTCAGTTGTGTGTAATGAATCTAAAATATATGAAAGTCTAATGTTTATCAGTACATTACAGAAAATAATGAACTATATCACAATATGCTAATTTTTTGAGAAGGACCTGTAGCTTTACTTTAAAGCAAATCTAGCATCTGATATTTATTGAACTTGCAGGCATGCAAGTAATATAACATGTAACAGATACGAGTATTAACCTCTTCAGCCCCTAATGATTTCCCCCCTTATTGACCAGGCCATTTTTTGCGATACGGCACTGCGTCGCTTTAACTGACAATTGCACGGTCGTTCAACGCTGTACCCAAACAAAAGTGATGTGCTTTTTTTCACACAAATAGAGCTTCCTTTTGGTGATATTTGATCACCTCTGCCGTTTTTATTTTTTACTCTATAAACAAAAAAAGATCGACAATTTTGAAAAAAAAACACCAATTTTTTACTTTCTGCTATAAAACATTTCCAAAAAAAATGTAGACAAACAAATTTATTCTTCAATTTAGGCCAATTTGTATTCTGCTACATATTTTTGGTAAAAAAAAAAAAAAAAAGAATAAGCGCATATTGATTGGTTTGCGCAAAAGTTGCCGCGTCTACAAAAAAGGGGATAGATTTATTTTATTTCTATTATTTATTTATTTTTTACTAGTAATGGTGGTGATCAGTGACATTGCGGCAGACAGAACGGAAATTTTGGACACTTTTTGGGAACCAGTGACATTATTACAGTGATCAGTGCTAAAAATATGCACTGACATCGTATTAATGACACTGGCAGGGAAGGGGTTAACATAAGGGGCTTTTTTTCTATAATAAATATCCCCAATAAAAATTAAAAAAAACAAATTTCTTCATCAGTTTAGGCCAATATGTCTTCTTCTACATATTTTTGGTAAACAAAAAATCGCAATAAGTGTATGTTGATTGGTTTGTGCAAAAGTTATAGCATATACAAAATAGGGGATAGATTTATGGCATTTTTATTATTTATTTATTTATTTTTCACTAGTAATGGCGGCGATCAGTGATTTTTAGCAGGTGGCTGGCGTACATCGAGTCCGCCCCACCCGCGCTCGCCCACAAATCGCCTTGTACAAGCCGACGTACACCTACGGCAATTTGCAGGATCAAGCCACATTGCCGCAGTATAACTGCAGCGGCTGGTCCGTAAGCGGTTAATTATAATGTTTTTATATAAAAAATATAATATAATAATTATATAGTATTGTAACGTGCAACAAATACAGGTATTAATTATATTATAATATTTATATGTAAATATTATAATAATTATATTTATGTAGCGCTAACTCCCCACAAGGACCGCTGATTTTCATGGGGTAACCCCCCGCAAGGACCGTTGATTTTGTCCCTGGTTCTTTCCCACAAGCGTAGCAGCAGCTAGGCAAACAGCAACATCCACTGCTTTGGCTTAGTAAACAGTCTAGGGGTTGTCTTTTTTCAAAGTTTATTGCAGGTTAACTCGGATGGGACTTAGGGAAGCTGTGGGATACCCCATACACTGAACAGTAGAGTTGGGATAATGGTTCGGACCAAGCAAAAGTTTGGCCCAAACATTGTCTTTTTGCTCATTTGTCAAAGTTTTGCCAGGTTTACTCAAAAGGGTATTGACACTATCAAAAGTGTCTACAGAATACTAATATAATTTACATTTAAATGATTTGATTTGCATTGGTGCATATTAAAAAAATAGTGTCTATTAAAAGGATGTTCTACTTTCAACAGAAACTCTTTGACTCGTGGTGCCAAAGGGCAGAGGTCACCTGATGTAAACCCCTATTGCTCAATATTCAATATGTAATATATTATTTATTTATTTTTAAGTACGGCTATTATGTCTAATAACATGTAAATACTATTATTGATTATAATGTACATGTACCTTGTAAGTAGATGTTCTGTGTTAAGGTCAGTTTCTTAGTGTCTAAGGAAGATCTTTATCTTAGGTCCCTTTCATCAAACTAAGTTAAAGAGGTTGTAAATCTCTGGCATGAAATTTGAACAAAGCATATCCCTCTATAGTTTGTACTTTTCCCTATCCAGAGCACTAAGTGTCATTTCTGTTTGCTGTCTCATTTCTATGCTAAGTGCATGATTCACTTTTTGATAAGTTTTCCTGACACCAAGTGGTAAAAAGGTGACAGGGGAGAGAGCTCCTGCACACAGACTGTAAATAGCAACCTCAGCTCTGTTCATATATGAGGGGAGGGGGTGCCCCTTACCTCCAATCTGCTCTCCCCAATGAGTTCTGCAGAGTGTAACTTCAGCTCCCACCCCTGAGCTTTCTTAAAGCTCAGACAAGCTCCATAAATACTGGACCTTGAACAGCTGTAGAGAAGAGACAATTGCAAATAAACATGTACAGCTTGTGTAGGAGGATTTGTTTCATCTCTGGGTATCACCTGAGGCTAGAAAAATGCTAAAGCTAAAAGTATTAGATAGGGAAATGAAAAGAGGCAGGGTTTGACACAAGCAGTAGGTAGGGATTAATGATTTGGATACAAGCCAAGAACCTAGGGTCCAGGAACATACAAAGCCATAAAGAGATAGTTTAAAAATAAATTCAAGTGCTAACAGACACCACAAAATGTTTCCACTCTCCCAGCAATCCTTTTTTTTTTAATCAAATATTTTTTATTTTGTTTTTGTTATTGCTTGTTACATATAAACGTTTAAAAAAAATTGTTGGTGAACATAGAAATAATGAACATTTTAATTTGTTTCTTAAAGTTGAAGTAAACCCTCCTATCATTTTCAGGCAAGGAAGCTGCCATTTTGGCCTCTGTTTAAACTTCAACTGCCATGATGCTGCACATGTGATCAGTTATGACACCAGCCATTGGATGGTTTGACAGTTTGGTTGAGAGCACAACCAATGTGACTGTTGGCATTACCGGCATGCCGGGAATGTAACTGCTTTTTTAAACTGTTAAATCGATGGGTTTACTTCCGCTTTAAGTGTTCAACAGGAGAAAAGAAAAGAAAAAAAATTAATAGATATCTATTTTACAAAAAACATCTAACAGGACAGTACAACAATAAACATAGAACATACACTTCTATATAGGATTCCATTTGCATTCTATTCTCTGCTTCTAGATTTATTATAAGTCGATCTCCTCACTCCCATCTAACCCTCTCCCTCCTCCCTCTCCTCCCCAATCTCCTCACACAAACCATCATAAAACAAATTATTCGAATCAAGCCAATAAGACCATATTTTGTTAAATTTATGGGGAGCTCCTCTATGTTTGTACACTAGTCTTTCTCTTTTTAATATATAATTTACCTTATTGTACTATTGTTTGTGGGTTGGTGGCATTGTAGCAATCCACTTTTGTAAGATACGTTTACGAGCTAGGTAAAGGGATCTAGTCCACATCATATGCATCTCTACAGATAAAGCTCCATCTGGAATTATTCCCAATATTGCTATTTTAGGTGCACTTGTTATTTCTGTCCGACATAATGTATTCAGGGTCTGGAACACTTTCTTCCAATATTTATGGAGCTTAGAACAGCGCCAAAGCATATGGATAAGAGATCTGTTGGAAACGGAGCATCGCGGACATAGAGGCGATGTGTATTTTCCCCAGGCATATAGATTTTGTGGAGTGTAGTGAGTTCTGTGTATTATAAAAAACTGGGTCAGTTACTGGGACAGTGAAATAGATACCTCTGGTAGAATCTCCATAGCCCATTTCCATTCCTCCTCACTAAGATCTGTCAGGTCTTTTTGCCAATGGGTAAGACTATTCGCCTGCCCATCTACTTTCTCTGCATTTAGCAGCATCAGGTAGAGGTCCCCTATTAATCCTCGTTTCATAGGTCGTGCTGAGGTTGCCTTTATCAGAATCTCTGATGGATTATATTGTAATTGGAATGTTAAGGTCTGGCTTTGTAAAGTGTGTCGTATTTGAAGATACCGATAGAAATTACTATTTAACAATTGGAAGCGAACTTTCAATATATCGAAGGGTAAAATCACATCTCCTTTGAACAATTGGTATAGAAAATGTAATCCTGTTTTTTTCCATTCTAATAATTCTGGTAGTTTATTCCCAGCAATCCTTTGTAGCACACACGCCCGAAGGAGCCGCTGTTTCCTCTGGTCGCCTATTCCCAGTGCCCACGACTCTGAAAAGAAGCACCACACTCCTTAAAGCGGAGTTCCAGGCTTTTTTTGTTTATTAAAAGTTAGCAGCTACAAAAAGTTTAGCTGCTGACTTTTAATAAACAGACACTTACCTGTTCCCCGGTCCAGTGATGCAGGCGCACGGATCCTCGCTCCTCTCCTCGGTGCCTCCACTGATACTGTGGGCACCCGGTCGTGAAAGCTTGTGGCTCCATGGCTGGGCGCACACTGCGCATGCGTGAGTCGCTCTGCGCTCTCCCAGTGGACGGCAATCTTCTGGGACCTGTCACATGTCCCAGAAGATTGTCGAGAGGGAGTGGCCGCCTAGGGGGAGAGGAGGAGTTGCCTATGCGGCCCGTAGGTGGAACGAAGAAGTGGGACAGGAAGTCCCCGTCAAAACTAAGCACCCACCCCCCCAAAAAAATGACATGCCAAATGTGGCATGTAAGGGGGCGAGGAGTGCCGAAGTTCCACTTTTGGGCGTTCCACTCCGCTTTAACACACCTGTGGCTTTAAATGAAAAGGCAAAAGAAATAAAGAAAATTAGATGAGCAACCAACAGAGACCATGTAAACTGACTGAGCTACACCTAACTTATATATTTAAGTGGTCATGACATTAATTGTTGGCTGTGAATCAACTTAACCACTTCAATACTGGGCACTTTCACATACTTCCTGCCCAGGCCAAATTTTCGGTGCTGCCGTATTTTGAATGACAATTGCAACACTAGCCCTATATGACATTTTTATCTTTTTTTTTTCACAGAAATCGTTTTCTTTTGTTGGTATTTAATCACCACTGGGTTTTTTTTTTTTGTTGTTAACCACTTCCATACAGGGCACTTATACACCTTCCTGCCCAGACCAATTTTCAGCTTTCTGCGCTGTTGCACTTTGAATGACAATTGCGTGGTCATGCTACACTGTACCCAAACGAAATTTTTTATCATTTTTTCCCCACAAATAGAGCTTTCTTTTGGTGGTATTTGATCACCTCTGGGATTTTTATTTTCTGCTAAAAAATAAAAAAAAGACCGAAAATTTTGAAAAAAAAAAAGTTTTTTTTGTTTCAGTTACAAAACTTTGTAAATAAGTTAGTTTTGTCCTTCACTGATGGGCACTGATGGGGCTGCATTGACGGGCATGGATAAGGCGGCACGGATGGGCACCGATGAGGTGGCACGGATGGGCAACGATCGGCGGCACGGGTGGGCAACGATCGGCGGCACGGGTGGGCAACGATCGGCGGCACGGGTGGGCACAGATAGGCGGCATGGGTGGGCACTGATGGGCATGGATAGGCGGCATGGATGGGCACTGATAGGTGGCACGGATGGGCATGGATGGGCACTGATAGGTGGCATGGGTGGGCACTGATAGGTGGCACTGTACTGTACTAATGGATGCCAATCAGTGCCAAACAATAATGCCTGCCAATCAGTGGTGCCCATTGTGGGCACTGATTGGCATCCATTGTGGCACTGATTGGCATCCATTATCCCTGGTGGTCTAGGGTGGCATACCATTAATGGTGGGCTTCCCTGGTGGTCTAGTGGCTTCCCTGGTGGTCTAGTGGCATCCCTGGTGGTCCAGTGGGCATCCTCGGGGGAGCTGTGCTGATAATCTATCAGCACAAACCCCCCCCCCCCTGTCAGAGGAGCAGCCGATCGGCTCTCCTCTACTCGCGTCTGACAGACGCGAGTGAGGAAAAGCCGATGACCGGCTTTTCCTGTTTACACTGTGATCAGCCGTGATTGGACACGGCTGATCACGTGGTAAAGAGTCTCCGACGGAGACTCTTTACCTAGATCAGAGTTGCGGGGTGTCAGACTGACACCCTGCAACAACGATCGCCGCGATGCACGCCCCCGGGGGCACGCAGCGGCTTAAAATCCTGAGGACGTCATATGACGTCCAGTCAGGATTTTAGAACCACTTTGCCGACGTCAATCCGCTATAGGGCGGGCGGCAAGTGGTTAAACAAACAAAAAAAATGTTTTTCTTAGTTTCTGTTATAAACTTTTGCAAATAAGTAATTTTTCCCCTTAACTGATGTGCACTAATGAGGCGGCACTGATGAGGTGGCACTGATGGGCACCCACCAATGAGGTGGCACTGATGAGGCGGCACTGATGGGCACTAGCGAGGCGGCACTGATGAGGCGGCACTGATGGGCACCAGCGAGGTGACACTGATGACACGGCTGATCACATGGTAAAGGGCCCCGGTGATTGGCCCTTTACCATGATCTGTGGTCAGCTGTGTCCAAAGCTGTGATCACAGAGTGCACCAGATGCACGCCAGGGGGCGTGTGGGTTTTTGGGAGAACGTCCATGCACTCCCTTATCTTTACAGGTCCCAGAAGACTGTGGCCCATTCACAAAGCGCAGCTCAGGTGAGGACACCGCTGGATGCCAGGACAGGTAAGGGCCCTAATATTTAATTTTTTCTGAAGGAGCCTGGAGCTCCTCTTTAAAGTGGTTATAAAGGCAGAAGGTTTCTTATATTAATGTATTCTAGGCTTTAAAATAAAAAAACTTCCTGTGTGCAGCAGCCCCTCCTCAGCCTCCCTAATACTTACCTGAGCCCATCTTTATCCAGCGATGTCCAGGAGTACCTCGGTCCTGCGGGAGTCTTCTTCCTGATTGGCTGAGACACAGCAGCAGCGTTATTGGCTCTCGCTGCTGTCAATCAAACTTGGTTAACCAATGAGGAGAGAGGGGGTGAGGCTGAATTGTGGCTCTGTTTCTGAATTGATACATGGAGCTGCAGCTTGGCTCAGGTTCCCCCATAGCAAACTGCACAGAGCAGGTAAGTATAACATTTTTGTTATTTTTATAGAAAAAAAATTTGACTTTACAATCACTTTAAATTACACATAGGGGTGTTCATTCTCAAACATGAGAGATTTCCAATGCAATAGTTGGCAGAACTGCACTGTAGACAGCAATAATGGCAGTAACAAAGAAAAAGACAGACCGAGTGGCCAATAGGCCTCTCACCACTGCAGCATTCAGGATGGAGGCAACCAGAAAATAAACCTTGGCTACGTTAAGTAAAGCCGCGTACACACAATCGGTTTTACCGATGAAAACAGTCCGATGGATTTTTTTCATCGGACAAACCGATCGTGTATGGGCCCCATCGGTCTTTTTTCCCATCCGTGTCAAAAAATAGAACATGTTTTAAATTTTTCCGATGGATAAAAAAACGATAGCAAATTCTGATCGTCTATGGCCAAGTCCATCGGTTAAAAAACCCACGCATGCTCAGAATCAAGTCGACGCATGCTCAGAAGCATTGAACTTAATTTTTCTCGGCTCATCTGAGTGTTTTACGTCACCGCGTTTGGAAAGGTCGGTTTTTGGACTGATGGTGTGTAGGCAAGACTGATGGAAGTTAGATTTTTCCATCGGAAAACCGATGAAGCTATCGGTTTAAAAACCATAGGAAATCCGATCGTGTGTACAGGGCTTAAAAGGTAGCCTGACAGTATCAACTTGGAGATCCTCTCCTCTTCTTGTGTTTCTGCTAATGAAGATATCTGCAGTCAGTATTTGGACAGCTCTTAGCTACTAAACATGTGCAGAATGGAAAAATGTGTTTAGTTTCATTACAGATAGATTTGTTATGTTACTAATTTTGTTTCGTTGATTAGTTTTGGAATTCATTTTAGTTTAGTTTTGTTTAATTTCATTTTGTTTATTCATTTTCCTAAAATGAATTCCAAACTTTTGGAAAATTTTGAATTTGGATTGGTTGAAAAATGATCGACTGATTTGAATTCTGTGTGAAGAATAGCTGGTTGTTAAGAAGTTGTGCTGCCGCATCCTTAACAACTGATGACTCATCAGCTATCAGCGGGCTTCCCCACTGACAGATGAAATGTAAACAAAAGAGAGCCAGCAATGAAAAATTCAGAACAAAAACAGTGTAGGATCCCCCCCCCCCCCCCCCCATCCATACCAGGCTCTTTGGTTATGTCAATTGGTGGAGCAGGCAGAGGGCAGGAGCCTTTGACGAGACCGGAGGATTTTTTGGTCCGACGGTGCAGCAGGCGCCGTGATTGACAATGGATCTACACCGGGGAACTTTTAAAAAAAATGTTTTAACTTGACAAAAACTCGCATTGTGTCTTTACAACTTTTTTACACTTTTTTGTTGAATGAGTAGGGGTACTATTCACCTCATACTAATTTACATGGGGGGGCCGGGATCTAGTGATCCCTGGTTAAAGTGACTTCCAGATTCCAATAAGCCTGCAGACTCCTACAACCACCAGCCAGGGTTGAGAAGAAAAGGCCCTTGTCCCCATCACAGAGCCCCCTTGCCCCAAAGCACCCCCCTCCCCATGTTGAGGGCATGTGGCCTGGTATGGTTCAGGAGGGGGGGCATTCGTTCACCTAAGGGTCAGAATTTTTCATTTCTGGCATTCTTTTGTTTACATTTCAGCTGTCAGTGGGGAAACCCACTGTCATGTGGAAACCAACTGACAGATGATGAGTCATTGGTTGTTAAGGACACAGCCAACCCACTTCTTAACAACCAGCAAATTCTTCACACAGGATTCGAATCAGTCGATTATTTTTCAACCTATCCGAATTGGAATCCTTTAAAAAATTAAAAAATTTTAAGAAATCGAATATACAAAATGAAATTCATTACAATTTCATTCGGAGACTCTGATACATCCGAATCTCCGAATAACCAAAAATCAGTCCGAAATTATATTCGGACTAAAACAAATTGCACGTGTCTATTATCTACACGCTCTCTGTCAGAGTTCTCCATTGCAGCTTTGTACTGCTCCTGTAACTGATCAGTCTCTGGCTAGTGTACAGCAGCATATTTTCTGTTAGGCACAACAGTTTCACCCACAACCTCTTGGTAACCCTTCTGTACACAGGTCGCACAGTAACCTGCTTGGGATGTTCTTCCTAACGCAGAACAGATGCTCAGAAAGCTCCTCTTTTTGTGACCTACTCACAGCAAAAGCCCCTTAGTAGTTCAAATTCATTCTCATGTGGCCCCTTTTCGACTGACTTCCCTGCAGGCTCTGTACACAGTTTCCTCCATGTGGGGGAAGGGCCAGGTCACAGGCAGTCAGTGTAGCCAATAGAAATCCTGTCCCCCCTGTGGGTTCACAGTCCAGCTGTCAATGCAGCCAACCACAGTATTCTTTCATCACTGGTCTCTCAAAAAATGGCCCCCAATCCTCCTGTACTAAGGACACTTTATCCTCTCCAGGACTGTCCACCAATCACAGGGAGAAAATAACAAGCTGCAGCAAGGAAGAATATTTTGCAGGGCAGCTAATAGGGGTTTTGCAGGGCAGCTAAAAGGGGTGTGGATAAATTAAGTCTGATTTACTAAAGAAAAAAATAAAATAAAAATAAATTGTCATGATATCCAAGCATTTCAGACTTTCATGAGCATGTGAATGTATGCACAATTTTAAAATGCAATGCCTGAACATCTTAAAGGCTGTCCTCTTGAAAAAGTCCATGTGATGAAATATGTTGAGCAAGTGATGTCAGCCTCTGACCGGAACAGGAAGTTGAGTACACGCCATATTTGATGCTACCAATTTTATATACTGATAGGACTGTTAAAATTTTTGACACCTGTAGGCATATTTACATGAATAACTTGATTTGATAAGTATACTACACTATGAGCTTTGCTTTATGTCTTTTCTGTGATATTCCCTGGAGCAATTGAAGGCACTCATAGTGGTTTGGAGAGCGGATTTGAAATAAGGAGGGAGGTGCCTAGGAGCCATGTCCCATTACTTTATGCATGCTATGACCCCCTGAGATCCAAGGGTCTGAGTATCAGGTGAGAGTCCATTCGCATGTGGGGTATTGGTGAGTGAAATGGATTGATGGGAAGAGTTATTTGCACTTTTGTTCATACCTCTGGTGATTAGAACTATTGCAAATTTTTTTCATGGAAGGTTTAATTTTTTTTTGTTTATTTTAACTCCATTACATGGGGGATGACAATTAGTAGTTTACAACAGAAAGATTACAATGTTTTTGCTGTTGGTTCAGTTTACTGGATGATTTCTGTACTAGCTGAAAATGGTCTTAGCCTGAAAATTTTTAAATAAATGCAGATTCAAAATGTAATGCCGCGTACACACGGTCGGAATTTCCGACAACATATGTTCGATGTGAGCTTGTTGTCGGAAAATCCGACCGTGTGTATGCTCCATCTGACATTTGCTGTTGGAATTTCCGACAACAAAAATTTGAGAGCTGGTTCTCAAATTTTCAGACAACAAAAGTTGTTGTCAGAAATGCCGACCGTGTGTACACAATTCAACGCACAAAAATTCTACGCATGCTCAGAATCAATTTGACGCATGCTCGGAATCATTGAACTTCATTTTTCTCGGCTCGTCGTAGTGTTGTACGTCACTGCGTTCTTGACGTTTGCAATTTCCGACAACATTTGTGTGACCGTGTGTATGGAAGACAAGTTTGAGCGAACATCCGTCGTAAAAAAATCCACGGTCTTGTTGTCGGAATGTCCGATCGTGTGTACGCGGCATAAGGCTGCAAAATGTACAATGCAATATATGACATTTTTGTTCCTGGGCTTAGTTATCCTTCAAAGTTGAAGCATAGGCATATAAGTCCCCCTTGTCACAAATAATCCCTTCCAACCCCTCTAGCTAATTGCTCTATACAAAAAAAAATTAGCCGGAGGAAGATGGCAATGAAACTAAAATTCATGAACACTAAAGAATTATCCTATACAAGATAATTATTTTTAAGGAGATATAAACTGAAATTTCAGTGATAGTGATAAGTGGATAGCAGTATATAATTTACCAGTATACAGATTATCTCTTGGACTACAAATAAAGGGTTATGATTAATAGTTATTGTGACAGGAGGGTCACTTTGGACACAGGGTGAGCCAGGAAATAATGGACATTAAGAAATATATCTTGGACTACCTAAAATAGGTCTGTACTATTTATCCACCATATTCCCAAGGATATCTGTAAAGGACTATTTACTTATTCTGAACTCAACAGGTTAATTGAGAGATACTGAGGTGTTCAGCCTCAATCACCTGTCTGCCTAGTGTAATGCTAATGAATTCCAGCTTCTAGAAGACCTGTTCATTGTTTGTGGTGATGTGGATTGGGGAAATTAAGTGTGTCCTTGTGCGTATTGTAAAGTAACAGACAGTCTGGTGAATATAAAGGTCATGCATAATTATTTAAACATAAAGGGGATTAGAACCTGTTGTCTCCTAGCAGACGTCAAAATAATGTGTATTGGGCTTTGTTATGTTGTGGGTGGAGCTGGACCATTGTTCATTCAGGTTAATGCAGTATTGGATGTGTATACGAGTTTCAATGTTTTTGGCAATAAAGGCAGTCTATTTTTGGAAAGATACAGAGCGTGTTGTCTCGTTCTTTCAGAAGGATTAATTCCTATGGGAAGTGGTCTTCTGGCTGTGGAGGATCGACAGGGAATTTGTGTCCAGGAGAGGGAAGATATCTAAACGGCGTTACCCCCTTTCGTATTTGGGGTGCCGTTACATTGGTTGGCAGCAGCGGGATTTTCCCTCCAGTTCCTGGGACACTCCAAGCCACCACAGTGAATGACCAGCTATGCAGCCTGCAGGAAAGCCATGCTGAAGGACCTACTTGAGAGCCGTGAAGGGACCAGTGGGACAAAGAACAAGGCCACCTTGATCAGGGAGCTAGCCGAGATGGACCAGAGAGACGGTGATGCAGGACCCCGGTCAGTTGAAGATTTGTTTCAGCAACGAGTGCGACAGCGTTTGGCATTATATGGTGCTAACCCATCAGAGACCGCCATACAGGAAGCCATTAGAGGCATCCAGCTGCAGGATGCGCGACAAAAGAGAGAACTAGAGCGGCAACAGGAGTGGAGAATGGCGGTAATACGACAATCTGAGATCGCCTACAGACAGCTGCTAGAATCTGCTCAGCAGCAGGGTGGTGCTACCTTTGCCTTAGACTATCAGGAAATACCAGTGGACAACTCTAAAATCCTGGCTGAAGAATCGGCAGTGGAAAATCTGAAGATTGCCATCCCTAAAGCCGAAGTGGATGATATGGAGTTCCAGGGAGCTAGCCTGGCTGAAGAATCGGCAGTGGAAAATCTGAAGATTGCCATCCCTAAAGCCGAAGTGGATGATATGGAGTTCCAAGGAGCTAGCCTGGCTGAAGAATCGGCAGTGGAAAATCTAAAGATTGCCAGCCCTAAAGCCGAAGTGGATGATATGGAGTTCCAGGGAGCTAGGGCAGTTGGCTAATCTCCCCAGCCACAGATTACAGAAGGTATGGACTTAAGGGACTGTTCAGAGGATGTTAGGGATTATGCATCCCCTGCCCAAGTACTGGCAGCAGGACAGAGTACTGCAGACCCCTGCTCTACACCCGTGGCAGTTTTGGAGGCCCGAGGTGAGAAGGTGATGGTTCCTCTTTCCCAGGGGATTTCAGAGATGCAGGGGGGAGAAGCAGCTTTTTTCCCTCCCCAACAGTTAGCCAGAGCAGATGGTGTGGAGTCCCCAGCAGAAGTGCTGGCAACAGGGCAGAGTGATACCAACCTCTTCCCAGCACCGGAAACAGCTGTGGAGTTTCAGGGAGCCGGGGCAGTTGGCCCATCTCTCCAGCAACAAGCTGAGGTGGTAAAGCTTTCACCCCCAGCTGAATCACTGGCAGCAGGGCAGAATGCTACTGGCCGCTGCACACAACTGCAACTTGAGCAGATATCGGTGGATGGGACTGCGGTCTCCACTCACAGCAACCCAGCACAAGAGCTGGCAACAGAGCAGAGTGCCGCGGGCCTCTGCTCTCAACTAACAGAAGAAGGAGTTCCTGTGGTACCGGATGGGACTTCGGTCCTCACTGACCCAACCCCAGAAAATGGTGTGACACTGAGACAGGAGGATGTCAGCCTTGCTTTGCAAGCACTGGGGGATTTTCACCTACCACAAGTGGAGGGGACTTCAGTCTCCACTTGTATACCCCAGGGATGCTGGGCAGTCGGCCCAGATCCCCAACAGCATGACGGACTGAGCCCAGTCACCCTGTCTTCTCCCCAGCGGTGGGTATGTTCTCTGAGAGAGGCAGAGGTTGGCTGGGTAAGTGATGCTCTGTTTGGAGCAATTTATTTTGGGTACTGTGTGGATACCGGCATTAGAAGAATGGACCTATGGACTAACTTCAGAGTCAACCCGTCTGGGGTCACCTCCTGTGTTAGTCTCCTGCCGAAAGGGGAGATGTGTGACAGGAGGGTCACTTTGGACACAGGGTGAGCCAGGAAATAATGGGCATTAAGAAATATATCTTGGACTACCTAAAATGGGTCTGTACTATTTATCCACCATATTCCCAAGGATATCTGTAAAGGACTATTTACTTATTCTGAACTCAACAGGTTAATTGAGAGATACTGAGGTGTTCAGCCTCAATCACCTGTCTGCCTAGTGTAATGCTAATGAATTCCAGCTTCTAGAAGACCTGTTCATTGTTTGTGGTGATGTGGATTGGGGAAATTAAGTGCGTCCTTGTGCGTATTGTAAAGTAACAGACAGTCTGGTGAATATAAAGGTCATGCATAGTTATTTAAACATAAATGGGATTAGAACCTGTTGTCTCCTAGCAGACGTCAAAATAATGTGTATTGGGCTTTGTTATGTTGTGGGTGGAGCTGGACCATTGTTCATTCAGGTTAATGCAGTATTGGATGTGTATAAGAGTTTCAATGTTTTTGGCAATAAAGGCAGTCTATTTTTGGAAAGATACAGAGCGTGTTGTCTCGTTCTTTCAGAAGGATTAATTCCTATGGGAAGTGGTCTTCTGGCTGTGGAGGATCGACAGGGAATTTGTGTCCAGGAGAGGGAAGATATCTAAACGGCATTACCCCCTTTCGTATTTGGGGTGCCGTTACAGTTATTATTATTATTGTTGTTGAAGGGCCACACACACATTACATCACTTTTGATTCTACGCTGGAACATAGCTATGTACATGGAAGTTCTGCAGGATGGGGGAATAACAAAGTGGTTCTTAAGAGAGGTGGGGAGAGCATAAGACCACCAGGGTGACCATACTTTAAGGAATTTAGAGTAGGAATCATGTAAGATACTAGACATTTTTTCATTGATCATTAGGTTGGTCAAAATTCTTTTCACCGTGGCAAACGGAACAGAGGGTCTCTTCCAAGCTCTGGCTATTGCCCATTTAGCAGCTATAAACAGATAAGATGCCAACTTTTGTTGGTAAGAGAACAATCCTGGATTGGGCAGTGCAGCAAGGCAATTTTGGCATCCTTGTGAATGGGTATATGGAACAAGGAATAAAGGAGACCAAACACCCTAGACCAGAACCCCGTGAGGCAGGGACAGGACTACCAAATGTGTACAACCTCTGAAGCCCAGTGAACATAGGATGGGTTTGAACTCGTTATCCGGGCCAGGACCCAGTACCATCGTGAAAGAACCTTGCATGCAGCTTCTAGAGCAGCTGCATTCTCATTTTTAAAATGGTATGAACATGCAGTACACTGAATGAGGCTGATACCAAGTCGAATTCAGGTACTTACACTGCTTGTATTTAAAAATACATGTAATCAGGTATTATTCAGTGCAGAGCTGAAGTCATTAATGCATTTATTATCTGTCTAGAGTTCAACTTTAACAAAAAATGTAAGTGTGCCAAATATCGCTTTCTGTTGTTTAAAATGTAAGAAGCAGCAGAATGGGGAATGAGTTTAGAGATTGTTTTGCCCAAGGCCCGGCAGTGACTAGAAAAGGCCCAGCTTATGAAACAGATAACATAAACCTTGACAACTGTGTTGAATCATCTCTTGGGATTTGATTTCAGATATAAGAGCAGATTGTCTTCACAGATGATGACCATCTTTTCACAACAGTGTGGCTGAGTATGGAAATAATTTTTATACACAAGGGTCTGAATATTAGTAAGTTAGATCTGTGAACTTAATTTCACATGTTGCACATCATGTCATCTCTGCCACCTTTCATATTCTCTGTGTACTTTTTCCTCACCCCATATGTGTATCATATTTTCTTCAGCATACAAGTACACCACAGCAAATAATTTTTAAGGTTAACCTTTTTTTGTCTCTATAGGTATGCCAGGCAAGCAAAATGCAGTGTGTAATAGTAACACGTATTTGGCCTGATTTCTAAGTCAAATTTTTGGTGAAAGTGAATTAAAGCAAACCTGTGCTAAGTAATAAATGTAAGCATGTACATGGAACATTATAAAACTAATATCATGCTCCTGGAAGCTGGAAACCACTAAAGTGACATAGCTACTCCAGTGATCTCCACGGCTACCTTGCTGCATCCTGAACACAAGCGGTCAGTCGCTTTGGCACAGTCATCAATCAGAGAATGCTTTGCATTTCTTGAATGAAAGCAAAGCATTCTCTGATTAGACAAGGTGGTGAGCGTGACATCCACACCTCTCCATCTCGTCCAATCAAAGAACGCTTTGCATTCACTCAGAACAACATTCAATTAATGATTCCCATGCCGAGCAGCTGACTTCCTGTGTTCAGAGTGCAGCAGGGCAGCCACTCGTAGCAGGACTCGGAAGCAAGTGCACATCACTGGAGTAGCTATGCTCGGTAATTTTCCAGCTTCCAGGGACATCAACCAGGACAAGTGTAGTTTTGTATATTACATATTTACACCTGGAATTTTTACTTAAAGTGGTTGTAAATGCAGAAGTTTTTTTTTTATCTTAATGCATTTTCGTGTTTTGTTGCCTTACAACCTAGAATTAACATGGATTGTTTGAGGATTTGCATCATTTAATTTACAGAACATGCCCACAACTTTGACGTTTTTTATTTCTTTTTTATTTTGAAGCAAACAACAAATAGGACAAAATAACAGAAAATGTCAATGTGCATAACTATTCACTCCCCTGAAGTCAATACTTTGTAGAGCCACCTTTTGCAGCTATCACAGCTCCAAGTAGCTTTGGATAAGTCTCTATGAGCTTGCTGCATCTTACCACTGGGATTTTTGCCCATTCCGCCTTGAAAAACTGCTCCAGCTCCTTCAAGTTGGATGGTTTGCGCTTGTGAACAGCAATCTTTAAGTCTGACCACAGATTTTCTATTGGACTGAGGTCTGGGCTTTGAATAGGCCATTCCAACACATTTACATGTTTCCCCTTAAACCACTTAAGTGTTGCTTTAGCAGTGTGTTTTGGGTCATTGTCCTACTGGAAGGTGAACCTTTGTCCTAGCCTCAAATCACACACAGAGTTGTCCAGGTTTTGCTCAAGAATATCCCTGTATTTAGCACCATCCATATTTCCCTCAACTCTGACCAGTTTCCCAGTCCCAACTGCTGGATGGTGTTCTTTGGGTGATGTGATGTGTTGGGTTTGCGCCAGACATAGCATTTTCTTTGTTCAAAAGTTACATTTTTGTCTCATTAGACAAGAGAACCTTCCTCCATACATTTTGGAAGTCTCCCACATGCCTTTTCACAAATTCAAAACGTGCCATTTTGTTTTTTGCTGAAAGTAATGTCTTTCTTCTGGCCACTCTGCCACAAAGCCAAACTCTATGGAGTGTCCGGCTTATTGTGATCCTATGTACAGATACTCCAGTCTCTGCTGTGGAACTCTGCAGCTCCTCCAGGGTTACCTTAAGTCTCTGTGCTGCCTCTCTGATTAATGCCCTCTTTGCCCGGTCCATGAGTTTTGGTGAGCGGCCGTCTCTTGGCAGGTTTGCTATTGTGCCATGTTCTTTTCATTTGGTTATGATAGATTTGATGGTGCTCCTAGGGATCATCAAAGATTTGGATATTTTTTTATAACCTAACCCTGACTTCTCAACAACATTGTCCCTTACTTGTTTGGATAGTTCCTTGGTCTTCATGGCAGTGATTGGTTAGTGGTGCTTCTTGCTTGGGTGTTGTAGCCTCTGGGGCCTTTCAAAAAGGTGTGTATATGTAATGACAGATCATGTGACACTTATATTGCACACAAGTGGACATCATTTCACTAATTATGTGACTTCTGAAGATAATTGGTTGCACCAGAGCTTTTTATGGGCTTCATAACAAAGGGTGATACATACGCACATGCCAATCATCATTTTTTTATTTCTGAAAAATAGTTTTATGTATATATTTTCTAATTTTACTTCACCAACTTAGACTATTGTGTTTTGATCCATCACATATAATTCAGATTAATTTTTTTTTTAACTAAAGGCTGTAATGTAACAAAATAGGTAAAAAGCCAAGGGGGGTGAATACTTTTGCAAGGCACTGTAAATAAAAATGATTTCATTACATTATTTTAGACCCAGCAATGTCATCACTGGGTCTCTGTTTTTCTCGATGCATTGCAGGCAGATCATGCCTGGTGGGAAGTGGCCAGCAGGATGCTGTTTATAGCTTCCAGTAAACATGACAGCGCACTTAGTACTCCTTTCAAGAGCCCTCTGCCCTGATGCAGCAGTGAGCTGGTTCTTAGGAGGAGTTATGCAAATATCACAACACAGGAGTTGTGATATCTGATTTAGAAAAGTCTTGTAGATCATATAGTTAGCAACCAACTCCTACTTGACTGTAACTGCAAGATGACTAGGGCTGGTCTGTCATTAACCACTTCAGCCCCGGAAGGATTTTACCCCTTAATGACCAGGCCATTTTTTGCAAAACGGCACTGCGTTGCTTTAACTGACAATTGCGTGGTCGCGCAACGCTGTACCCAAACAAAATTGATGTCCTTTTATTCCTACAAATAGAGCTTTCTTTTGGTGGTATTTGATCACCTCTAAAAGGGGGGGGGGGGTTGCGCTAAAAAAATAATACAATGCAAACACTAGTGCACCTAAAATCGTGCAGCTATAAATCTAGATAATGCGGTGAAAATGCAATCCTGCCAAGTGATAAGGAAATGTTGAATAGTGCCAAAAGTGGCAAACGTGTGAACAATCAATCCAAAAATGCTAACAATATAAAGTGCTAACAGTATAAAGTGCAATCCATAAAGTGCAAACAATAAAGTGCAAAAGGTGCGTTGCAAATAACTAAAAGAAAGTTCAATATTGCAGTTCAATAAATTATGCAGTTCAGGTGAATAGCGGCGTTGTGAGCACTGTCTTACTTGTTCCTCCGCTGCTTCCGATCTGTGGTTCGATGCCTCAATCCTTCCCTACGGCGTTACGTCACGTACCTCGTGACTTCTTCAAGAGCTCCCCTGAAGAAGTCACGAGGTAGGTGATGTAACGCCGTAGGGAAGGATTGAGGCATCGCACCATAGATCGGAAGCAGCGGAGGAACAAGTAAGACTGCGCTCACAACGCCGCTATTCACCTGAACTGCATAATTTACTTTTAGTGATGTAAGAGTCCACTTCTTGATTATTTTAAATAAAGTCCTATATTCAACATACTACACCATCAGAGGTCTCTTTCTCGTCCCACCCTCGGTTCATGGCTGGAGCTCCGCTTCTCCTCCCCTCCCCTTCCACCCCCCTTCTTTCCTCTTAGGACAGCTGGCAATTCAGGATCAGCGTGAGTGGTGGAGGACATAGTCCAGTAGGGAGCACAGTGGATAAGATACCAAGGAGAGATAAGATCATCCTTAATGCCAGATATCTTATTACAGAGGTGAGAGTTCTGGGAGACTGATGTAGGATTCACATGCTGGTTCAATACTACAATTGTGCACCCACTGTGGAGTTTTATGACACAGCTTATCAAACATCTGACCCAATTTAAAACTCTTTCCACCGGAGACAGTTATATGGGACCTTTTGGAGATTGTTTTACTCATCATTATCATCAATTGCAATATTGAACTTTCTTTGAGTTATTTGCAACGCACCTTTTGCACTTTATGGATTGCACTTTATACTGTTAGCACTTTATATTGTTAGCACTTTTGGATTGATTGTTCACACGTTTGCCACTTTTGGCACTTTTCAACATTTCCTTATCACTTGGCAGGATTGCATTTTCACCGCATTATCTAGATTTATAGTTGCACGATTTTGGTGCACTAGTGTTTGCATTGTATTATTTTTTTAGCGCAAACCCCCCCCCCCCCTTTGAATTTTGTTTGTTTATGTGTAAGGTGAACACAGATAGGTTTTGCAGCTATTGCACATATACCTCAGTTCCTTTTTATTCACTCTTGAGTAGCGCGAAAGACATCCACTCTTTATTATCTGATTTGATCACCTCTGCGGTTTTTATTTTTTATGCTATAAACAAAAAAAAGAGCAACAATTTTGAAAAAAATTGATACATTTTTACTTTCTGCTATAAAACATTTCCAAAAAAAAAATGTAAAAAAATAAAATGTATTCATCAATTTAGGGCAATTTGTATTCAGTTACATATTTTTGGTAAAAAAAAAAATCCTATAAGCGTATATTGATTGGTTTGCACAAAAGTTACTGCGTCTACACAATAGGAAATATATTTATGGTATTTTTATTATTTCTTTCTTTTTTACTAGTAATGGCGGTGATCAGTGATTTTTAGTGGGACTGCAACATTGCGGCGGACAGATCAGACACTAAACGGATATGTTTGACACTTTTTTGGGAACCAGTGACAATATTACAGTGATCGGGCTAAAAATATGCACTGACTAATGACCCTGCGGGGAGGGGGTTAACATCAGGGCGATCAAGGGTTTAACTGTGTTCCCTCACTGTGTGTTCTAACTGTATGGGGGAAGGGCTCACTGGGACAACAAGCAGATCCTTTTTTCTGCATAGCAGAAAGACATAATCTGTGTGATCTCCCCTGTCAGAACAGAGATTTGCCTTGTTTACACAGGTAGATCCCCGTTCTCTCACTGCAGGGAATAATCACCTCTAAATGGCTCCCCCGATGGCCAATGGGAGCGAGCGCGCGCCCACAGATCGTCATGTACGAGACCGACGTACACCTACGGCGATTTGCGCAGGCGAGCCAACCTACCGCAGTATTACTGCGGCGGCTGGTCGGCAAGTGGTTAAGATAATGTGCCTTAAAATGTATAAGATGAGAAAAAGTTAAAGAAAACTTAATTTTAATATTCCCAGTTTAATGACAGTAGTATATAACAGTAAATTCAATAGACACAAATCTTTAGTACTTTCCTTTGGTGTTTCCTTTGCAGCTAAACTTCTACTTAGCTGTTTGTTAATGAGGAAAGATATTGCTGGGACAACTGCCTGACTGTAGGTTTGAATTACAGGGAACAATTGATTTTTCATTAAACCTCTGGTACAGCTGTAAAGAAAAATAACAGTAGTTCATTGATCAGAGTTGAGGGCCATGCTCGCCTATTGGCTTTCTGCCACATCCAGTTATTCACTGTAGTAAATGTACACGGAAGTCAGTTCATTTCAGTCATTGCCCTTCTGTCACTAGCAACAAGCCTTAAAGCGGACCTTCAATAATTTTTTCATCTTTTCATCTATTAAATCTTCTGCCCTTGTTGTTTTAACTTTGTATAGTAAAACATTTTTTTTCTACCAGTAAATACCTTATACAGCCCACTTCCTGTTTCTTGTCTGGTCATTAGCCTAGGCATATGACATCATGCACAGCTATAATTCTCGTGAGAGTTTGCCAGGAAGGGAGGGGGCTGAGTCATAAGAGGGCCAATGAGAGATGGAGGTGCGCCTCTGCATGTCTGTGTAAATCCAGGAAGTGAACAGGCAGCAGCTTCAGCTGCCCACAGTTAAAATGGATGCAGCCAGACTCAGTGGAGGGAGATTTCTGCAGCATAATTGGCAAGTACAGAATCACAGTATACTGTATATAAAATATTATGCAAAGTGGTTGGAGGGAAGCTTTAGAATGGCAAAGATGTTTTTATTACAAATTATGTGAGCAGACTGCAGTTCCTCTTTAAATATTAGTGTAAATGCAGCTATCCTACATGATAATGAGGTCTAAAATTCATATGTGACAGCTTCATAATTACCCTATATATGCCATAGACATTTATTGTTAATTTTATCTGTATAAGTTACAGTATACCCTTCAATCTATCAAATAGTAGTGATGAGCCGAACACCCCCGGGTTCGGTTCGCACCAGAACCCGCGAACGGACTGAAAGTTTGCACGAACGTTAGAACCCTATTAAATACAATGGATGCGAATGTTCGAAATCTAAAGTGCTAATTATAACGACTATTATGCATGTTATTGTCCTAAAAAGGGTTTGGGAACCCGGGTTCTGCACCAGGGGACATGTATCAATGCAAAAAGAAGTTTTAAAAACTGCCGTTTTTCGGGAGCAGTCATTTTAATGATGCATAAAGTGAAAAAAAAAAAGTCAAATATTGCTTTAAATATCGTACCTGGGGGGTGTCTAAAGTATGCCTATGAAGTGCCACGTGTTTCCCGTGTTTAGAACTGACCCTGCACAAAATGACATTTCTAAAGGAAAAAAAGCCATTTAAAACTGCTTGCGGCTTTAATGTAATGTCTGGTCCCGGAAATATGGATGAAAATCTTAAAAAAAAAATGGCATAGCTACCCCATCACCCCCCCCCCCTACCCCAGCCCATTACCAGCCCCTTTGGGTCTTGAATCTGTTTGTAATTTTGAACAGGTACATTGTTTAAGTGTAGCTCCAGCCAAAAAATCTATTTTTAAGCTTTTTGGAAAACATAGGGAAGGGTTATCACCCCTGTAACATTTGTTTTGCTGTCTGTGCAGTGTGCACCTGTTCAGAACAGTTCACCTCACTTTCCGTCCTAATGACAAATGTTTTTTGAAAATTTGGGTTTTTTATTGAAACAAGAATTGGTGATAAAGCATCAGTGGAGAGGAGACACTTTTTTTCCCATATTAACTCTTACAGGAGAGAATTTGCCTTCCTAGGGGTAGATTTCCTCTCACTTCCTGATGTATCCTTCCGTTTGCAAGGAGGAGTCGTTTGTAAGTTGGATGTTTGAAAGTAGGGGCCTGCCGTATATACTCTGCTGAAATTTGCCCCTTACATATTGGTGTTGCCACAACACTGTGAGCCCTCACAGTTACGCATGAATGGGCCCTACTGTGAATTATTAGATCAAGAATTGTAATTGCATGCCCCTGTTGAACAGGGGCTGAAAAATTGGGCCTTTGGTGGTGGTGGTGGTGGTGTTGACACAACACTGTAAGGCCTCACAGTTACTCTTGGTGGGCGCAGGAATGGGCCCTGCTGTGAATTATTAGATCAAGAATTGCAATTACATGCCCCTGTTAAACAGGGGCAGAAAAATTGGGCCTTAGGCACTGGTGCCACAACACTGCAACCCCTCACAGATACTGTACTTGGAGCACAGCAATGAGCCATGTTGCAAAGTATTGCATCAAAAATTGTAATTACACGCCCCTGTTAAACAGGGGCTGAAAAATTGGGCCTTAGGCACTGGTGCTGGTGCCACAACACTGCAACCCCTCACAGATACTGTACTTGGAGCACAGCAATGAGCCATGTTGCAAAGTATTGCATCAAAAATTGTAATTACACGCCCCTGTTAAACAGGGGCTGAAAAATTGGGCCTTAGGCACTGGTGCTGGTGCCACAACACTGCAACCCCTCACAAATACTGTACTTGGAGCACAGCAATGACCCCTGTTGCAAAGTATTGCATCAAAAATTGTAATTACACGCCCCTGTTAAACTGGGGCTGAAAAATTGGGCCTTAGTCACTGGTGCTGGTGCCACGACACTGCAACCTCTCCCAGATACTCTAGTTGGAGTGCAGGAATGAGCCCTGCTGCAAAGCATTGCATAAAAAATTGTAATTACATGCCCCTGTTAAACAGGGGCTGAAAAATTGGGCCTTAGCCACTGGTGCTGGTGCCATGACACTGCAACCTCTCCCAGATACTCTAGTTGGAGTGCAGGAATGAGCCCTGCTGCAAAGCATTGCATAAAAAATTGTAATTACATGCCCCTGTTAAACAGGGGCTGAAAAATTGGGCCTTAGCCACTGGTGGCGGCACCCAGAAACAAAAATGTTCTTCCAAGCTATCATCATCAATCGGATCATTAAGGAGGAGGAGGATAGTCAGTCAACATAACAGGACAGTCACTCAGCATCAGCATCAGTCTTGAAGGGATGTGACATTTGAAAATAAATTAGTCTGTTATATCAGCTTCAGGTGTTTGGTAGCTGGTGGTGATCCAAGACTGGTTCATCTTTATGAAGGTCAGTCGATCAACCGAGTCGGTGGACAGGCGCACCCTGTGATCCGTGACAAATCCTCCAGCAGCACTGAATGTGCGTTCTGAAAGAACGCTGGATGCAGGACAGGCCAGTAGCTCAATTGCATACTGTGCAAGCTCTGGCCAGTGATCCATCCTCAAGACCCAGTAAGCCAGAGGATTTTCGGTGGGGAAGGTGTCCAAGTCTGACCTTGCCCCTAGGTATTCCTGCACCATGTATATCAGACGCTGACGATGATTGCTGGAACCGATCATACCTTGGGCTGCGGACTAAAGAATTGTCTGAACGCATCGGTCAGACGGCCACCTTCCCCACCGCTCCTTCTTTGACTGACCGAAGCCTCAGCAACTCGTTGTCCAGGACCAGGAGTTGTAAGCTCCCAGTCTCTGGGAACGCATTGCACAGACCTTTCTGCAAGGCCTCCCGGAGTTGTCTCATCCTCTGCTCCCTCTGCGACGGTAAGATAAGGTCCGCAACCTTACCCTTGTACCGTGGATCAAGGAGAGTGGCCAGCCAGTAATGGTCCCTCTCCTTGATCCGAAGAATACGAGGATCCTTCCGCAGACTTTGCAGGTTCAGGGAGGCCATGCAGCGTAGGTTAGCTGAGGCATTCGGTCCGGAGTCCTCTGGGTCACTAAGGATGACATGATCCGCAGCCACCTCCTCCCAGCCACGTACAAGTCCACAGGTTTCTTGGGACTGTAAATCATGCCTAAAAGACTGCTGCTGATGATGCTGAGTGCCAGGCTCCACCTCCATGCTGACACAATCCTCCTCCTCCTCTTCCTCCTCCTCCTCTTCCTGTGCGATGGGTGGGACAGAAGGAACACTGTCTGGGTAAAGGGGGCCTTGAGAGGCAAGGAAGTCCTCCTCTTCCTGCCTCTGTTCTGCCTCAAGTGCCCTGTCCATTATTCCACGCAGCGTATGTTCCAACAGGTGGACAAGAGGTACAGTGTCACTGATGCATGCACTGTCACTGCTCACCATCCTCGTGGCCTCCTCAAATGGTGCCAGGACAGTGCATGCATCCCTGATCATGCCCCACTGGCGTGGTGAAAAAAACCCGAGCTCCCCCGACCCTGTCCTGGTGCCGTAGTCGCACAGGTACTCATTGATGGCCCTCTGCTGCGTGTGCAGCCGCTGCAGCATGGCCAACGTTGAGTTCCACCTGGTGGGCATGTCACATATAAGGCGGTTCTTGGGCAGGTTCAACTCCTTTTGCAGCTCAGCCAGGCGAGCACTGGCATTATAAGATCTGCGGAAATGCACACAGACTTTCCTGGCCTGCCTCAGGACATCCTGTAAGCCCGGTTACCTGCCCAAGAACCGCTGCACCTCCAGGTTAAGGACGTGAGCCACACAGGGCACATGGGTCAGTTGTCCCTGTCGGAGGGCGGAGAGGAGGTTGGTGCCATTGTCGCAAACCACCATTCCTGGCTTAAGCTGGCGTGGCGTCAACCACCTCTCGGCCTGCCCCTGCAGAGCAGACAGAACCTCTGCTCCAGTGTGGCTCCTGTCCCCCAAACACACCAGAGCAAGCACGGCATGGCATCTTTTTGCCAGCGGACTTGCGTAGCCCCTTGAACACCTACGGAGCACCGCTGGTTCCGAGAACAAAGCACAGGAAGAGGCCATGGAGGAAGAAGAAGAGGAGGGGGTGGAGGAGAGAGGTGTGTCACAACCAGTAGTAGCATTTTGGAGGCGTGGCGGCGGAACAACCTCCAACACTACTGCACCTTGTCCTGCATCCTTCCCAGCTGCCAAAAGAGTGACCCAATGGGCCGTGAAAGAAAGGTAACGTCCCTGTCCATGCCTGCTGGACCATGAGTCAGCGGTAATATGCACCTTACCGCTGACCGCCCTGTCCAGCGAGGCCAAGACATCGCCTTCTACATGCCGGTAGAGAGCCGGAATCACCTTCCGTGAGAAAAAGTGGCGTTTGGGAACCTGCCACTGAGGAACCGCACATTGCACAAACTCACGGAAGGGGGCCGAGTCTACCAACTGAAAAGGCAGCAGTTGAAGCGCTAGCAATTTAGCCAAGCTAGCATTCAACCGCTGGGCATGTGGATGGCTGGGAGTGAACTTCTTTCGACGGTCCAGCAGCTGGGGCAGGGAAATTTGCCTGATAGAATCGGACGTCGGTGTACTGCTAGCAGAGTGCCCGCAAGTACTTGGCTGTGACACACCTAATTCTACACCTTCATTCCTCTCAGTGCAGGTTTCAGAGAGGACTGAAGGTATAGTGGGGTTGGAGATCCCAGCTGATGCGGTGCAAGGAGAGGTCCGCTTTGTTCTTTGGTATGGGTCGGCTTGCCAATGAGCTGCATGGCAGGTCAACATATGTCTGGTCAAGCATGAGGTGCCCAAGCGGCTGATGTTTTGGCCACGCGATATACGCTTGAGACATATGTTGCAAACAGCAGCTGTGCGATCTGATGCACTTGACTCAAAAAAGGCCCACACCAAAGAACTTTTTGAATAACGGGCAGAGGCAGCGCCCTACACAGGCGGAGCTCTGCGGTGTGATTCCGTCAGTGTGCTGCCCTTACGCTGGCCCCCCGAGGGCATCCTGCCTCGTTGGAGATGTGCCTCCTCCTCATCCTCCTCCTCTCTCCTATTAGGCACGCATGTGGAGTCAGTGACCTCATCATCCCCTCCCTCCTCATCACTGGAGCCAATCTGGCAGTATGCTGCAGCTGCTGGAACATGACTGCCAGATTGGTGTCCTTCTTGAGCATCCCCTCTCTCTGCTCTCACGCTACTGCCTTCCTCTAGCTGGGTATCATCATCAGACCCTTCGAAACGCTAGGCATCCTCCTGGAGCATGTACCCAACACTGTGCTCAAACAGTTCGGGGGACTCCTCAGGAGGACATGGTGGGTCTAGGGAAGGAGTGACTGATGATGGCATTGATACCAGGGAAGAGGACGCTTTGGCAGCTGCTTTGCCAGTACCCTGAGCCTGGGTGAGAGAGGATGAGGAGGATGAGGAGGGCTTGGTCATCCACTCTACCAAGTCTTCGGCATGATGCGGCTCAACACGTCCAGCTGCCGAAAAGAAGGACAAGCGTGTCCCATGGCCACGTGCTGATGGCGATGCACCGCGTCCAGGACCAGCACTGTTGTCTCTAGACACAGAGCCTGCTTGCCCTCTTTTATTGGCTCCTGACTGTCTGCCTCTCCTTGTTTGCCTTCCAGACATTCTAATGGCCTGCTGGGAGATGGAAAAACCAGCAATAAGGCCTAGCTTCAGGAGTATATTTTGCAGGAAGCACACTACGCCCACTGTAAGTGCTGCAAATGCCTGTTGGTGTAACACACCAGGAAAACACAGCAATACGGGCTAGCTTCAGAAGTATATTTTTCAGGAATCACACTACACCTGCTGTAAGTGCTGCAAATGCCTGTTGGTGTAACACACCAGGAAAACACAGCAATAAGGCCTAGCATCAGGAGTATATTTTGCAGGAATCACACTACGCCTGCTGTAAGTGCTGCAAATGCCTGTTGGTGTAACACACCAGGAAAACACAGCAATACGGGCTAGCTTCAGAAGTATATTTTGCAGGAATCACACTACGCCTGCTGTAAGTGCTGCAAATGCCTGTTGGTGTAACACACTAGGAAAACACAGCAATAAGGCCTAGCTTCAGGAGTATATTTTGCAGGAATCACACTACGCCTGCTGTAAGTGCTGCCAATGCCTGTTGGTGTAACACACCAGGAAAACACAGCAATACGGGCTAGCTTCAGGTGTATAATGTGCAGGAGGCACACTCCGCCCGCTGTAAGTGCTGCAAATGCCTGTTAGTGTAACACACCAGGAAAACACAGCAATACGGCTAGCTTCAGAAGTATATTTTGCAGGAATCACACTACGTCTGCTGTAAGTGCTGCAAATGCCTGTTGGTGTAACACACCAGGAAAACACAGCAATAAGGCCTAGCTGCAGGAGTATATTTTGCAGGAATCACACTACGCCTGCTGTAAGTGCTGCAAATGCCTGTTGGTATAACACACCAGGAAAACACAGCAATACGGGCTAGCTTCAGGTGTATAATGTGCAGGAGGCACACTCCGCCCGCTGTAAGTGCTGCAAATGCCTGTTAGTGTAACACACCAGGAAAACACAGCAGTAAGGGCTAGCTTCAGGTGTATACTGTGCAGGAGGCTTAGCAACAATGACACTGACACTGTCCCCTGCCTATCCTTCTCTCTCCCTGCACACAAGGTTTATCAAAGAATATGACACTGACACTCTCCCTGCCTATCCTTCTCTCTCCCTGCACACAAGGTTTAGTAAAGAATATGACACTGACACTGTCCCCTGCCTATCCTTCTCTCTCCCTGCACACAAGGTTTATCAAAGAATATGACACTGACACTCTCCCTGCCTATCCTTCTCTCTCCCTGCACACAAGGTTTAGCAAAGAATATGACACTGACACTTTCCCTGCCTATCCTTCTCTCTCCCTTCACACAAGGTTTAGCAAAGAATATGACACTGACACTGTCCCCTGCCTATCCTTCTCTCTCCCTGCACACAAGGTTTAGCAAAGAATATGACACTGACACTCTCCCTGCCTATCCTTCTCTCTCCCTGCACACAAGAATAGCACAAAGAATATCAACACTGTCCCTGCCTATCCTTCTCTTTCCCTGCGCCGGAACACACTACACAAGGCCGCCGCGCTGGCAGCCTTTTATAGTGTGGGGTGTGTGCTAAACCCCCTGAGCTATAATTGGCCACAGGCAACCTGCCCGTGGCCAATTATGGCTCTCCTAGCTGCCGGCGCTGTGATTGCACTGCGATGGCGCAGTGTATTGTGGGCCGTTTGCGTCACTCGAATTTGGCGCCAACGGCCCAAATCGTTCGATGTTCGCCGAACGATCGAACAGCCGATGTTCGAGTCGAACGTATGTTCGACTCGAACACCAAGCTCATCCCTATCAAATAGGTATTAGTGACTAATTATTCCAACATTCATTTGTTTTAATATAGAATCTGGATATTATGTCTATTGGTTGGTAGGCAAAAGTGTAAATACTGTATTTATTGGCGTATAACACTCACTTTTTTACCTTGAAAATAGAGGGGGTAAACTGTGCCTGTTATACGCAGGGGGCTGTGGAAAGTTTTTTTTTCTGAAACTTCCCTCTTAAAGTGAGGGTGCGTGTTTTAAACCTGTGCGTGTTATACGCCGATAAATACGGTACCTCTGTTCCTGCATTCAGAAGGCGCTAGGGATGAACTTTGGATTCAAGCTGAACATGAGTTCGACCCAAACTTAGCCTGTTCGCATTTCGGTGAACCGACAGATTGGCCAGATTTGACCAGTTTACTGGCCTGAACCCCCAACAAAGGCTTGTAAGCAAACATCAGCCAGGATCCTGTATTTTGTGTTGGTAGTACTATCGTTGCAAAATGGCAGTTCTTCAGACACCTGGCACAATGCTGGGAGTGAGCTTCCAAATGTTTTCACATGCTAGAAACAAGTCAGGACATGAGGATTGCTAACTGGGAGATTTTCAGCCATGCTTACAGGAGGGCCCAAATGACCTTCAGGTATTATAATAAACATAATAAACATTATACAAAGTTGTACAGTTTTTCCATGTCTACTGGGGCCCCTTGACTGCACAGGCTATTTCTGGAGAAGGTGAATGTAGTAATTAAAGTGGAGTTCCACCCAGAAAAACATTTTTGCACTAAAAATCCCTCAAAAAAAAAAATTTATAGAAAAAAAATTATACTCACCCGAAATACCCGTTGCTATGCGGAAGTCCATAATAAGCCTCTTCCGTAACCGCAGTCCGTCTTCTTCCCCATCCTCTTCTAGTGAATGGGGCGCGCTGCTTTCTGGGAACTGTGTGCAATCCCAGAGAGCAGCCGCCCATTCACAAGTCGGCGCGAGACTCGCGCATGCGCAGTAGGAAATGGGAAGTGAAGCCGTAAGGTTTTACTGCCCGTTTCCCTTAGTGTGGATGGCGGCGCGGGACATGCAGCGATGGGCATCGGGGGAGGCCATCAGCGCAGGAGAGTAGGACAGGTAAGTGTCCTTATTAAAAGTCAGCAGCTAGTGTTTGTAGCTGCTGACTTTAAAAAAAAATAAAAAAAATTGTGGGTGGAGCTCCGCTTTAAGCTGCATTAAAAGGTCTTCTTCCTGGAAAGTGTATTTTTATATTTTTTTAGCATTGTATTGGTATTGATCTCCTAGGGCAGTGTCCAGCTCCCATTCTCTTTTTTAACAAAAAATCGACATTGGCATTGAAAAATGCAAAAAAAAAAAAAGTTTTGTCTCCAATAGACTTCATTGGGGTTTGGCGCTTATATTCAGTGTTAGCTGACTTTGGGTTCACTGAACCTCCTGTGACCTGAACTTTTGCTCATCCCTACCAGCTTCAGATTATCAAAAGTTGTTGAAATGTTACAGTTCACAAGCCAGTAAAAGCAAGCAGGAATGAGTGTTGAAAGCACTTACAGTATAGTAAACAGAGTTTTTTTTTTATCATAAAGCCTAGTACACACAGGTCGAATGCGGGGTGGCATCTGCCAGTTCAATAAAAAACTGTCCGACATTCGGCCTGTGTGTATGGCAGCTTCTGTCAGACGAGCATGCTGCAAAACAAGCAGTCAACCGGATAGGAGCTTTTAACTTACCCATTTATCAACCCATCTATACCAAGTGAGAAGTACTTTCTATCTTGGAGCCTTCCTATACTTTTGCCTGTGTATTAAAATATTGCAGTTAGACCACTTTCCCACAGGTGGTTTGATCAGATCCACCTGTCAGTTTTTTAGAAGGACCTGATCTTAACCTCCATGTAAATCCTGTGGTGGTTAGATGTAAAGGCACTTGCATCCATTTACATCCAAATACCTCTGAAGCCATCCAGGCCCAGAAAAAAAAACCTGTTAGAATTTTGATTCATGTGTGGGCACCCTGATTGAACACAAGTCGATCCATCAATCAACTTGTGTACAACCAGCCTTTCATTTGTTTTTCCCAAATTATTAGTGCAGCTGGCTATAATTGTGTTCTGCTAGCAGGGAAGGCTAGGCTCCCCAATGGCAGAACACAATAGCGCTGCGGGAGGGATTCCCCCATCAACAATGGGGTGGAAGGAACAAAAATTGCCTATTCTATGGCCGTCCTAATAGGGGAATTTCTCTCTCTGTGAAGAGATTTCTTTTCATTTCTGTTGAATCCTCAGGAAGAATAAAAGGCGCAAGTCCCCTAAAGAGACACATACACCTAAATAAAAAGTCTGAAATCCAAATGTAAATGGGAAGCACTGTCTCGAAAAAATGATTATGCATTTATTACCACAAAAATTTCTGAGCACATTAACTAATTATATCTAGTTTCAAGACCTACACCGATAGTTTATTTATTTTTTTATAATTGTTATTTATACATTTTAGGTCTTTTAGGCATCACCCAGGCAAGCTTTGGTTTTCTTCTCCCACTCCAACACCGTTTTATACTGTACCTTCATTTTCATCTAGAGATTTTAAAGCAGAACTCAAGGCAAAGACAGGGCCATGTTTTGTTTTGTGGGTGGGACACGGAGGAGGAAACTGGGAAGGAGACATGTGGGTGGGAGCTGTGTCAGAGGGAGCTTCTTCCTGGTACCAGTCTTCGGGTGTCTGGCAGTGTGCAGGAAATGTAAACGACACATTTACATTCTGCAAATGTTTGTGAAGAGGAAGTCGTGTGACTGGCACAGCACCAATTAGACACAGACTTACACTGTAGAGAGCATACATCAGCAGAGTAATAGAAGCCCCTTCCAAAGATTTTCCCTGCAGATGCTAAAGAACTGGGAAAGATCATGTGACCACACAACAATGCTGCATGAATGAGGATACTGATCCATCCAGGGCTGTATTTCTTGGAGTGGAGCAAGGGGACTGGAGCTGGTGGTAAGGCCCCTTTCACACTGGGGCGGCAGTGGCGGTAAAGCGCCGCTATTTTTAGCGGCGCTTTACCGCTAATTCCGTGGCGCTATTCGGCCGGTTTTACCCCCGCTAGCGGCCGAAAAAGGGTTAAAAACCACCGCAAAGCGCCTCTGTGGAGGCGCATTGCCAGTGGGATAGTCGCGGTGCCCCATTGACTTCAATGGGCAGGAGCGGTGGAAGAGCGGTATGCACACCGCTCCTTCACTGCTCCAAAGATGCAGCTAGCAGGAAATTTTTTCCCGTCCTGCCAGAGCACCGCTCCAGTGTGAAAGCCCTCGGGCTTTCACACTGGAGACACAGCAGCGTCGGTTTGCAGGTGCTATTTTTTAGCACAATAGCGCCTGCAAACCGCTCCAGTGTGAAAGGGGTCTAAGGTGGAGTGTGGGTCACCATCACCTGTTTGATCCCTTGATATTTTTTTATTAGCACGAGCATAAGAAGGACTTGATTCACTTTATGTCAGTAAGTTGCATTGAATTGTATCTCAAGCACTATTTTGAAATCCCATATCTACAATATAGGACTTTCGTTATGGTTTAAAGGCATTTTTACCATTTATGAGTATGTAAATATGGGCGTGTGATTATGTATGGTTTATAGGAAGGACCATCATGGTTATATTGAATATTTTACATTTTTGGCAAAATTTTCACAGTGCCTCTGTTGATTATAATTGTGGTTACCATAGCGCAGGTCACAATATTTATTGCTTTGGTTCAATTTGTACATAACTGCAGTGCTTTGTACCAGCATCCTTATTTTAGTGTCACTATAATAACAATAAAATGTATATTTTTTATTTACAGTAACATTATTTAAAAAAAAAATGCATTGTTTTTTAGTTTTTTTTTTTGTTTATAAATGGAAATAAAAAGAAAATTATTTTTTCAAGACAATATTACTAAAGGACATGCTTTTTGTTCTGGAGAAAAAACTCTCCCACCCTCTCCCTTATATATATATATATATATATATATATATATATATATATATATATATATATTTATTTTGCATCTCACAAAAGTGAGTACACCCCTCACATTTTTGTAAATATTTTATTATATCTTTTCATGTGACAACACCGACGAATTGACACTTTGCTACATTGTAAAGTAGTGAGTGTACAGCTTGTATAACAGTGTAAATTTGCTGTCCCCTCAAAATAACTCAACACAGCCATTATTGTCTAAACTGCTGTCAGCAAAAGTAAGTACACCCCTAAGGGAAAATGTCCAAATTGGCCATATCTGCCCTTTTCCCTCCCCGGTGTCATGTGATTTGTTAGTGTTACAAGGTCTCAGGTGTGAATGGGGAGCAGGAGTGTTAAATTTGGTGTTATCGCTCTCACTCTCTCATACTGGTCACTTAAAGTTCAACATGGCACCTCATGGCAAAGAACTCTATGAGAATCTGAAAAAAAGAATTGTTGCTCTACATAAAGATGGCTTAGGCTATAAGAAAATTGCCAAGACCCTGAAACTGAGCTGCTGCATGGTAACAAAGACCATACAGTGGTTTAAAAGGACAGGTTCCACTAAGAACAGGCCTCACAATGGTTGACCAAAGAGTGCACGTGCTCAGCGTCATATCCAGAGGTTATCTTTGGGAAATAGAAGTATGAGTGCTGCCAGCATTGCTGCAGAGGTTGAAGGGGTGGGGGGTCAGCCTGTCAGTGCTCATGCCATACACCGCACACTGCATCAAATTGGTCTGCATGGCTGTTGTCCCAGAAGGAAGTCTCTTCTAAAGATGATGCACAAGAAAGCCCGCAAACAGTTTACTGAAGACAAGCAGACTAAGGACATGGATTACTGGAACCATGTCCTGTGGTCTGATGAGACCAAGATAAACTTATTTGGTTCAGATGGTGTCAAGCGTGTGTGGTGGCAATCAGGTGAGGAGTACAATGACAAGTGTGTCTTGTTTACAGTCAAGCTTGGTGGTGGGAGTGTCATGGTATGGGGCTGCATGAGTGCTGCCAGCACTGGGGAGCTATAGTTCATTGAGGGAACCATGAATGCCAACATGTACTGTGACATACTGACACAGAGCATGATCCCCTCCCTTCGGAGACTGGGCCGCAGGGCAGTATTCTAGCATGAGAAGGACCACAAACACACCTCCGAGGCGACCACTGCCTTGCTATAGAAGCTGAGGGTAAAGGTGATGGACTGGCCAAGCATGTCTCCAGATCTAAACCCTATTGAGCATCTGTGAGGCATCCTCAAACCGAAGGGGGTCTCTAACATTCACCAGCTCTGTGATGTCGTCATGGAGGAGTGGAAGAGGACTCCAGTGGCAACCTGTGAAGCTCCGGTAAACTCCATGCCCAAGAGGGCTAAGGCAGTGCTGGAAAATAATGGTGGCCACACAATATATTGACACTTTGGGCCCAATTTGGACATTTTCACTTAGGGGTGTACTCACTTTTGTTTCCAGCGTTTTAGACAATAATTGCTGTGTGTTGAGTTATTTCGAGGGGACAGCAAATTTACACTGTTATACAAGCTGTACACTCACTACTTTACATTGTAGCAAAGTGTAATTTCTATAGTGTTGTCACATGAAAAGATATAATAAAATATTTACAAAAATGTGAGGGGTGTACTCACTTTTGTGAAATACTGTATATGTCGTTTTTTTCTGTTATAAGTAATGAATACATTATTGAATAAACATGACTATAGCTGAAGTGTAAAAATTGCACTGGTCCATAAGGGGTATACAGGTGCGAAAGTTGAACTGATTAAATGATCAAGAGACACAATTGTATTCTTTCTCATCATACAGTGTACATTAGAATGAACAGTGGGCACAGTAAAGAGCCCACAACATGGGATTGTGGCCGCCACAAGTTTTAATAAAGTTGACTATTTATTATAAAAAAAAAAAAAAAGTGCGGGTGAGTCACAGATTTCAGCGGGTTTTTTGTACTGGCACAGGCGGCTGGAGGTTATATAAGCCACCTGTGTGACAGGATTCTCCTCAGTTGCTTCACTGAAGCAGTCAGGCTTGGAGCTCCCCTTCCCTCCCACCCTGTCGCTGGCACCATTATGTGGTTATGTCACCCTTGAATCAAGAGGGGACTTTGTTTATCAATTTATTCAGTATAGCTCGAGTCCTATGACTGAGCGTGTTTAGATTTTGTTTTAAAGTTTGAATATATTTATTTATGATTTCAACGATTAATATTTGAATAAAGATATTTATTTATTTAAATACCAATAAAGGTGCCGCGGCTGTTTAAAACACCAAATTGGTTGTCTTGCCTGTTATATATATATATATATATATATATTTATATATATATATATATATATATAGATATAGATATGTGCGACCTACAATTCCATGATATCTTTGTCTTTTTTTCTTTGTTGCATAATTATGGACAGAACCCAAGTTTTGTGTTGTTTATTGGCTTTTAATATTAAAATGTAATAACATTTTTTATTAGAACCTGTTATTGGGCGAGTCTCTAAAAGTAATTTTTGCATTGTATATGGACAGCGTAACTGGCAAAAAAAAAGATTCAAGAAAATTTTGGCATTGGGGCAGATTTTGTCTTATTTATATTTAAATCACACTCCATGCCTGCACATGTTTTTTTTATTATTATTTATTGTTTTTTTTTTTTCCTTAGAAAATATAATTGCAAAATGCTTATATTGCATTTATTTCTGTCTACACCTTTTAAAAACATTCAAATATAATGCAAACAACATCAATGAAATTTAGCTATAGGAATGAAGTCATCCAGTTTATTAAATATTAGTTTAAATCTCTGCTGTTCGATGATTACAGATGCATGTCAACACTGGCCCAACCCTGTTGATGAGAAAGTGAGACACAGTGCATAGACCTGTAATTATCAAAGTTGTTTGACCCCAACAGACATAATTAGAGGGCCTGGTCTCTAATCGTCTTACTGGATGATAGACTACAAATTGTATTAATATGAAAATTCAGAATGTCAGCTGGTAATCTCTGCAGTAATGGCAATCAATTCATCATCCTTCCCATCAGGAATTTGTCAACTGTTTGTTCATTTAGATCCCAGCTCATTCACAAACAGAGGAGACAGACAGCACAGTACAACAAATATCATTTATCACTGCTTGAAAGAAAATTGAAAATGGTTACTGGGGCTTATAAAACAGGTGGTTCTGATGCAGCTAGGAGACAGTTTAATGCTAGTGTTTAGTTTAGTATGCATTGTAATGTGTTACATATTGGTATATGTAAAATTAATAGGAACACATTAATAAAAAGGAAACAAAATATAAAGATTACTTGATAAATCACTGGTAAAAAAACAAACAGTCTAAATATACTGTCCTTTTTTAAATGAAAGTATAAAAATGATGATATTAATATATATTAAAAAAAAAACATAGTCTTACTACCTCTACTTCTATTGTTACTATACCTAATATCACTATATACTGTGTATGTATTGTGGGGGGGTTAGCTCGGCAGCGGGTGTGTGTGATCCCCTGGATGGGCTCCCCACACAAAAACAGGCCCAGCAGACGGAGGTTGTGGTTTTCAAGATCAAAAAGGTGCGGTTTATTTCTCTATTTACAGTGACAAAAAAACACAGCAAAGCAAAAAAAAAACATAAACAAAATAAACCCTGGTCAGCTTGACCTCTGACTAAACATGCAGGTTTCCTAACTAACAACTGGGATCAGCCTGGTGCTGTCCTAGTCCCTAAGTCCCTGGTTTAGTAAATGTCCAAACAAATAGCCACACAGGCTTTGTCTCACCGCACAGGGGTTCACTCTCCCTAGACAGTCCACACAGGTCTGGGTCCAGGCATGAGCAAACACCTAATGAAGCTGGGAGTTTTTATAGAGGCCTTAAACGAGCTGACAAGCTTCAGCTGGTCTCATCAACTCCCTGCCTGCACGACGCCCAGCCCTCTCCCTAGAGGTATGAATCATCCATGAGCCCACTAGCCTCAGCTGGGCTTCATCAACTCTCTCCCTAGTTGTATAAGTCGGCATAAAGACTGAATCTGGGAGAAATATACCTACCCCCTGGATGCAACCAGGTGACTTTACCTTCCTGCTGTCACATACCCCCCCCCTCTTGTTTTAACCTTGGGGTTGGAACACCAGCAATCAGGCATTCATGTACTCGAGACAAAGCATCCACATTCCCCATTTGAACGCCAGGGCGATGCTTTACTGTGAAGTTGAATTCCTGTAGGGCCAGGAACCACCTATTCACTCTTCTATTTGTCTCCTTGTTTTGAGCCATCCACTTTAACGGAGCGTGATCCGTAACCATGTCAAAGTGCCTACCTAGCAGATAGTACCGAAGGGAATCTAGAGCCCACTTCACCGCTAAACACTCCTTTTCAACCGTGGCGTAATTTACCTCATGGGACTTCAACTTCCTGCTGAGGTAAATGACTGGGTGCTCTTCCCCGTTCCAGACCTGGGACAATACTGCTCCTAACCCCACATCTGACGCATCACTTTGTACGACAAAGTCTTTAGAGAAGTCGGGTGAGTACAACACTGGCTGGCTACATAAGGCTTGTTTCAAGAATTGGAATGCTGCCTCAGCCTCGGGGGTCCATTTAATCATGACCGACCCTTTCCCTTTCGTCAGGTTGGTTAGGGGCACAGCCTTAGAAGCAAAGTGGGGAATGAAGCGCCGATAATACCCCGCTATTCCCAGAAAGGCTCGTACCTGCTTCTTGCTGTTGGGACGTGGCCAACTCTGGATGGCCTCGACTTTGTTGAGTTGGGGTTTTATTACTCCCAACCCAATGGTGTACCCAAGATATTTGGCCTCCTCCTGCCCAATGGTACACTTCTTGGGGTTAGCCGTAAACCCCGCTTCCCGGATAGAGTCTAGGACTGCTTGCACTTTTGGCAGATGTGAGGCCCAATCTGTGCTATGGACAATTACGTCATCCAGGTAAGCCGCAGCATACTTCCGATGGGGCCTCAGTATCTGGTCCATTTTCCGCTGGAATGTGGCCGGCGCATTCTGTAACCCGAACGGCATTCTCTTATATTGGAACGCCCCGTCTGGGGTTACAAATGCGGTTTTCTCTTTGGCCGACTTGGCCAGGGGAATTTGCCAATACCCTTTTGTGAGGTCAAGAGTCGTCATGTATCGGGCTGTTCCCAGCCGGTCGATCAACTCATCTATACGTGGCATGGGGTAGGTGTCAAATTTTGTAACTTTGTTCAACTGACGAAAATCGTTACAAAATCGCCAGCTCCCATCCGGTTTAGGCACCAGCACAATGGGACTAGACCAATCACTTTGGGACTCCTCTATCACCCCTAAGTTCAGCATTTTCTGTACTTCCTCCCGTATTGCCTCCCGTCGGGCCTCTGGGATCCGATAGGGTTTTAACTTCACCCTTTCACCGGGCGGGGTAATAATATCATGCTCTACCCCAGATGTTTGTCCCGGCAGCTCAGAGAACACCTCCTTGTTGCAAAGCACAAACTCCTTAACCTCCTGTTGGGGTTGTGACAAGGTGGCTGCTATTCCAACCTCCGGAATCACGCAACCAGTTTGAGCTGGTGACCAAGTTTCTGCGACTAGGGACTCTCTATCCCTCCAGGCTTTCAACAGATTAACGTGATAGATCTGTTCGGGCTTTCGCCTTCCTGGTTGTCTGACCTTGTAATTCACTTCGCTCACTTTTTCCATTATCTCGTAGGGGCCTTGCCATTTGGCAAGGAATTTACTTTCAACCGTAGGGACAAGTACCAATATCCTATCCCCCGGGGAAAAGGTACGGGTCTTGGCTCCACGGTTGTACACTCTCTGCTGTGCCAACTGCGCTTGGGCCAAATGTTCCTTCACGATGGGCATTACCTGTGCAATTCGATCTTGCATCAGGGCGACATGCTCAATCACACTCCTGTGGGGAGAACTCTCACTTTCCCAAGTTTCCTTGGCAATATCCAACAGCCCTCTTGGGTGTCTCCCATACAGTAACTCAAAGGGGGAGAATCCCGTAGAGGATTGGGGCACCTCCCTAATAGCAAACATCAAATAAGGAAGTAGACAGTCCCAATCCTTTCCATCTCTATCCACCACTTTCTTCAACATTTGTTTTAGGGTTTTGTTGAATCTTTCAACCAGCCCATCGGTTTGGGGGTGATACACAGATGTACGCAATTGCGTCACTTTGAACAATTTACACAGCTCTTTCATAACCCGGGACATAAAGGGTGTACCTTGGTCCGTAAGCAGTTCTTTACAAATACCCACCCGGCTAAAAACAAGAGATAGCTCTTTGGCTATGGTTTTGGCCGAGGTATTTCTGAGAGGGATCGCTTCTGGATAACGGGTGGCATAGTCCATTATAACCAATATGTACTGGTGCCCCCTAGCGGACTTGATTATAGGACCTACCAAATCCATTGCGATTCTCTCAAACGGGACCTCAATGATGGGTAGAGGGACCAGCGGGCTACGGAAATGTGGCATCGGGGCCGACCTCTGACACACAGGGCAGGAGGAACAATAATTTTCTATGTCCTTCATCACCCCAGGCCAATAGAATCTCTGTAATACCCTCTCTCGGGTTTTCTCTGTCCCCAGATGACCTCCAAGAAGGTGCCCATGGGCCAACTCCAACACCAACTTCCTGTAAGGTTTGGGCACCACAAGCTGCTCAACGGTTTCTTCTGCCCTTTTTGCCACCCGATACAGTAGGTCCTTCTCTACGCTGAAGTATGGGTAAGTGCAGGTATTATCTGGGTTCACTAACTCGCCATCTATTTCCACTACGTTTTCCCGTGCCTTTATTAGGGCGGGGTCTTTTAACTGTTCTGTGGCAAAATTTTCCCTGTGAACCTCAAGATCAGAAAACTCCACAGACGGTAGGTTTTCGTCTGAGGAGGTGGGCTCCTCTCCAGTTTCTTGAGTCTCCCCTGCCAATACTGACAAGGGAAATTCTGGAGAGTCCTCACCACTCTCAGAGGAGTTCTGGCTATCACATTCCTGGTACATAGGGGCACCAGTGGGGGGCTCAGGATCATCCCACAGTTCCCAGAACTTCGGAAAATCCCTTCCAACAATGGCATCATGCGGTAATTGAGATACTAACCCCACTGGATGAGAGAGGGTACCTTTGGGGGTCTCGAAACACACTGTAGTCACTGGATACTCTCGGGTGTCCCCATGCACACAAATAACAGCTACCTTGCTATTCCCAGAGACCTCTGTTTTAACTAATTCAGCCTTTATCAGGGTCACAAGGCTACCTGAATCCAGCAATACCACAACATTTCTACCATTAATACACATTTTGCATAAATGTTTCTCAGTTCCCCGAATGGCAGTGCATGCGACTGTCGCACACAGCGACTGACGTCGGTCCGTCAGAAAGTCACATTGCATGGGTTCCTCCACAACCGGGCAATTTGCTGCAATATGTCCCGCTTGCCGGCAGCGGTAGCAAACAATCCTTTTGGCTGCCTCTTGAGCCCCTGACTTCCCAGGCTGTTCTCGCCAAACTTTGGGTAGAGCTCCCACCCTCTCACTCTCTCCACCCTCACCCCTTGGAATCCTCTTATCCGCCCCTGGGGATGGTCTGGTCTTAGGGTGGAAAGTCCGAGAGTCTCTGGAAGAGGCCGTCAGGTTCTCTGTAGCCAAGTATTTCTCTACACGATCCACAAGACCACCGGCCGTCTCTGGGTCTCCATGGCTTACCCACTTTTGGATGGCAGTAGGAAGAGCTCTCAAAAACCGATCCATTACAACACGTTCCACAATCTCTGGTGCGGACAAAGTCTCTGGCTGTAGCCACTTCCTGCTCAGGTGAATGAGATCATACATTTGAGACCTGGGGGGTTTTCCAAGCTGGAAAGTCCAGTTATGCACACGCTGAGCCCGGACAGCCAGGGTGACACCCAGCCTTGCCAATATTTCAGCTTTTAGCATCACATAGTCTTTTGCTTGGTCAGGCTCTAGGTCATAGTAAGCCTTCTGCGATTCACCAGTTAACAGAGGAGCCACCAGTCCAGCCCACTGCTCCTCAGGCCACTTTTCTCTTTCAGCAGTCCTTTCAAATGTGGTCAAAAATACCTCTGGATCATCCTCTCCAGTCATTTTTGTCAATAAACGACTCACCCCAAAGGACGCGGTATTAGTGGGACGGCTTTCCTCACTGGTCTGCGGACGTTGCTGCATTACTGCTTCCATTTGTTGTAGTCTCTGCTCTTGCTTCTGTAACAGGTCTATGAAGCGGGCCTCAGATTGCTGCTGGGCTGCAAGGCTCTGTTGATGAGCTTGCTGCTGGGCTGCGAAGCTCTGTTGTTGAGCTGCAAGGCTCTTTTGCAAACCTGCATTTGTCTGCTGTTGATTGGCATTTGCTAGAGCCAGCTGTTTCAGTATCTCCTCCATGCTGGCTTAAAAAAAAACTGCCACTGGTTCTCCACCAACTGTGGGGGGGTTAGCTCGGCAGCGGGTGTGTGTGATCCCCTGGATGGGCTCCCCACACAAAAACAGGCCCAGCAGACGGAGGTTGTGGTTTTCAAGATCAAAAAGGTGCGGTTTATTTCTCTATTTACAGTGACAAAAAAACACAGCAAAGCAAAAAAAAACATAAACAAAATAAACCCTGGTCAGCTTGACCTCTGACTAAACATGCAGGTTTCCTAACTAACAACTGGGATCAGCCTGGTGCTGTCCTAGTCCCTAAGTCCCTGGTTTAGTAAATGTCCAAACAAATAGCCACACAGGCTTTGTCTCACCGCACAGGGGTTCACTCTCCCTAGACAGTCCACACAGGTCTGGGTCCAGGCATGAGCAAACACCTAATGAAGCTGGGAGTTTTTATAGAGGCCTTAAACGAGCTGACAAGCTTCAGCTGGTCTCATCAACTCCCTGCCTGCACGATGCCCAGCCCTCTCCCTAGAGGTATGAATCATCCATGAGCCCACTAGCCTCAGCTGGGCTTCATCAACTCTCTCCCTAGTTGTATAAGTTGGCATAAAGCCTGAATCTGGGAGAAATATACCTACCCCCCTGGATGCAACCAGGTGACTTTACCTTCCTGCTGTCACAGTATGTATATATTATATAGATAGATAGATAGATAGATAGATAGATAGATAGATAGATAGATAGATAGATAGATAGATAAATGCCTAATATCACTATAAATATTAATAATAAAAACCTAAGTGACTTTCTAAGTGAAGACCTCTGTGATTTCTATTGCAAAATACAGATATTAAGATGTCAAAATAGACCTTACTAAGTACCGTATTTATCGGCGTATAACACGCACAGGTGTATAACACGCACCCTAACTTTAAGAGGGAAGTTTCAGGAAAAAAAAACTTTCCACAGCCCCCTGCGTATAACCTCTATTTTCAGGGTAAAAATGTGAGTGCTATGCGCCAATAAATACAGTAATCGTTAAGCTGTGGAAGACTGTCACCACACTGTTAGAGCAGGTGCGATTTGTAGCTCCAGATTTCTGACGCCATTTCAGGGTGTGCCAAAAGTGTATGAACATCCACCAGCTTTTTTTTACTGGTGAACTAAGGTTTGAAATGGATTTAGCATGCAGACCCATGAGTTTCCAATCACAAAATGAATAGCTGTATAATGTGAATGGTGGTTAAATTTGAAAAAACACAGATTCAATTTATATAAGTGAAGAAAACATGAATATCTTCATCTATCAAAGCAAGCAGTCACCAAATGAAAGTTGAGATCTTAGCTACACTCAGGCATAGTGGCTCGACAGCGATTTTATGCTGGGTCTTGGCTCGCCAGTGCTGCATAGGCTGGATTCTGTGTTCAATCTCTGTATGTATTTCACCAGAGCTTCTCCCATCCTTTGGAACTCCCTACCCCAATCTGTTCCCTAATATATATATCTTTAGACGATCCCTGAAAGCCCTTCTCTTTAAAGAAGCTTATCCTGTTTCTAATTAATACACTGTTTTACTTTCTCCATCAGGTCATCCCCTACTAGCTATTACCTTTTGTATCAATTGACCCCCCTATTAGATTGTAAGTTCTAATGAGCAGGGCCCTCTAATTCCTCTTGTACCAAATTGTAATGCAACTGTAATGTCTGCCTTCATTTTGTTAAGCGCTGTGCAAACTGTTGACACTGTATAAATCCTGTATAATGATAAAAATAATATGGACAAAAGCGTGATAGGTCAACATCTGGACACATGGACTTTTGCTTGAAACTATAGCCCCATACACACGGTTGGACTTCCATCGGACTTTTCTGTGTTTTTTTGTCCGGAAGGAGTTGGTCGGGAACACCCATAGCATACACACGCTCTGACTTTTCTGCAAACTTTCCCAAAACTTTTTGCAACATCACGTGGTTTTTCTGCTCTTTTCAGCTCTTTACCGCCACCCTTTGGTCAACTTCTGCTATTGTTGGTTGATTTTAACATTAGTTGTTTTGTCCATCGGACAAAAGTCAGATGGTTTTCTGTACACACGGTCGGACTTTGCTCCATCGGACTTTTGTTGGGCAAAAGTTTGTCCGTTTGCAGACCCAACTTTTGTCCGATGAAAACAAGAAAAAAGCAAAAAAAGTTTGTCCGATGGAGCGTACACATGGTCAGATTGTTGGTCCAACTTGCTCAAAATGAAGTTTGTTGGCCAAAAGTCAGACCGTGTGTACGGGGCTTATCACTGGAAGTGAACGCAGAGCATGGAAATTACCAGGAGCTTTCGGTATTGCATTATTTTTCTAGCCAAAGCTTTATTAGTTTTATATGTATGCTTTGGACCAATGCTGTACACAAAACAAAACAAAAAACACCCTAGGTCCTAGATAAGAAACAAAAAGGGGGGGGGAGGCATAGGGCGTATTGTACAAATAGTACAATGAAAATAATTAATCCTAACCTAAACTGCAACCCAATGTGGGTGGAGTCTCTCTAGTCAAAAAGTCATATGAAAACAAAAAAGGGGGGGAAAGAAGGGTCCCGACCAAATTAATGGGGGATCCAAGGACCAAAATGAGAGACTCCAAAGTCAGTAGGAAAGTACAAAAATGGGAAATTTATTAAATAATTGAAAAAAAAAAAAAAAATTTCATAAAAACAATCCTCTGGAGGAGAAATGTGATTGCGAAAACAGACACAGTATATGGAAAAGCGACTAGCTATCCAAGTTTAACCAAAAACAATAAAGAACATAAAACAGGACAGTGGCCACAATACATGAAACAGTGACAAAACGTCCGGACACCTGATGTCTATGTGCGGGCAATCTGCTGCAAGAAATCTTGCAAAAATATAAAACCAAAATGGTATGAACTAAGCAGATAAATCCCACATAGATCCCAGGAAGGCTATAGCCCGTGCAATAGAGGGAAAAGGGGTGGGAAAGAAGGGGGGGGGAAGGGGAACAAACAAACAACAAGGGAAAGGGGAAGGGAAGTAGGACCTCAGGGGAACAAAAAATAATGGAAGGTTTCCAGTACGGTGGAAGTCCAATAAGGAACAGAGAAGATTTAATTTGTGGTGTCCACAAGGATGGTATGACAATAGTGAAATACACTGGTGAAAATGTCACGTCAAGGACCTGATGGCAGAGATGGTGAAAGATGACAAACAAGCAGCAGTGATGCAGGACATCAGATGAAAATATAAACACCGCAGTTTAATATAACAGCTCGGCAGTATGATCAGTTGGTGTGGCTCACAGCCTAGCTATACTAAGGTAGCAAATAGAGGCATACGATACCCGAGTGAAGGGGAGCCTGATCGTGGAAGCGATGCTGTTCAGTGTTTACCCATAACACCTTCGATGACCGCATGGAGCATATAACTCCTGTGTGATTCGGCTCGATGTCACCTCGTCACAAATATGAATATAAAGTTCCTGAGGAGAGCCACCGCATATGGGATGATGTGCAGAGCAGCGGTATGTCACCGCTGTGAGCCGAACGAATCCTTCCGCGTTCCACTGCGTCCTCCACGGGCGGACTTCCGGGATGTCAGAAGCAGGCGTCACGTGACGTAGGTGAGTGACGTCAACGCGTTTCGCAAGAGGGGATTCCGCGTAGCTTCATCTGGACGTACGAGCGGTTCTCTGGTGGTTCCTTTTTATGGCACAGCGCCACCCAGAGTAACCGCCCAGAAAAAGGTGTATAAAGGAACAAAAACATGTGACACTGAGTCCTGTATTTGGTGATGATGGTTCCGTTCGTGCAGGGAAATCTAAATTTCAATGGCGATTTGTGCAGCTGCACAAAGAGTGAATAATGCACAGGGGTAGACATATAGGGAGAACGACATATGGGAAAATGAGGAAAGGAAAAGTGCCAACAGCCACAAGGGATATAAAGCTATATACAGCAATAATAATTATATAATAGCAAAATTGATGGTAATAGTACAAAGACAGAAACAAACACAACCACAAACACATAGCCCCTGTCCCAAAACCATAATAGAGGTGAGGGAAAACATGCATCTCGGAATTATAACGACCATTAAATATTACTAACATTTGGTAAAAGGAAAAATATCCAAGAGGGTAAAAGCCGATACATTAAAGGCAAGGTTATAAATATAAACCAACCCAAAATACGACAAATGGTAGAAAAAATGGTCGAAAAATATATAAAAATATATAAAATATAATGAAGGATATTAATGTAAACACCTCAAAATGGAAAGAGACAAGGGGTGTGTCAAGTATAAATAGCAGATACGATGGAGTATACCGGGGTATAAAGGGAGGTATAGTGGAGGAGCAGGAGAGGGGAGAGAGGGGGAGCCCACTTCAGTGGAACCAAATGATGGTAAGGAGCCATGGCCTAGGTGAAAACAAGGCAACTGAGAAGTACAAAGGATTTACACTACAAAGATGGATAGAGAACATATACATTGCCAGGGAAAGCGTATCAAGCTTCAAGAAACACCTGTAGATTAAACTCGGTATTCAAGCCCACCGGCACAAGGGATCTCAAATGGTAGATCCACCATTTCTCCTTCTGTAAGAGGATACGATTAAAATCTCCCCTTCTAGGTGGCAACTTTAAAGTATAAATCCCTTTGACGGACAAGCCGTCCAGTTTGCCATTGTGTTTTAAAGAGAAATGTTTGGCCAATGGTTTTTCAGGATCCTTAGCCTTGATCTCCCGAAAATGCTCCCCTATCCGGACCCTAAGTGGACGCTTAGTCTTACCAATATAGATTTTATTACACGGACAAGTGATCATATAAATGACACGAGTAGTGGCACAATTGATCAAGTCCCTGATGGTAAATTCTCTATCACCAGTGGCATCCCAAAATGTGGCACATCTGTCCACAAATGGGCATATCTGACAGTGCCCACAAGAGAACAGGCCTCTACTTCTGGGGTGGTCAGATAGCCACGTGGTGTCGCTGTCCCTGGTGTATTCGGATTGGGTGAGAAAATCACCTAGATTTCTGGCCCGTCTAGCCACCATGCTGGGAACTGGTCCGACTAATTCAGCCAGACCTGGGGTACTAGTTAAAATACTCCAGTGCTTATGGAGGATGTTACGAACAGCCTCCCATTGCGCCCCAAATTGGGTAATGACCCTAATGGGACCCTGTATGTCCAGGGTATTTCCAGACCCTGAGGCTCTGATCATAGATGTGGCCAAAAGGTCAGAACGGCTGCGTAATGCCACTTTTTTCTTAGCTCTTTTAAGTTGATTATGAGTATAGCCACGCTCTCTAAATCTCCTATACAGCTCTTTACTCTCTTCTCTATATTCCATTGGAGTAGTACAATTGTGCTTAATGCGCAAAAACTGTCCAAGGGGTATGCTGTTTTTGAGCCAGGTGGGATGGTGGCTATCAGCCTGTAACAGCGTATTGGCCGAGGTATCCTTTCTGTATGTACAAGTGGAAATGGATTGACCAGAAATGGAAATCCATAAGTCCAAAAAGGAAATTTTATTTTGGTCAAAGGTGTAGGTCAAGCGGATGTTGAAATCATTAACATTTAAAAAACATAAAAACTCATGAAGGTCAAGAAGTGTGCCGGTCCAAATAAGGAAAATGTCGTCAATGTACCTTAGCCACGTGGACACGTGGCCAAGGTACATTGGCGACTTAAAGACAACCTCACCCTCCCATAGCCCCAGATGTAAACAGGCATACGCAGGGGCCCAAGAAGCTCCCATAGAGGTACCCCTGATCTGTCTATAATACTTGGACAAGAATTGAAAACAATTATTGTCCAAAGCAAAATCAAGGAGTTCCAAAATGAATTCGTTTTGGTGAGAGCAGTCCGGATAACATCGCTGTAGAAAGGCCTCAACTGCGCGTAAGCCACACCTATGTGGTATGGAGGTATAGAGGGATTCTACATCGACTCCCACCAACCACGCACCAGTGGGGACATGAAGGTCCTTAGTCTTGATAAGGACATCCCGAGTATCCTGGACATATGATGGTAACTCCTGGACCATATCTTTAAGAAGGCCATCCAGATAATGCCCCATTCTATCCATAGGGCCTTTGATGGCAGACACAATAGGTCGACCCGGAGGGTTATGAAGGTCCTTGTGGATTTTGGGTATAATGTACACAATGGGTACATTAAATTCATCCACCCAAAGATAGTCAAATTCCCTCTTTGTTAGAAGGCCACTCTCAAGGGCTAATCTATATTTATTATTTAGTGTCTTAACCAAAGTAGGAAAAGGGTTAGACTCCAAGAGTTGGTATGTCTCCCTATCGCCAAGGAGCCGTTTAACTTCCCCTTCATACTGTTCAGAGTTAAGCAACACTACATTTCCGCCTTTATCGCTTTTTTTGATGACCAGATTCTTTGCTTCCTTGAGTTCTTTTAATGCTAAACGATCACATTTTGAAAGATTATCGGAATAATTTCTAGTCCAATTCATATTATTGAGATCATTTTTGACCAATTCCTGAAATAGGCTCAAATACTTGTTTTTATTGAGAGATGGCATTTTTTTGGACTTAATAATCAGATTAGCATTTCTCCTAGTAATTATTTCGGACTCACCAGGGCTGTCATTTTCGTCAAGAAGAGCAGCTAAAGCTTCAAGGGCCTCAATGTCGTTGACATCAACGGGAGGGTTATCGTCTTGTGCATGGCCGCTGTGATTGTACAAAGAGCGATAATACACTTTACGAAGAAATAGGGTAATATCCTTAAAAACAGTGAATTCATCCATCCCATCGGATGGGGAAAAGGACAGCCCTCTACTGAGCAATTTGATATGTTGAGCTGTCAATCTGAAATCCGACAGATTGACCACTTTCATATCATCAATGATTGGTGGGGGAGTGGGACCTATCGTCGCTGGCTTCTCGTGATTGTGCCTCCCTGGCCCCTTTTGCCTCGTGTGTTTCTGGCGATTAGTGGGGTGGGGATTTGGGGGTGAGATTGGTCGCCTACTTCCCCTTCTCCCTCCACCCCAGGGACTAAAAAAGTGACACATTTGGTTACTTCTCCCTCAATATCACCAGAACTCTTAGAGCGGGATCTAGAGCGGAAACCGCCCTGTCTAGACCTGCTCCTACTACGTGATTTGGTCAGATCGAAAATTTCTCCTTTCTCCCAATCGTTTAAATCCCGTCTAAATTTGGACTGTTTTGTGACCTTGAGGTTGTGCTGGGTTTTCTCTATTTCCTTCTTGAGAAAATCGTTTTGCTGAGAGAACTCATCAGAATCCTTAAAGGGCTCTAATCCCAAAGCACTCTCCTCAATAAGTTTGGATAATTCACCTAACTGAATCTTTTCCTCTTCAATAATTAGACCAATTACTGCAAGACCATGGTCTATACACAAAGCTTTCCATTTATCTAAAAATCGGTCATTATGAAGGTGTTCTGCAGGTATAACTTTATCACGAAGTCCCCGTGGTATGATCTTATGCTGGATATATGACTCCAAAAAGGAGACGTCCCATTTCCGATTCAGATGTTTAATAAGGAGTTTTTTGTGCTCTTTGAAACGGGTTTTAACCTCCTCATCGTCATTTAGAACGATGGGGGTGTCCTTCGAGAAAGCTATCCTGATTTCCTCATCTATGTCGTCACCAAGCACAAACGCCATAGGATGATGAAAGTGTGCAAAATAATAAACAAAAAAATGAAAAAATAATCCCCAAAACAAACACAACCAAAAAATCACCAAAAAATGTATTAAATGAAGAAAAATAAATAATGGTTACTAAGATAAAAAATGTCAGTTAAAGTAAAGCAGATGGAGCCCTAGCAAAGGATAGACCACAAGGGTCAGCAAACTATAGTATACAAAAAAGGGGGGGGAGGCATAGGGCGTATTGTACAAATAGTACAATGAAAATAATTAATCCTAACCTAAACTGCAACCCAATGTGGGTGGAGTCTCTCTAGTCAAAAAGTCATATGAAAACAAAAAAGGGGGGGAAAGAAGGGTCCCGACCAAATTAATGGGGGATCCAAGGACCAAAATGAGAGACTCCAAAGTCAGTAGGAAAGTACAAAAATGGGAAATTTATTAAATAATTGAAAAAAAATTTTTTTCATAAAAACAATCCTCTGGAGGAGAAATGTGATTGCGAAAACAGACACAGTATATGGAAAAGCGACTAGCTATCCAAGTTTAACCAAAAACAATAAAGAACATAAAACAGGACAGTGGCCACAATACATGAAACAGTGACAAAACGTCCGGACACCTGATGTCTATGTGCGGGCAATCTGCTGCAAGAAATCTTGCAAAAATATAAAACCAAAATGGTATGAACTAAGCAGATAAATCCCACATAGATCCCAGGAAGGCTATAGCCCGTGCAATAGAGGGAAAAGGGGTGGGAAAGAAGGGGGGGGGGGGAAGGGGAACAAACAAACAACAAGGGAAAGGGGAAGGGGAGTAGGACCTCAGGGGAACAAAAAATAATGGAAGGTTTCCAGTACGGTGGAAGTCCAATAAGGAACAGAGAAGATTTAATTTGTGGTGTCCACTAGGGATGAGCTTCGTGTTCGAGTCGAACATACGTTCGACTCGAACATCGGCTGTTCGATCGTTCGACGAAGATCGAACGATTTGGGCCGTTCGCGCCAAATTCGAGTGACGCGAACGGCCCACAATGCACTACGCCATCGCAGTGTCATCCAGGCGCTGTGATTGGCCAAGCATGCACTGTGACCCCGCATGCTTGGCCAATCACAGCGCCGGCAGCGAGGAGAGCAATGATTGGCCACAGGCAGGATGCCTGTGGCCAATTATTGCTGAGGGTGTTTAGTACACGCCCCACACTATAAAAGGCCGCCAGCACGGCGGCCTAGTGTAGTGTGTTCCGGAGCAGGGATAGAGCAGCATAGGCAGGGACAGTGACTGTTATTTCTTTCTTGCTTAACCTGGATTCCTTTAGTTTAGGGAAAGAGAAGGATAGGTAGGGAGAGTGTCAGTGTGTTTTGTGCTTGTGCTATAGTGTGCTTAAAAAAAACATTTATTCTAGGGACAGAAAACTGTAGGTAGGGACAGTGTCAGTTTCTTTCACTCTGCAAGTCCTTGTTTCCAGGGACCTGGAAGGACAGTGAGTGAATTGTCCTTGTGCTATATTGTGCTTAAAAAAACATTTATTCTAGGGACAGAAAACTGTAGGTAGGGAGAGTGTCAGTTTCTTTCACTCTGCAAGTCCTTGTTTCCAGGGACCTGTAAGGACAGTGAGTGAATTGTCCTTGTGCTATATTGTGATTAAAAAAAACATTTTTTCTAGGGACAGAAAACTGTAGGTAGGGAGAGTGTTTTTTTTCTTTCACTCTGCAAGTCCTTGTTTCCAGGGACCTGGAAGGACAGTGAGTGAATTGTCCTTGTGCTATATTGTGCTTAAAAAAAACATTTTTTCTAGGGACAGAAAACTGTAGGTAGGGAGAGTGTTTTTTTTCTTTCACTCTGCAAGTCCTTGTTTCCAGGGACCTGGAAGGACAGTGAGTGAATTGTCCTTGTGCTATATTGTGCTTAAAAAAAAACATTTTTTCTAGGGACAGAAAACTGTAGGTAGGGAGAGTGTTTTTTTTCTTTCACTCTGCAAGTCCTTGTTTCCAGGGACCTCTAAGGACAGTGAGTGAATTGTCCTTGTGCTATATTGTGCTTAAAAAAAACATTTATTCTAGGGACAGAAAACTGTAGGTAGGGAGAGTGTCAGTTTATTTCACTCTGCAAGTCCTTGTTTCCAGGGACCTGGAAGGACAGTGAGTGAATTGTCCTTGTGCTATATTGTGATTAAAAAAAACATTTTTTCTAGGGACAGAAAACTGTAGGTAGGGAGAGTGTTTTTTTTCTTTCACTCTGCAAGTCCTTGTTTCCAGGGACCTGTAAGGACAGTGAGTGAATTGTCCTTGTGCTATATTGTGATTAAAAAAAACATTTTTTCTAGGGACAGAAAACTGTAGGTAGGGAGAGTGTTTTTTTTCTTTCACTCTGCAAGTCCTTGTTTCCAGGGACCTGTAAGGACAGTGAGTGAATTGTCCTTGTGCTATATTGTGCTTAAAAAAAACATTTATTCTAGGGACAGAAAACTGTAGGTAGGGAGAGTGTCAGTTTATTTCACTCTGCAAGTCCTTGTTTCCAGGGACCTGTAAGGACAGTGAGTGAATTGTCCTTGTGCTATATTGTGATTAAAAAAAACATTTTTTCTAGGGACAGAAAACTGTAGGTAGGGAGAGTGTTTTTTTTCTTTCACTCTGCAAGTCCTTGTTTCCAGGGACCTGGAAGGACAGTGAGTGAATTGTCCTTGTGCTATATTGTGCTTAAAAAAAACATTTATTCTAGGGACAGAAAACTGTAGGTAGGGAGAGTGTCAGTTTATTTCACTCTGCAAGTCCTTGTTTCCAGGGACCTGTAAGGACAGTGAGTGAATTGTCCTTGTGCTATATTGTGATTAAAAAAAACATTTTTTCTAGGGACAGAAAACTGTAGGTAGGGAGAGTGTTTTTTTTCTTTCACTCTGCAAGTCCTTGTTTCCAGGGACCTGTAAGGACACTGAGTGAATTGTCCTTGTGCTATATTGTGCTTAAAAAAAACATTTATTCTAGGGACAGAAAACTGTAGGTAGGGAGAGTGTCAGTTTATTTCACTCTGCAAGTCCTTGTTTCCAGGGACCTGTAAGGACAGTGAGTGAATTGTCCTTGTGCTATATTGTGATTAAAAAAAACATTTTTTCTAGGGACAGAAAACTGTAGGTAGGGAGAGTGTTTTTTTTCTTTCACTCTGCAAGTCCTTGTTTCCAGGGACCTGTAAGGACAGTGAGTGAATTGTCCTTGTGCTATATTGTGCTTAAAAAAAACATTTATTCTAGGGACAGAAAACTGTAGGTAGGGAGAGTGTCAGTTTATTTCACTCTGCAAGTCCTTGTTTCCAGGGACCTGGAAGGACAGTGAGTGAATTGTCCTTGTGCTATATTGTGATTAAAAAAAACATTTTTTCTAGGGACAGAAAACTGTAGGTAGGGAGAGTGTTTTTTTCTTTCACTCTGCAAGTCCTTGTTTCCAGGGACCTGTAAGGACAGTGAGTGAATTGTCCTTGTGCTATATTGTGATTAAAAAAAACATTTTTTCTAGGGACAGAAAACTGTAGGTAGGGAGAGTGTTTTTTTTCTTTCACTCTGCAAGTCCTTGTTTCCAGGGACCTGTAAGGACAGTGAGTGAATTGTCCTTGTGCTATATTGTGCTTAAAAAAAACATTTATTCTAGGGACAGAAAACTGTAGGTAGGCAGAGTGTCAGTTTATTTCACTCTGCAAGTCCTTGTTTCCAGGGACCTGGAAGGACAGTGAGTGAATTGTCCTTGTGCTATATTGTGATTAAAAAAAACATTTTTTCTAGGGACAGAAAACTGTAGGTAGGGAGAGTGTTTTTTTTCTTTCACTCTGCAAGTCCTTGTTTCCAGGGACCTGGAAGGACAGTGAGTGAATTCTCCTTGTGCTATATTGTGCTTAAAAAAAACATTTATTCTAGGGACAGAAAACTGTAGGTAGGGAGAGTGTCAGTTTATTTCACTCTGCAAGTCCTTGTTTCCAGGGACCTGTAAGGACAGTGAGTGAATTGTCCTTGTGCTATATTGTGATTAAAAAAAACATTTTTTCTAGGGACAGAAAACTGTAGGTAGGGAGAGTGTTTTTTTTCTTTCACTCTGCAAGTCCTTGTTTCCAGGGACCTGTAAGGACAGTGAGTGAATTGTCCTTGTGCTATATTGTGCTTAAAAAAAACATTTATTCTAGGGACAGAAAACTGTAGGTAGGGAGAGTGTCAGTTTATTTCACTCTGCAAGTCCTTGTTTCCAGGGACCTGTAAGGACAGTGAGTGAATTGTCCTTGTGCTATATTGTGATTAAAAAAAACATTTTTTCTAGGGACAGAAAACTGTAGGTAGGGAGAGTGTTTTTTTTCTTTCACTCTGCAAGTCCTTGTTTCCAGGGACCTGTAAGGACAGTGAGTGAATTGTCCTTGTGCTATATTGTGCTTAAAAAAACATTTATTCTAGGGACAGAAAACTGTAGGTAGGGAGAGTGTCAGTTTATTTCACTCTGCAAGTCCTTGTTTCCAGGGACCTGTAAGGACAGTGAGTGAATTGTCCTTGTGCTATATTGTGATTAAAAAAAACATTTTTTCTAGGGACAGAAAACTGTAGGTAGGGAGAGTGTTTTTTTTCTTTCACTCTGCAAGTCCTTGTTTCCAGGGACCTGTAAGGACAGTGAGTGAATTGTCCTTGTGCTATATTGTGATTAAAAAAAACATTTTTTCTAGGGACAGAAAACTGTAGGTAGGGAGAGTGTTTTTTTTCTTTCACTCTGCAAGTCCTTGTTTCCAGGGACCTGTAAGGACAGTGAGTGAATTGTCCTTGTGCTATATTGTGCTTAAAAAAAACATTTATTCTAGGGACAGAAAACTGTAGGTAGGGAGAGTGTTTTTTTTCTTTCACTCTGCAAGTCCTTGTTTCCAGGGACCTGTAAGGACAGTGAGTGAATTGTCCTTGTGCTATATTGTGATTAAAAAAAACATTTTTTCTAGGGACAGAAAACTGTAGGTAGGGAGAGTGTTTTTTTTCTTTCACTCTGCAAGTCCTTGTTTCCAGGGACCTGTAAGGACAGTGAGTGAATTGTTCTTGTGCTATATTGTGAGTAAAAAAAACATTTATTCTAGGGACAGAAAACTGTAGGTAGGGAGAGTGTCAGTTTATTTCACTCTGCAAGTCCTTGTTTCCAGGGACCTGGAAGGACAGTGAGTGAATTGTCCTTGTGCTATATTGTGATTAAAAAAAACATTTTTTCTAGGGACAGAAAACTGTAGGTAGGGAGAGTGTTTTTTTCTTTCACTCTGCAACTCCTTGTTTCCAGGGACCTGTAAGGACAGTGAGTGAATTGTCCTTGTGCTATATTGTGATTAAAAAAAACATTTTTTCTAGGGACAGAAAACTGTAGGTAGGGAGAGTGTTTTTTTTCTTTCACTCTGCAAGTCCTTGTTTCCAGGGACCTGTAAGGACAGTGAGTGAATTGTCCTTGTGCTATATTGTGCTTAAAAAAAACATTTATTCTAGGGACAGAAAACTGTAGGTAGGGAGAGTGTCAGTTTATTTCACTCTGCAAGTCCTTGTTTCCAGGGACCTGGAAGGACAGTGAGTGAATTGTCCTTGTGCTATATTGTGATTAAAAAAAACATTTTTTCTAGGGACAGAAAACTGTAGGTAGGGAGAGTGTTTTTTTTCTTTCACTCTGCAAGTCCTTGTTTCCAGGGACCTGGAAGGACAGTGAGTGAATTCTCCTTGTGCTATATTGTGCTTAAAAAAAACATTTATTCTAGGGACAGAAAACTGTAGGTAGGGAGAGTGTCAGTTTATTTCACTCTGCAAGTCCTTGTTTCCAGGGACCTGTAAGGACAGTGAGTGAATTGTCCTTGTGCTATATTGTGATTAAAAAAAACATTTTTTCTAGGGACAGAAAACTGTAGGTAGGGAGAGTGTTTTTTTTCTTTCACTCTGCAAGTCCTTGTTTCCAGGGACCTGTAAGGACAGTGAGTGAATTGTCCTTGTGCTATATTGTGCTTAAAAAAAACATTTATTCTAGGGACAGAAAACTGTAGGTAGGGAGAGTGTCAGTTTATTTCACTCTGCAAGTCCTTGTTTCCAGGGACCTGTAAGGACAGTGAGTGAATTGTCCTTGTGCTATATTGTGATTAAAAAAAACATTTTTTCTAGGGACAGAAAACTGTAGGTAGGGAGAGTGTTTTTTTTCTTTCACTCTGCAAGTCCTTGTTTCCAGGGACCTGTAAGGACAGTGAGTGAATTGTCCTTGTGCTATATTGTGCTTAAAAAAACATTTATTCTAGGGACAGAAAACTGTAGGTAGGGAGAGTGTCAGTTTATTTCACTCTGCAAGTCCTTGTTTCCAGGGACCTGTAAGGACAGTGAGTGAATTGTCCTTGTGCTATATTGTGATTAAAAAAAACATTTTTTCTAGGGACAGAAAACTGTAGGTAGGGAGAGTGTTTTTTTTCTTTCACTCTGCAAGTCCTTGTTTCCAGGGACCTGTAAGGACAGTGAGTGAATTGTCCTTGTGCTATATTGTGATTAAAAAAAACATTTTTTCTAGGGACAGAAAACTGTAGGTAGGGAGAGTGTTTTTTTTCTTTCACTCTGCAAGTCCTTGTTTCCAGGGACCTGTAAGGACAGTGAGTGAATTGTCCTTGTGCTATATTGTGCTTAAAAAAAACATTTATTCTAGGGACAGAAAACTGTAGGTAGGGAGAGTGTTTTTTTTCTTTCACTCTGCAAGTCCTTGTTTCCAGGGACCTGTAAGGACAGTGAGTGAATTGTCCTTGTGCTATATTGTGATTAAAAAAAACATTTTTTCTAGGGACAGAAAACTGTAGGTAGGGAGAGTGTTTTTTTTCTTTCACTCTGCAAGTCCTTGTTTCCAGGGACCTGTAAGGACAGTGAGTGAATTGTTCTTGTGCTATATTGTGAGTAAAAAAAACATTTTTTCTAGGGACAGAAAACTGTAGGTAGGGAGAGTGTTTTTTTTCTTTCACTCTGCAAGTCCTTGTTTCCAGGGACCTATAAGGACAGTGAGTGAATTGTCCTTGTGCTATATTGTGCTTAAAAAAAACATTTATTCTAGGGACAGAAAACTGTAGGTAGGGAGAGTGTCAGTTTATTTCACTCTGCAAGTCCTTGTTTCCAGGGACCTGGAAGGACAGTGAGTGAATTGTCCTTGTGCTATATTGTGATTAAAAAAAACATTTTTTCTAGGGACAGAAAACTGTAGGTAGGGAGAGTGTTTTTTTTCTTTCACTCTGCAAGTCCTTGTTTCCAGGGACCTGGAAGGACAGTGAGTGAATTCTCCTTGTGCTATATTGTGCTTAAAAAAAACATTTATTCTAGGGACAGAAAACTGTAGGTAGGGAGAGTGTCAGTTTATTTCACTCTGCAAGTCCTTGTTTCCAGGGACCTGTAAGGACAGTGAGTGAATTGTCCTTGTGCTATATTGTGATTAAAAAAAACATTTTTTCTAGGGACAGAAAACTGTAGGTAGGGAGAGTGTTTTTTTTTCTTTCACTCTGCAAGTCCTTGTTTCCAGGGACCTGTAAGGACAGTGAGTGAATTGTCCTTGTGCTATATTGTGCTTAAAAAAAACATTTATTCTAGGGACAGAAAACTGTAGGTAGGGAGAGTGTCAGTTTATTTCACTCTGCAAGTCCTTGTTTCCAGGGACCTGTAAGGACAGTGAGTGAATTGTCCTTGTGCTATATTGTGATTAAAAAAAAACATTTTTTCTAGGGACAGAAAACTGTAGGTAGGGAGAGTGTTTTTTTTCTTTCACTCTGCAAGTCCTTGTTTCCAGGGACCTGTAAGGACAGTGAGTGAATTGTCCTTGTGCTATATTGTGATTAAAAAAAAACATTTTTTCTAGGGACAGAAAACTGTAGGTAGGGAGAGTGTTTTTTTTCTTTCACTCTGCAAGTCCTTGTTTCCAGGGACCTGTAAGGACAGTGAGTGAATTGTCCTTGTGCTATATTGTGATTAAAAAAAACATTTTTTCTAGGGACAGAAAACTGTAGGTAGGGAGAGTGTTTTTTTTCTTTCACTCTGCAAGTCCTTGTTTCCAGGGACCTGTAAGGACAGTGAGTGAATTGTCCTTGTGCTATATTGTGCTTAAAAAAAAACATTTATTCTAGGGACAGAAAACTGTAGGTAGGGAGAGTGTTTTTTTTCTTTCACTCTGCAAGTCCTTGTTTCCAGGGACCTGTAAGGACAGTGAGTGAATTGTCCTTGTGCTATATTGTGATTAAAAAAAACATTTTTTCTAGGGACAGAAAACTGTAGGTAGGGAGAGTGTTTTTTTTCTTTCACTCTGCAAGTCCTTGTTTCCAGGGACCTGTAAGGACAGTGAGTGAATTGTTCTTGTGCTATATTGTGATTAAAAAAAACATTTTTTCTAGGGACAGAAAACTGTAGGTAGGGAGAGTGTTTTTTTTCTTTCACTCTGCAAGTCCTTGTTTCCAGGGACCTGTAAGGACAGTGAGTGAATTGTCCTTGTGCTATATTGTGCTTAAAAAAAATATTTTTTCTAGGGACAGAAAACTGTAGGTAGGGAGAGTGTCAGTTTCTTTCACTGTGAAAGTCCTTGTTTCAAGGGACAGAGAAGGACACCTGAAGGTAGCCCTTATTGCTTTTTTCCCATCTCCCTGCAGGCCATCTATTAGAATGTCTGGAAGGCAAACAAGGAGAGGCAGACAGTCAGGAGGCAATAAAAGAGGGCAAGCAGGCTCTGTGTCTGGGGGCAACAGTGCTGGTCGTGGACGCGGTGCATTGTCATCAGCACATGGCCATGGGACACGCTTGTCCTTCTTTTCGGCAGCTGGACATGTTGAGCCACATCATGCCGAAGACTTGGTAGAGTGGATGACCAAGCCCTCCTCCTCCTCCTCATCCTCTCTCACCCAGGCTCAGGGTACTGGAAAAGCAGCTGCCAAAGCGTCGTCTTCCCTGGTATCAATGTCAGACAAATCATCAGTCACTCCTTCCCTAGACCCACCATGTCCTCCTCCTGAGGAGTCCCCCGAACTGTTTCAGCACAGTGTTGGGTACATGCTCCAGGAGGATGCCCAGCGTTTCGAAGGGTCTGATGATGAAACCCAGCTAGAGGAAGGCAGTAGCGTGAGAGCAGACAGAGGGGATGCTCAAGAAGGACACCAATCTGGCAGTCATGTTCCAGCAGCTGCAGCATACTGCCAGATTGGCTCCAGTGATGAGGAGGGAGGGGATGATGAGGTCACTGACTCCACGTGGGTGCCTAATAGGAGAGAGGAGGAGGAGGAGGATGAGGAGGAGGCACATCTCCAACGAGGCAGGATGCCCTTTGGTGGCCAGCGTAAGGGCACTACACCGACGGAATCACACCGCAGAGCTCCGCCTGTGCAGGGCGCTGCCTCTGCCCGTCATTCAAAAAGTTCTTTGGTGTGGGCCTTTTTTGAGGCTAGTGCATCAGATCGCACAGCTGCTGTTTGCAACATATGTCTCAAGCGTATATCGCGTGGCCAAAACATCAGCCGCTTGGGTACCACATGCCTGACCAGACATATGTTGACCTGCCATGCAGCTCGTTGGCAAGCCTACCTCAAAGACCCACACCAAAGAACAAAGCGGACCTCTCCTTGCACCGCATCAGCTGGGATCTCCAACCCCACTATAACTTCAGTCCTCTCTGAAACATGCACTGAGAGGAATGAAGGTGTAGAATTAGGTGTGTCACAGCCAAGTACTTGCGCCCACTCTGCTAGCAGTACACCGACGTCCGATTCTAGCAGGCAAATTTCCCTGCCCCAGCTGCTGGACCGTCGAAAGAAGTTCACTCCCAGCCATCCACATGCCCAGCGGTTGAATGCTAGCTTGGCTAAATTGCTAGCGCTTCAACTGCTGCCTTTTCAGTTGGTAGACTCGGCCCCCTTCCGTGAGTTTGTGCAATGTGCGGTTCCTCAGTGGCAGGTTCCCAAACGCCACTTTTTCTCACGGAAGGCTATTCCGGCTCTCTACCGGCATGTGGAAGGCAATGTCTTGGCCTCGCTGGACAGGGCGGTCAGCGGTAAGGTGCATATTACCGCTGACTCATGGTCCAGCAGGCATGGACAGGGACGTTACCTTTCTTTCACGGCCCATTGGGTCACTCTTTTGGCAGCTGGGAAGGATTCAGGACAAGGTGCAGTAGTGTTGGAGGTTGTCCCACCGCCACGCCTCCAAAATGCTACTACTGGTTGTGACACACCTCTCTCCTCCACCCCCTCCTCTTCTTCTTCCTCCATGGCCTCTTCCTGTGGTTTGTCCTATGAACCAGCGGTGCTCCGTAGCCGTTCACGGGGCTACGCAAGTACGCAGGCAAAAAGATGCCATGCCGTGCTTGCGCTGGTGTGTTTGGGGGACAGAAACCACACTGGGGCAGAGGTCCTGTCTGCTCTGCAGGGCCAGGCCGAGAGGTGGTTGACGCCACGCCAGCTTAAGCCAGGAATGGTGGTTTGCGACAATGGCACCAACCTCCTCTCCGCCCTCCGACAGGGACAACTGACCCATGTGCCCTGTGTGGCTCACGTCCTTAACCTGGTGGTGCAGCGCTTCTTGGGCAGGTACCCGGGCTTACAGGATGTCCTGAGGCAGGCCAGGAAAGTCTGTGTGCATTTCCGCAGATCTTATAATGCCAGTGCTCGCCTGGCTGAGCTGCAAAAGGAGTTGAACCTGCCCAAGAACCGCCTTATATGTGACATGCCCACCAGGTGGAACTCAACGTTGGCCATGCTGCAGCGGCTGCACACGCAGCAGAGGGCCATCAATGAGTACCTGTGCGACTACGGCACCAGGACAGGGTCAGGGGAGCTTGGTTTTTTTTCTCCACGCCAGTGGGGCATGATCAGGGATGCATGCACTGTCCTGGCACCATTTGAGGAGGCCACGAGGATGGTGAGCAGTGACAGTGCATGCATCAGTGACACTGTACCTCTTGTCCACCTGTTGGAGCACACGCTGCGTGGAATAATGGACAGGGCACTTGAGGCAGAACAGAGGCAGGAAGAGGAGGACTTCCTTGCCTCTCAAGGCCCCCTTTACCCAGACAGTGTTCCTTCTGTCCCACCCATCGCACAGGAAGAGGAGGAGGAGGAGGAGGAGGAGGAGGAGGATTGTGTCAGCATGGAGGTGGAGGCTGGCACTCAGCATCATCAGCAGCAGTCTTTTAGGGATGATTTACAGTCCCAAGAAACCAGTGGACTTGTACGTGGCTGGGAGGAGGTGGCTGCGGATCATGTCGTCCTTAGTGACCCAGAGGACTCCGGAGCGAATGCCTCAGCAAACCTACGCTGCATGGCCTCCCTGATCCTGCAAAGTCTGCGGAAGGATCCTCGTATTCTTCGGATCAAGGAGAGGGACCATTACTGGCTGGCCACTCTCCTTGATCCACGGTACAAGGGTAAGGTTGCGGACCTTATGTTACCGTCGCAGAGGGAGCAGAGGATGAGACAACTCCGGGAGGCCTTGCAGAAAGGTCTGTGCAACGCGTTCCCAGAGACTGGGAGGTTGCAAACTCCTGGTCCTGAACAACGAGTTGCTGAGGCTTCGGCCAGTCAAAGAAGGAGCGGTGGGGAAGGTGGCCGTCTGACCGATGCGTTCAGACAATTCTTTAGTCCGCAGCCCCAAAGTATGATCGGTTCCAGCAACCATCGCCAGCGTCTGATAAACATGGTGCAGGAATATCTAGGGGCAAGGTCAGACTTGGACACCTTCCCCACCGAAAATCCTCTGGCTTACTGGGTCTTGAGGATGGATCACTGGCCAGAGCTTGCACAGTATGCAATTGAGCTACTGGCCTGTCCTGCATCCAGCGTTCTTTCGGAACGCACATTCAGTGCTGCTGGAGGATTTGTCACGGATCACAGGGTGCGCCTGTCCACCGACTCGGTTGATCGACTGACTTTCATCAAGATGAACCAGTCTTGGATCACCACCAGCTACCACACACCTGATGCTGATATAACAGACTAATTGATTTTAACATGTCACATCCCTTCAAGACTGATGCTGATGCTGAGTGCCTGTGCTGTTATGTTGACTGGCTATCCTCCTCCTCCGAGTCCTCAATGATACGATTGATGATGATAGCTTGTAAGATCATTTTTGTTTATGGGTGCCGCCACCAGTGCCTAACGCCCAATTTTTCAGCCCCTGTTTAACAGGGGCGTGTAATTACAATTTTTGAAGCAATACTTTGCAACAGGGCTCATTGCTGTGCTCCAAGTACAGTATCTGTGAGGAGTTGCAGTGTTGTGCCACCAGTGCCTAAGGCCCAATTTTTCAGCCCCTGTTTAACAGGGGCGTGTCATTACAATTTTTGAAGCAATACTTTGCAACAGGGCTCATTGCTGTGCTCCAAGTACAGTATCTGTGAGGAGTTGCAGTGTTGTGCCACCAGTGCCTAAGGCCCAATTTTTCAGCCCCTGTTTAACAGGGGCGTGTCATTACAATTTTTGAAGCAATACTTTGCAACAGGGCTCATTGCTGTGCTCCAAGTACAGTATCTGTGAGGAGTTGCAGTGTTGTGCCACCAGTGCCTAAGGCCCAATTTTTCAGCCCCTGTTTAACAGGGGCGTGTCATTACAATTTTTGAAGCAATACTTTGCAACAGGGCTCATTGCTGTGCTCCAAGTACAGTATCTGTGAGGAGTTGCAGTGTTGTGCCACCAGTGCCTAAGGCCCAATTTTTCAGCCCCTGTTTAACAGGGGCGTGTCATTACAATTTTTGAAGCAATACTTTGCAACAGGGCTCATTGCTGTGCTCCAAGTACAGTATCTGTGAGGGGTTGCAGTGTTGTGCCACCAGTGCCTAAGGCCCAATTTTTCAGCCCCTGTTCAACAGGGGCATGTAATTACAATTCTTGATCTAATAATTCACAGCAGGGCCCATTGCTGCACCCACCAAGAGTAACTGTCAGGGCTTACAGTGTTGTGGCACCAGCACCACCATCAAAGGCCCAATTTTTACTACCACTGTTCAACAATTATATGTAATTAAAATTCCTGATATAATAGTTGACAGCAGGGCGTTCCAGCACCAACCAAGAGTAACTGTGAGTGCTTACAGTGTTGTGCCAACACCAACAACTAAGGGGCCTATTTCTGCAGAGTATATACGGCAGGTCCCTACTTTCAAACATCCAACTTACAAACGACTCCTACTTGCAAACGCAAGAAGACAACAGGAAGTGAGAGGAAATCTACCACTAGGAAGGAAAATTCTCTCCTGTAAGAATAAATATGGGAGAAAGGTGTCTCCTCTGTACTGATGCTTTATCAGCAATCCTTGTTTCAAGAAAAACACCACATTTCAAAAACAGTTGTCATTGGGACGGAAAGTGAGGTGAAATGTTCTGAACAGGGGCACAGACAGCAAAACAAATGTTACAGGGGTGATAACCCTTACCTATGTTTTCCAAAAAGTTTAAAAATAGATTTTTGGTCTGGAGCTACACTTCAACAATGTACCTGTTCAAAATTACAAACAGATTCTACATAAGAACAAACCTACAGTCCCTGTCTTGTATGCACCGCCTGTATAGGGCTGTTCAGAGTATATAGGGCCTTTTTTATTTTATGTGCGGGGTTCCCCTTAATATCCATACAAGACCCAAAGGGGCTGGTAATGGGCTGGGGTAGGGGGGGGGGGTCATGGGGTAGCTATGCCATTTTTCTTAAAGAATTTCATCCATATTACCGGGACCAGACATTACATTAAAGCCGCAAGCAGTTTTAAATGGCTTTTTTTTCCTTTAGAAGTGTCATTTTGTGCAGGGACAGTTCTAAACACGGGAAACACGTGGCACTTCACAGGCATACTTTAGACACCCCCCAGGTACGATATTTAAAGGAATATTTGACTTTTTTTTTTTCACTTTATGCATCATTAAAATGACTGCTCCCGAAAAACGACCGTTTTTAAAACTTCTTTTTGCATTGATACATGTCCCCTGGTGCAGAACCCGGGTTCCCAAACCCTTTTTAGGACAATAACATGCATAATAGTTGTTATAATTAGCACTTTAGAATTCGAACGTTCGCATCCATTGTATTTAATAGGGTTCTAATGTTCGTTCGAACTTTCGGTCCGTTCGCGGGTTCTGGTGCGAACCGAACCCGGGGGTGTTCGGCTCATCACTAGTGTCCACAAGGATGGTATGACAATAGTGAAATACACTGGTGAAAATGTCACGTCAAGGACCTGATGGCAGAGATGGTGAAAGATGACAAACAAGCAGCAGTGATGCAGGACATCAGATGAAAATATAAACACCGCAGTTTAATATAACAGCTCGGCAGTATGATCAGTTGGTGTGGCTCACAGCCTAGCTATACTAAGGTAGCAAATAGAGGCATACGATACCCGAGTGAAGGGGAGCCTGATCGTGGAAGCGATGCTGTTCAGTGTTTACCCATAACACCTTCGATGACCGCATGGAGCATATAACTCCTGTGTGATTCGGCTCGATGTCACCTCGTCACAAATATGAATATAAAGTTCCTGAGGAGAGCCACCGCATATGGGATGATGTGCAGAGCAGCGGTATGTCACCGCTGTGAGCCGAACGAATCCTTCCGCGTTCCACTGCGTCCTCCACGGGCGGACTTCCGGGATGTCAGAAGCAGGCGTCACGTGACGTAGGTGAGTGACGTCAACGCGTTTCGCAAGAGGGGATTCCGCGTAGCTTCATCTGGACGTACGAGCGATTCTCTGGTGGTTCCTTTTTATGGCACAGCGCCACCCAGAGTAACCGCCCAGAAAAAGGTGTATAAAGGAACAAAAACATGTGACACTAAGGCCTCGTACACACGACCGATTTTCTCGGCAAGAACCAGCAAGAAACTTGCTGGCAGAGAGGTCTTGCCGAGTAAATCGGTCGTGTGTACGCTGCTAGCATGTTTCTCGTCGAGAAAACCGACAAGAAACCTCGACGAGAAAATAGAGAACCTGCTCTCTATTTTCTCGTCGAGATTCTCCTCGGCGTGTTTCTCGACGAGAAAAGTGAGTGTGTGTACACTTACCTGTCCGCCCGGAAGCCCGCGCATGTTCGAAATGAATTTGACGCATGCGCGGTAGCTTCCTAGGCATACGTAGGGTATACCAAGATGGCGGCGACGGCATCGAATGTGACGAGCGCATGCTCGACGTAGTCGATGACGTCACCGCGTACACTCCTTTCAAAGAACCGCGGGTTCTTTGAAACGAGCGTGTGTACACTCGGCCGGGACAAGTTTCTTGTCCAAGAATCTCGTCGAAAAAAACGACATGTTTTTCTCAACGAGAATCTCGGCCGTGTGTACGAGGCCTGAGTCCTGTATTTGGTGATGATGGTTCCGTTCGTGCAGGGAAATCTAAATTTCAATGGCGATTTGTGCAGCTGCACAAAGAGTGAATAATGCACAGGGGTAGACATATAGGGAGAACGACATATGGGAAAATGAGGAAAGGAAAAGTGCCAACAGCCACAAGGGATATAAAGCTATATACAGCAATAATAATTATATAATAGCAAAATTGATGGTAATAGTACAAAGACAGAAACAAACACAACCACAAACACATAGCCCCTGTCCCAAAACCATAATAGAGGTGAGGGAAAACATGCATCTCGGAATTATAACGACCATTAAATATTACTAACATTTTAGTAATATTTAGTAGTACATCTTTGTACTATTACCATCAATTTTGCTATTATATAATTATTATTGCTGTATATAGCTTTATATCCCTTGTGGCTGTTGGCACTTTTCCTTTCCTCATTTTCCCATATGTCGTTCTCCCTATATGTCTACCCCTGTGCATTATTCACTCTTTGTGCAGCTGCACAAATCGCCATTGAAATTTAGATTTCCCTGCACGAACGGAACCATCATCACCAAATACAGGACTCAGTGTCACATGTTTTTGTTCCTTTATACACCTTTTTCTGGGCGGTTACTCTGGGTGGCGCTGTGCCATAAAAAGGAACCACCAGAGAACCGCTCGTACGTCCAGATGAAGCTACGCGGAATCCCCTCTTGCGAAACGCGTTGACGTCACTCACCTACGTCACGTGACGCCTGCTTCTGACATCCCGGAAGTCCGCCTGTGGAGGACGCAGTGGAACGCGGAAGGATTCGTTCGGCTCACAGCGGTGACATACCGCTGCTCTGCACATCATCCCATATGCTGTGGCTCTCCTCAGGAACTTTATATTCATATTTGTGACGAGGTGACATCGAGCCGAATCACACAGGAGTTATATGCTCCATGCGGTCATCGAAGGTGTTATGGGTAAACACTGAACAGCATCGCTTCCACGATCAGGCTCCCCTTCACTCGGGTATCGTATGCCTCTATTTGCTACCTTAGTATAGCTAGGCTGTGAGCCACACCAACTGATCATACTGCCGAGCTGTTATATTAAACTGCGGTGTTTATATTTTCATCTGATGTCCTGCATCACTGCTGCTTGTTTGTCATCTTTCACCATCTCTGCCATCAGGTCCTTGACGTGACATTTTCACCAGTGTATTTCACTATTGTCATACCATCCTTGTGGACACCACAAATTAAATCTTCTCTGTTCCTTATTGGACTTCCACCGTACTGGAAACCTTCCATTATTTTTTGTTCCCCTGAGGTCCTACTTCCCTTCCCCTTTCCCTTGTTGTTTGTTTGTTCCCCTTCCCCCCCCCCCCCCCCTTCTTTCCCACCCCTTTTCCCTCTATTGCACGGGCTATAGCCTTCCTGGGATCTATGTGGGATTTATCTGCTTAGTTCATACCATTTTGGTTTTATATTTTTGCAAGATTTCTTGCAGCAGATTGCCCGCACATAGACATCAGGTGTCCGGACGTTTTGTCACTGTTTCATGTATTGTGGCCACTGTCCTGTTTTATGTTCTTTATTGTTTTTGGTTAAACTTGGATAGCTAGTCGCTTTTCCATATACTGTGTCTGTTTTCGCAATCACATTTCTCCTCCAGAGGATTGTTTTTATGAAAAAAATTTTTTTTCAATTATTTAATAAATTTCCCATTTTTGTACTTTCCTACTGACTTTGGAGTCTCTCATTTTGGTCCTAGATAAGAAACACCTTTAAACAGCTGCTACTTTGCTCAGATACAGAGTACCAGAATACAAGAACACACACTATGTCGCATTGATATGTAATTTGGCTGTGATTATTTTCAGGGTTGTTTAAGGTGGTCATTTCACTTTTAACACGATTTCACTTAATTTGAGAGATTTTAGTAGATGGACACGTTTTCCCATATTTTTTATTTTAGCGCTGCACTCTTTGTGGACCAATGCTGTACAGTTAGAAATATATACCACATATAGAACCAATTTAAGAAGACAATCACTGGCAGCACACATGATTGTGGGCTTTTAAAAAATTATTATTAAAGCAGATCTTCACTTAAAAGTGAAAGTGCCATTATTACAACTCCTACATCTCCCTAACACTTTAGATTTTTTTTTTTTTTTTTTTTTTACAGGGAGAGGGTTCCTTTTTTAAACACATACCCACAGTGTTTGTAGCTGCTGACTTTTAATTAAAGATAAAAAAAACTGACATATTATTTCTTGGAGTCGAATGGCCATAGCAGCCTTTTATTACAACAATTGAAATACAAATATCAACATAAACAATCGTAATGCATATAATCCATTTTATACATAAACATTAAACCAAAAAACCTCAGCTTAGTACTACCCGGTCTCAGGTCTTTGAAGCGCTAGTTTCTCTTGACCAATCAGTTGTATCTCTCACCCCATAAAAAGGCCCCCAGCCCCAACTTACATCGGCTCAGGGACAATTACCACTTACTTCCTACCAGATACAACCAACTTGTTACCATTGTATTATTGGGAAGGGACACCCATACCTCCAGATGGGCCCAACCGCCCCAATTCTCCGTTATTTTATCCAGCACCGACTTCAAAGACCCCATAGACCTCCCACTGCTGCTAACACTAGTAAGAAATGATCCCATAATATGAACGGTCGTGGAAAAAACATACCCCACCAAGAACTGCCCACTATTGAAGCCATCCCAATGCCGTACTACAATAAATCTTGCTAGGTAGCCCCCCAAACCAACAAACAGGGGAGGGTGTGTGGGAGAAACCTTCCTGATTCTATGAGAGCTCCAACAAGATCCTTCACCCCTCTACTCCCTGCAGAATACTCCCATCCCTTGGGACCCACCAATCCAGTAAGTGGATTAATACCTTCCTCCATGCTGGCCCTCCTCCAAGTTGCACTTTTGCTCCAGGCCATACTTTACTGACAGAAAAGCATAACATGCTAGGGATGGTCTCACAGGATCTAAAATTAGGCATGCTTAAAGTAGTGCTAAAGGCTAAAAAAAAATTTTTTGTCTTAATGCATTTTCTGCATTAATGTAAAAAACCTGCCACAATTAGCTCCCCCCCAGCCCCCCTAAATTATTGCCTGAGCTTAATCTCAATCCAGCAACGTGCCCGACAGCAGCAGCGCTGTTCTCTTTATCCTCACAGGCTCAAAGACCACAGCGGGAGCCACTGGCTCCTGCTGCTGTCAATTAAATCCAGTAAGGAGGAAGTGGGGGGGGGCAGTGTTGAGGTTTGCAATATCCATTGTCTCTATGTATAGATGATCTATGTGTGATTAGTATGATGTATCATCATGCATGTTTTTTTCATATGCGGTTTCATATTGACATTACATCTATGTTGAGGTCCATTTGTGGACTATTAATTTATGTCTGTGAAAGTATATCTGTACTGTTACATGTTCAGCCTGTGTTTCTATCTTGTTTTAATGGTATTACAATAAAAACATTTTGTTTTTATATATGGTTCTAATTCAGTTGGTGTATTTAAATTCTTGCACACCCACAATAGCTTCACTTTTTTAATCGACCATTATTGGGATGTGCCACTTTTTTGTCTCAGGTCACACTTAAAGTGGTTGTATCACCTTATAAAAACAACCCACTCAGTTTGAAATAGAAATGAAAGGCAAAACATTTGTATAGATTTAAAAAAATTATAAATACCTTTTTTTACCTTTTTTATAAGTTATCACCTTCCCTCTGTTCACAGTTGCACACGAGCTGGGGGAAGGAGAAGCAGCAGTACACTGAGCTTCCCAGTGAAGGGCTGTGGAGGAGGGGTGTGTCAGGACAAGTCTGGTCATTGGAGGAGATTACACTGAGTTCCCAGGAGAGCTAGGGAACTGACCACACTGTGCTCTCCTGCTTAGTGTAGTTAGTTTTTAATAGGAAAGCAGAGGGACTGACAGGAACACCAGCGATTTCACATAAAGGAAGCAATACAAATAGAACAGGATACTTTTTCACACAAGTACATGGTACAGCAGCCACATATCAGGAATATGGAATGTTAGGGTAACAAACGCTTTAAATTATTAAAAAAAATTTAAGTACACCAAAGCACCTAAAAACCCCTTCATGTGGAGTGGATATTTTCAGGAGAGTAGAATTTGATAGCATGTGATGTTCTGAATTTACTATATTTTGTATATATTGTATTAATCCCTCAAAAGTAACAGTAATTTTAATATTATTACCATCCAAGTAGCGTTAAAGTAAGCATTACCTAAAATGATTTAAAGCTATCAGCAGTGCTTTAGTACAGGCATCCCATGGTGTCATTAAATCAATCCCTGTGTCCCTATGAAGCTCCTTGAATCCTAGGTCCAGGTTGTACACAGAACACTGACTTGAAATTAAAAGTCCAATTAAAACTTTCATTTTTATTACCTTAAAGTGGTTCTAAACCTCAGACAAAGCATATCCCTCTATAGTGTGTACTTGTCTCAATTAGGAGCACTAAGTGTCATTTCCGTCTGTTGCTTTGTTCCTCTGCCATCAGCATTAATCACTTCTGACAAGTTTTTCTGACACCAAGAGAAAAAAGGTGACAGGGAGGAAGCTCCAGCAGATTGACAGCTTCTGCTCTGCTCCTGTGTGCGGTGTGAAGGTGGCTGTGTCTCTTCTCTCCATTAAGCTCTAAGGCCAAGTTCACACTGAGAAAATAAATAAAAACACAGAGACAGTTTTTGACAATTCCTTTATTAACAAAACAAAAACAATGTCCCCCGGTATAGATCCCTCGTCAATCACGATGCTCGCCACCACTGCCGACCCAAAAGAAAAAAAAAAGCTCTGCTCGCACTGAAGGCTGCCTCCGTCTGCCTGCTCCGCTGTCTGACATCCCTTAAATAGCTAAGAAGCAGGAACATCCCATCGACATCACCTGGTGGCACCGCTCCCTTGTGACATCTTTGACCAGTGCTCTGTTCTCAGCTGCATAAGGAGCTTAAAGAGGTGAGAGTAAAGAAGCAGCAGTACACTTTTCTCCTAGTGAATAGCTGTGCAGGGGTGTATGTCAGCACAAGTCTGATCATTGGAGGACAGGCTGTTTTCCCAGCACAACCAAAAAATTAACCACATTGGGAGGGATGTGCTCTCATGCCTAACATGAATATTTTGAAATAGGAATGCAGGGGGACTGGCAGGAACACCAGTGATTTCACACCAAGGAAGAAATACAAAGAGAACAGGATACTTTTTAACACAAGTACATGGTACAACAGGTACATATCAGGAATATGAAATGTTGGGGTAACGTATTTTTTTATATATTTGTGATTATTATTATTATTATTATTGGTACAGGATAAATTTGATATTTTACAAACTTTAAGTACTTTCATATTTAGTCTATGCAGGTTGGCCAATATACAAACATAGAAAGGAATTCTTTGGGGAAAACAAACTGCAAGAGACATTAATGTTATTTCAAAAATATGACTCTATTAAGATCTCAAGAAAGAAAAAAAAAGAAGCCACAGCATTACTGATTTTAATTCTCCAAGACACACTTTTATGTGCTGCAGAACATTGGTTTTATTGATATTTTATCCAGTAAAAGCACTTTTGTTCAGATCCCAACTGATTAAAATGACAAGCTCTAGTGCCCTGTCTGAATCCCAGTATAATGATTCTTTATCTAACAAGGCATTCCTTGAGCTCACTGCATTTTGTGGAGAAGATTTTCCCATTAACAGAATATTCTGTTCTAAAGCTACAGACTTTGTACCCGAGATTGAGATTGTTTAAAAAAGTAAACATATTTTGGGAGTACTTTTGGGGGTGATGTGCCATTTCATAGTGTAATGCCGCGTACACGCGATCGTAATTTCCGTCAACAAAACCGTGTTTTTTTTTCCGTCGGATGTTGGCTCAAACTTGTCTTGCACACACATGTTTGCACAAATATTGCTCGAAAATCCCGATGGTCAATAACGCAGAGACGTACAACCCTACGACGAGCCGAGAAAAATGAAGTACAATGATTCCGAGCATGCGTAGAATTGATTCCGAGCATGCGGAAATGGATACACACGGTCGGAATTTCCGACAAGAACTTTTGCCAACTTTTGCAAATGTCCGATGGAGCCTACACACGGTCGGAATATCCGACGAAAAGCTCTAATCGAACATTTGTTATTGGAAATTCCGACCGTGTGTATGCGGCATAAGACTTTTTGGGGTACTGCATATCAATATTGCAAGATTTCTTTTATGGGTATATGTTCACAGAAAAGCAGTGCACATTTAGGTTATGAGCACAAGGACTTATTTTAAAGTGGTTGTAAACCCATTTATGCAACTTGCACCTACAGGTAAGCCTAGATTAAGGCTTACCTGTAGGTGCAAGAAATATCTCCTAATCCTACACGGTTTAGGAGATATTTGCATGCGCGCTGTAGACAACGGTGCATTTAGTCAGAATCCCCATTCACAAATCCGGCTTTACCAGATTGGACGGCTCCCGCGCGCATGCACGGAGTGGCGTCTTCGCCGCTCCGGCCAATCGCAGCGCCGGAGCGGCGCTGTGATTGGCCAGAGCGGCGATACCCGGAAGTAACCTTCCGGGTATCTGTGGAGCGATGGCTGCGGCTGGAGGGGGAGACGAGGATGGCTTCGGGGGCCCCAATGTAAGGTAAGTGATGCATAATGAGCTAGTATGCTAATCATCCTAGCTCATTATGGCTTTGTCTTGCAGGTGTTTTTTTTTTTTTTTAAACGGGTTTACAACCACTTTAATAGGTTTGATTTGCTAAAGGAATAGAGCATGTTCACTTTGTAAAGTGTATGCTCAGTTTGCTTTAAATATCAAAGTTTGCAGGCAAAAATCTATTTTTTTTACGTAAGTTTAAGTATTCAACGGGAACATGGCTTCACCTTATTTGCTAGCTATGTGAACACACTTTGCGAAGTAAATATACACTTTGTTAAGTGAACGACCTCTTTTTCTTTTCTGTTTCAATCGTTTTTATAAAAAAAAATTCTTCCCAAGAAATAAGAAAAATACAAAATATAGCGACAATAGTAGTTTTGCTAATGTTATACACACACAGTAATATGATACACATAAGGCACCAAGTAACAGGGTTGGACTGCACAATATTTCAATTAGGAGACCAAAGGTTGGTGTAGACCGGCTCACACCAGCTCCATAATGTGAGGGTCCCTGTTAGGAAAGAAAACATTGCCTTTCCGATTAGGAATTATGAAAGTCCTTAAAACCTAGGGCACCGTTAATATTTAAAGTGGTTGTAAACCCAACCACACAACTTGTACCTACAGGTAAGCCTAGATTAAGGCTTACCTGCAGGTGCAAGAAATATCTCCTTAACCTACACGGTTAAGGAGGTATTTTCAGAAAACCCTGCACCGATGTCTACGGCGCATGCCCGCCGTAGACAACGACACAGGTGCACTGAGCGGTGCCGGTTTTCTCAATGGTAGAATGCCGGCCCCGCGCGCAAGCGTGTGACGTCATCACCACTCCGGCTAATCACAGCACCGGAGCGGCGATACACTGACGGGACATCGAGGCAATATGGTGGCGGCGGCAGAGGGGAACGAGGAGCAGTTCGGGGGCTTCGATCTCAGGTAAGTCATTCATAATGAGCTAGTATGCTATGCATACTAGCTCATTATGGCTTTCTTTTGCAGGGTTTAAAAAAAATAAAAATATTCTGGGTTTACTTTCTCTTTAACATCTGTGAGAATCTCAGTATAACAGCAATACCTCTAACTTATAGCAGATAACATCCTAGGGCCATGTCCAAACATCTGTTTGACCCAGTATCTGAGTCTAGGGACCCCTCAACTAGCACCAAGAGTACCATATACATATAAGAAGAAATAAGAAAATCAAAGAACAGAAAGAAACTGAACATGGCTCTTTTTCCCTTCTATCCTTCATAGACAGCTATTGAAACTTCCAGTTAACACTACCCTGAAGTTTAAGTTATTTTTAGGTATAACCTGTTTGGTCATCTTTGTGAATTGACTTTTGAAGTGAATTATTCATAAGAGCTGATAAAATAGTATTAACGGTGATATACTAGCACTAGTATTACAGAGCTGCCAGTGAATAAAGGTTGGTTTTTGTTTCCTAACTGCCTCTTTCCCTGTTTACATCTATGGGAATTCAAAAACATCTGAAGCAGGTCAATTGCATATAAACTGCACTTGCAATGAATTGTAAATGCATTGAAGACAGTGGACACAGGCCCCTGAGAGTGTCCCGGAAATGGAGCAACATGTAAGGTACACATGAGGAGTAAATGTAAATGCAGCTGTTTATGGTATGATATGGACAACTGCACACTTATGAGGTCAGAACCCAATGCATACAATCTATGTAAAAGTCTGAACAAATCTTTCAAGCAGGCAAACTGCATACATCTGACTCAATGAAAGAAGAGTATTGCCTCTCCAATCAGTTGTTTTTCCAATACTTCCAAGTGCAACATGCAGTGAGCTCTAAATTTCTAATCCTGCCTACCCTCCAACAACACCCACTGGAAACCCCGTTGAGACAATACCTCAAAAAACCCTCTCCTCCAATAATGCACTACTGATAACAAACACTACATAGTTTGATCTATCTATTACTTTATTCCATAAATGCAAAAATTATATTCTTAACCTTACAACTTCTGCCACCTCTGCTGGTTTGTCACCATTACCAGCTCTGGCCACCTCTGTTGGGCTGCTGGTTATTTCCAGGTCCTGCCACCTCTGCTGGCCTGATACCATTACTAGTTTTTGCCTTCTGTGCTGGCCTGCCTCTGCCATCATTACCAGCATTTGCAACCTCTGCTGGTCTGTCAACAATACTGGCTACTGCCACCTCTTCTGGCCTGCCACCATTATCATCTCCTGTCACCTCCGCTAGCCTGTCACTATTACTAGTTCCTGCCTTCTCTGCTGGACTGCCACTGCCATCATTACCAACGCTTGCCAACTCTACTGGCCTGTCATCATTACCAGCTCACTGATGCCTCTACTGGCCTCCACTTTTCCAGCTCCTGCCACCTCTGCTGGCCTGCCATTATTACCAGTTCTTCTCAACTCTTCTGGTTTGCCACCATTACCAACCCACTGACACATCTGAGGCCTGCCACCATTACCGACTCCTGCCACCTCTGCTGGCCTTTCACTGCCATCATTACCAGCTCCCACTACCTGTCCTGGCCTACCACTGCCTCCATTTCCAGCTCTTATCATCTCTCCCTTAAACTATGAGATCTTGGGGATTCTGTGTCACCTAATCTTACAAGGGACCTTCTGTATGCTTTAGACAGCCCTGATCCTCCTTTCATATCTAATTTGTTCCAGAGTGATCCAAGCCCCATTTCCAGGGCCATCCTCTCCCAGACTACTGCAGCATGGATCCAGTTTGGCAGATTTAGCATCCAGGTCTGAACTACCCATTATACCTTGCTCTACTTTGAACCAGCTGTTGGCCTGCACTTCTTAGGTAAGCCTGCCATCTCTCTTTAGGCATTTTTTATAGTGTAGCTCGAGGATCCACATCAGCATAGTTGGAAAAATGACATCCAACCACTGTACACTATTTGTGGCTATTGTCTCTGAAATAATAAATTCACATTTTTATTTCAGGATAAAACTAGCCTTGTCTCTTCTTCTTGCATTGTGGCCTAGTCAAGCTGCTTACATACTCACCATTAACTGTACAATATTTGTGGCTATTGTCTATAAAATAATATACTCTCTAGGGAATTCACAAAAAGTGTCATAGACACTGAAAGGTTCTGGTTCTGTTTGGTTCTGTTGGACCTTCTTGGCTCGAGCTGGACTCAGGATCTGTGGAAGTCTCTCTGACCGGTCGGATATTCAAGACACCAATAAACAGTAAATGGGTATACTAGAATATGTGGTTTAATGGTTATATGTCCTTTTTTATACACAGCGAGAAAAGTTGCCTCCCTCCTATGGACCTATCAGCAATAAGCAAAAACCTCATGAGTTAGACAAAAATAAATTCTAACAGGTTTTTTTACTTCTGCAAAAGCGGTCAGTTAACATACGTCAATTGTGGTCAAACTAGACATGTTCTGACATTTGAAACAGGAAGATAAGAAACGCCAGATGTCAGTGCGGTCAATCTGTCAGTTAAAAAGCAGAAGTGAGATAAACTTTTTCCCGGAAAAGGCCTAACCACAAAGTCACATTTCAACCTAAATATACATGCCTGTTACACAGAAGAAAGATTAGCTTGACCACAAAAGTCACATCATCTTGTTCACACTCATGTCAGAGAAACATTATTGTAAAATATATATATATTTGAGGAGAACTCTAACCATGAATATTGGTTCATGATCTTCTTATACCTTACAACCCCTCCTTATGATCATGGCTTCAAGAATTGAAGCCCATCGATCATTGGATTATTAAGGACGACAGGTGGTGTGCCGTTTAGGAGAGGGGTGAAGTTTAGAGGTACTGCCATTAGGGGGATCCTAGCAGTGCTAGGATGGAGTTTACTACATATCCAACATTTTTCATATCCTGATTTTTGAGCATAAGCATACTTAAATTTAAGCAGCAGCATTTTACCACTAAAATTGTCTTCCATACTTCTTTTTGGTCTGTTAGAATTATCTGACCAACAGTGTCCTATGATTATGAGCATTAAAATAAACAATGTAATCATTAAGGAAAAAATAAAAAGTTTTGCCGAAGTGACCCCTTCTTTTTGACCATTAGTGTCTATGGGTATGGAACTCTGAGTTTCTTGTTTTTTATGGTCCACTAGGGAGTATTTTCCGGATCCTTTTCTGGAATACTCTCCAGAACAGAGGTCTTTGTCTTCTCCTTCACCTTCTTCCAGTTTCCCTTCGGAAATGTCTTTAGTCTGGATACATGGATCCATTGTGGTCCTTGATCTGTAAGAACAGCTGTTCTGGCAACCTTCAGAATTTCAAATGGTCCTTGGAAGATAGGGCCTGGTTGTTTCCGGACAGCAAGTTGTTTTATCAATACTTTGTCTCCTGGGATATACGGATGCGTAGGCTCTGTGGAGAGAGGAGGAAAAGTGACAGCAACCTTGTCCTCTGTTTCACTAAGGCTACTTACCAGATGTTTCACGTACTCTTCCTGTAAAGAATAAAGATTAACCTCCTCTCCCTCATCAGGTTTCCTCTGTGCTGGCCTACCCATAAGTACCTCAAAAGGAGATATTCCTGTTCTGTGGGGGGGGGGGTAGTCCTGATTTGATATAAGACTGCTGGCAAGTAATCTAACCAGTTTTTCATTGTGCCACCTGTTGCTTTTTTAAGTTTATCCTTTATATTTCTGTTCATTCTTTCCACTATTCCTGCGCTTTGTGGATGATATAGAATATGTAATTTCCATTGAATGCCCAGGAGTTTTGCAAGATCCTGGGTAAGAGCAGCTGTAAAAGCTGGACCTTGGTCTGACCAGATAGTGGCCGGAAGGCCAAACCTACAGATCCACTGATTTATTAGTACTCTAGCTGTCTCTCCTGTGGTAGGGATTGCTTCTACCCATCCTGTAAATCTGTCAACTATAACCAAAAGATATTCTAAATTGCCCATCTGTGTGGGGACTTGTGTGTAATCTAGGGATTCTATCATGTGGTGCACCCCTTTTATTCCCTATTATTCCCTCCTTGGTTGACCAAAGTCCAGTAGGATCTTTTGTCAACCCGTGTACCCATATCTGCTGTTAGTGTAAATGTTTACATCTTTTCCTTCAAAAATCTGACAAACCATAGTTATAGCAATGAGTTCTGCAATCTGGACTGAACTAGCATTCAGAGATTTGGCTTCAATCATTACATCTGGCAATTGAACAATGGCATAACCAGTTTGATAAGTTTTGTCATCAGGTCGGGAGCAGCTGCCATCTACATAAACATTTTCCGCATTTTGATACGGAACATCTGTGAGGTCTGGTCTAGGGAGGGTAGTTTCTGTAAGTACCTCAGTGCAATCGTGTTCCTGAATGTAAAAACCTAATGGGCTTTGAGGTTTCTGAACATGATTTTATGGTTAGATTATGTGTTTTTAGCAAGATAATCTCATAGCCGCTGCACCTTTGCGTTGTCATGTGTTGTGTGTTCATGTTTGTCATGAGGTGTGTAGTATACAGTGTGAGGTCATGTCCCAGAACCACCTTTGAAGCCTCTTTTACTGCCATTGCACAGGCTGCTACGGCCTGTAAGCAATGTGGCATACCTTGAACTTGATCTGGAAATTTCTTTGAGATGTATGATACGGGTCTCAGAGAATTCCCATGTGATTGTGCTAGGACCGCTGCAACCGTAGGTCCAGATACCACACAGTACAATGAAAAAGGCCCTGCGCACTCTATAAGTCCCAATGCAGGGGCTTGCCTTAGAGAGCTGATTAATGCTGTGAAAGCCTTAACCCTCTCTGTTGTCCAATCAATAAACTTTGGGGCATCCTGCAGGGTAGCAGACCTTAGGATAGAATCATAATAAGAGCAATCAGGTATCCACTGCCTGCAGTATATTATGGACCCTAGGAAAGAGAGAAGCGCTGACTTGTCTCTTGGTGGACTCCAGGACGACGGTGCCTTGACTCGAGCTGGTGACACCAAACGTTCGGTTCGGATTATACACCCCAAGTACTCAACCTGCGACCTGCACCACTGGATCTCTTTGCGAGACACCATGTGACCTTTTGAGGCGAGGTGAGTTAGTAGGTGCTCTGAGTCCTCCGCACAGCTGACCTAATTTTCATTACACAGCAATAGGACATCCACATACTGAAGCAACACTGAGCCTTCTTTTGGTGCCCAATCGCTCAAAGATCGATTCAAGACCATGGAGCACGCTGCAGGACTGTTCGCAAAGCCTTGCGGGAGCCTAGCCCAGGTTTAAAGTAATTTTGGGCTTCCTCTGCAACAGGTATGGAAGAGAACACGATACTTAAATCAATGACCATGTAGATCTTGGACGTTGCCGGTATCTCACAAAATATTGTAGCAATATCCGCAACAAAAGGTGGAAGGGGGACAATAGCTTTGTTCAGGGCCCTTTGGTCCTGTGCAAAGCGCCATTCACCACTGGCTTTAACTGGGTGAATGGGGGTGTTCCAGGGACTGATTGTATGTTTCAGTATTCCTTCTGCTAAATATTGCTTTATTTGTGGTGCTATGCCTGCAATTTTTCCTTCTGACAGGGGATATTGTTTTTGGTAATGTACTACTGCTCCTTCCCCAATGATGGGCTTGTATGGTGTACAATGTATGCAGTGCCCATATAGGGTGTGCTTCAAGGTGTGCCGATAGTAACATAAAGTACCCTCTAAAATCCTGTCTTTTTTGGGTTACACAAATCACAGATTTCTGATGTAGCTAGCAGGCCCCCATCTTTTGTAAATTCTATGTGAATGTTTAAACTTGACATTAAGTCTCTTCCCAGAGGAAGTGGTCAGTCAGAATGGCAAAACTCATTTAAAAAGATGTTGGTCATGAACTGTACCAACGGGCAATCTGCCTCTTCCCATATTACCCCTGCGGTTAGCTGCCCTACTTGTTCCTCTCCTAAGGGGGCATTCTGACTTCCAATGTCCCATGTCCCTGAATGTGAAACAACCCTGCTGGTTATCTTGGGGATATGCTTGGTATTGTACTTGTTGGGATTGTTGGGGAACTGGTTGTGTATAAGGGACAACCATTTGTGCAGCAGCTAACTGCGGGCTTTCTATCTGTTCGGGGTTAAATGAGGGAAATACCCCTCCTTTTGTAGTGAATAAGCCCGAGGATGCACGCTTTTTTAATGTCTTTGAGAAAGGCATCAGGTTTTAATGTTGACCAATTGGGGGTAATTAATTTAAGTGTTAATTTAATTTAACTGTGTTGTTTTAGGATCTCCCCCAGACATGACTGTGCTCACATACAGTTCAGGGTTCTCCATTCCTGTATCTTTGTATAACTGGTGTACCCGTTTACAAAATGAATAAAAGTTTTCTCCCTGTCCCTGCTTTGCAGTGCACATTATCTGCAAAGCGCTCTCTCCTTTGTAACTTTACTGCCAAACAGCTGTCACAGCTGCCCAAAATGATTCCCATCCCTTTGCCTTTTTAAAGGGGTCATTATCAGCAAATAATGTCTTAACTTCTACATCGCAGATGGGATCTGGATCCACTGTCTGTATTATTATTTCACAGTCATCGGCATTCATGCCAGTGCCCACGCAATGTCTCTGTAAGAACAGAGCTGCCTCTCTGGGGTGTTTGCGTGGCTTTGGTCAAAGATCTTTAATATCCCTTAACGTCCCGAGGGGGAGTGGGATAGGGACCGGGGTTTCTCCCATGTGAATAACTGGGAATTTGAGGGCTTCTATCCCCGAGGTCAAGCCACCCACTGCCTCATCATCCTTATCCTCTTCAGCTTTCCTTCTATCACTTTTTCTTCATCTTCCTCTTTTTTAATACACTGTTCTTCCTCCTTTACTAATTGACTTAAACGTTCCTGTATCTGTCTTCTATCTTCCCCCTCCCGTAACCAATTAGTTCCCTTTTGTTTAGCTATGGTTAATACTCCTGCTATAACATTTGGATCTAACGAGGGGTATATTTTCTTTGGGACAAGGGATTCATCTTTTACCATAGCATATGGAGGGGGTTTTTCTTGATAAAAATTAGGGGGAGCTGATGGACTTCCTATTGCGTCTTCTAATTGCTCTTTCTTTTCCATTTTTACACTTGTATATTTCTTTCTATATTCCTTCATACCCTTTGCCCAAATCTTACAACATTTAGTCATGTAATCTTTGTCAAGGTCTTTTATGGGATAATTATACTGTTTATGTTGGCCACATATTCTGGTTACTTCCTCCCACTCTTCCTCGGAACATGATCCGTATTCCCCCAAACATGGCATTTTTAACTGATGTGCTCTTTTTAAAACTAGTGACCAAAAAGGATCAGTATAATTTTTCCCATAATTGACTTTAATGTAATCAATCGGAGAGGGTTGGTGCTGCTTACCTTCAGCTTCCTTTCCTGCTTGATTACCCATTATAGCAAACAATAATACTTATACTTTAAAATTAAAAAAATTCTGTCTTGCTTTCTCTATTTCGTTCCAGGGGCGGAAAATGTCCTTAAACTTATGACAATTTATAGATTTATGACAAGGAACCCAGTGTTCTCCTTTTTTAAATACAACCAGACACTGTATTTCTGCTACACTTAGTCCCTCGAACACCGGACTGGGGGGTAGTATGTTGTGTATATTAAACCTTAACATATGTTGTTTTGATCCCTGGAACATAGGACCCTTGCCAATTTTGACATGATACCCCCCTGGAACAATTGCCACTAATGACGTGGTCTTCCCTTTATAAGCAAACAATAAACCAGTTTTACATTCAGGACAACAATATACAGTCGACATTTAAAAAGGTAACCCTTTTTGTGTACACCTTTAGATATAGAGTTTCCACAGATCCGTCCTATGTAGAGAAGAATTTCAGATTCTTTCTCAATCTAATAACCTGGTCTGGCCAACCTAGCGAGACCCTCTGTATCTATTCTAAATCTACCTTTCAATCTTAACAGAGTCCCAGAAAACTTGTAGTTTTCTCGAGAGTCTACTTTATGGTGAACCAATTGACAAGGCAAGACTGTTGTTCCCAATAATAATTAAAGGGGGTCTTACCTGTTCAATTGGATCACCCCACTTCTGGTACCACTGAAAGGTTCTGGTTCTGTTTGGTTCTGTTGGACCTTCTTGGCTCGAGCTGGACTCAGGATCTGTGGAAGTCTCTCTGACCGGTCGGATATTCAAGACACCAATAAACAGTGAATGAGTATACTAGAATATGTGGTTTAATGGTTACATGTCCTTTTTTATACACAGCGAGAAAAGTTGCCTTCCTCCTATGGACCTATCAGCAATAAGCAAAAACCTCATGAGTTAGACAAAAATAAATTCTAACAGGTTTTTTGACTTCTGCAAAAGTGGTCAGTTAACATACGTCAATTGTGGTCAAACTAGACATGTTCTGACATTTGAAACAGGAAGATAAGAAACGCCAGATGTCAGTGCGGTCAATCTGTCAGTTAAAATGCAGAAGTGAGATTAACTTTTTCCCGGAAAAGGCCTAACCACAAAGTCACATTTCAACCTAAATATACATGCCTGTTACACAGAAGAAAGATTAGCTTGACCACAAAAGTCACATCATCTTGTTCACACTCATGTCAGAGAAACATTATTGTAAAATATATATATATTTGAGGAGAACTCTAACCATGAATATTGGTTCATGATCTTCTTATACCTTACAGACACGCAATAGAAATATGTCTCCTATATGTATGACAAATAGAGCAACTTTCAAACGATTCATGTACATCAGGGATATGCAATTAGCGGCCCTCCAGCTGTTGCAAAACTACAAGTCCCATCATGCCTCTGCCTCTGGGTGTCATGCTTGTGGCTGTCAGAGTCGTGCTATGCCTAATGGGACTTTTAGTTCTGCAACAGCTGGAGGTCCGCTAATTGCATATCCCTGATGTACATGGTAGCTGCATGTATATGGATCTGTCACAATGCTGACAGAACTGCTGCACCATTTGTAAAGATCCTAAAACAGGTAAATAGTACACTATGGCCAGTTTTCATCCGAATTTCAGCTATTTTCGTTATCGTTTTAACAAACGAAAACGAAAGCACAGAATCCGAAAACCGAAAGATCCGACATAAACAAATGCTTTATTTTCGTTTTCGTTGCTACAACAGTTCGATATAGATAGGAGATTCGACGTGATGCTGACAATAACAATCTGTGTCTATCGGACCTGTGGTCGAATGTGCCTAACCTTAACTCTATTAGTCCAAGATTATTCTACATAGGAGAGAAAAGATTCGACATTATAGAGAGAAAAGATTCGACATAGGAGAGAAAGATTCGACATAGGAGAGAAAAGATTTGACATAGGAGAGAAAAGATTCGACATAGGAGAGAAAAGATTTGACATTATAGAGAGAGAAGATTTGACATAGGAGAGAAAAGATTCGACATAGGAGAGAAAAGATTCGACATAGAAGAGAAAAGATTTGTTATTATAGAGAGAAAAGATTCGACATAGAGAGAAAAGATCACTGCTGGAATTGGGTGGGGGAAGTAAATTAAAATAAAGTTGATGATGAATGTTATTGGCTGATTGTAACCAAAGAGGAGGAGCAGTAAAATAGCTAGAATGACAAAGATTCGACAAAGCATCGAAAGTTTGAAGATTCGACGGTGCAGCAAAACTGTACAACGCTGCAATCGTACATTTCCGGTCAAATGCATCCGCCCATAGGCTATAGAAGAATTCTAATGTTGGTTGACTAGTAATAGTAATGAATAAATATAATTATTACTAGTCATACAACATTAGAATTCTTCTATAGCTTGTGGGCGGAACATTCGACCGGAAATGTATGATTGCAGCGTCGTACAGTTTCACTGCTCCGTCGAATCTTCTTTGAACATTCGACAGACACCATAAGCCTTCAATGACAGATTCGACCTTAATTAATTCAGATTTTCGGACGAATGCAATTTCTAACGAAAAACAAAATAAATAAAAACGAATTTCGGGAGTAACTAAATAAATTTATTTTTCGGACGAAAACGAAATTCCGAAACGAAATATTTCAGTGTGCACATGTCTAATGGCCAGTAGGTGAAGCTGAGGATCCTAGGAAATACAATCATCTTGGTATTAAGAGATACATTGTAACAATTCTAGATAGATAAGTACATGTAACAGTTAATACTAAAGTGATCCAAATAAATCTGTGAATGCCCAGTAACAGCAGCTAGACTATAGTAAAGCATATGTACACACATTTTTTCTGCTCCATTCCTACTAAACAGCTATTCTCCCCATTGGGACTCTCTCAGGCACCTTTCACCCTCTGACACAGGGAGGGTGCCTACAGACCCAGCCAAAAAGAGAGCCGTTCTGGTGGAAGCTCATCTTCTGCTCTTTACTTTCCTCCTCTCCTACACCTTGCTTCAAATAGCTCATCTCTATAGCTCATTGATCACTTCTTCCCCTTAGATGTTTCAATTTTAGGCAACACTACACAGAAGCCCAACTCCCCCACATGCCCACACCACACTTCAAGGTTCTCTTTTGCACAACAGAACATACTAGTGGGAATGATAAATCAGTTTTTGCCTAAAAGTGTTTTTATTTTGGTAACAAAAGCAACAATCTGTATGATCGGGATATGAATGGAGACTTTGTGCTAACACTGGTAAATTAAATAATTGAAAGCAGCAGTAGAAACAATATTTTCAATTTAGATGAACTAGAAAAACTGAAAACTGAGTAAATTTAAAATGCAAACTGAAGGGAAGCAGAGTGTTACAAGTTTTCCAGAGTAACCAAGCAAACAGTGGTGTCCAAAGTGAAAGTATGCAGAGCTAAGTAAGTAGCCACTGTTTTAGTTACCTTGTTATATTGTACTGGGACTAACAATATCCCTGCTGCTTACTTCAATCTGCAGTATAGAACCTTAAGAAGAGCTAGAGTCTGTTCACTTAATTTGTAATAAAAACATCTTTAATGCTGAAGTAATAAAATGACAGTGAATGCTGAGACCATAGATTTCCTTTAACCTGGAGCTCATTAATAAATCCTATTTGCTCCACAAGATGAATAATTATTAGTGTTCCTTACCTGACTCATGCTTGAAACACCTCTGATCAATTCAATTTCTTTTATTACTAAATGTAATTTAATTAAAACATTGGCCTCACAAACTTTGTTTTGTGCACTAATTTAATATGTAATTTACTGAGTTATTTCAATGTTTTTCACTTAATGACATTGAAAAAGCTATGCATTATAACTGGTTCATAAGCTGTGATCAAATATTTACACAACATTCTAGGTTGTGTTGAAAAAATATGATACACATAAAAAAGTTGTGAGTCTTTATATTTTATTATTGCTTCTATTACCACCCCCTCCCTTTTAGAATGTAAGCTCTACGAGCACGGCCCTCCTGTACCTTCTGTATTGAACTGTACTGTAATTGCGCTGTCCCCCTATACATTGTAAAGCGCTGCATGAACTGTCGGCGCTATATAAATCGTGTATAATAATAATAATAATAATTAAAATGTTTAAAAAAACTGGAGGACAAATCCTACATACAAAAAAAAGAAAAAGTGCTTGTATGGATAAACACTGACATAAAGAGAATGTGCACCCACAGTTATGAAATTTTAATTAATTTGCACACCATGGAAGACTTATTATTAATACTAAAAATACTTTTTCATATAGATATTGCATACCTAGTACATAGGTTAATTAATGAATTTAATAGAAATATTGTGTTCTGTGGTCAGTTTTTCCTCTATCTTGCTGATTACTAAATAAAATATTCTAATAAAGTTATGAATAAACCATATTTTTCGGTAAATAAAAATAGTTTTAGCCTATACCTATACTGTACTGCAGCTTTTTGTTTTTTTTAGGGTACATGTCGCATAATGACATATGTTTAAATTAAATGTGAAATCCTTAGTTAGACAGTCATTTTCTTGCAGGGCTTAAACCATTCAACAAAAGGACAAGCTTCCTACTGATAGAGATGATGAAATAAATATGAGCTGCAATGCTTTTCATGAACAAGTTAACAGTTCCATTACAACCACATAAAGCCATAATACCGGCTCCATAGACTTGATGGACTGCATAAAGACACAAATAACTGATGCATAGAAGTGTCACGTAGCCCTCACATACACACAAGTGCATTTTACTAATAAATAGTAGGAAGACCTTAGAGTCCTCCAAAACAATTAACCAACGTTTTGTTTTCATAGGCAGGGGGTCTGGCTAAAGCAACCCTGCAGGCAGACATTGGCAGGCTGATTTATTCAAACCCACTGCTCGCTTGATTTCAATTCTCTGAATTACGCACTACGGCCAAACAAGTAACGTGCTCATAAATATTTTGAAAGCACAAACCAGAGTCTTGGTTACATGCTGTCTGCACGTGGAAAAATAAATACAAAAGGCAGACTCACTCTTCCTTTAAGCTCATCTTGCATTCAGCCAGCTGCATATAAATATTCCTCTATCTCATCAGGCTCTCAGTGTTTGGCCTCCTCTGACTGATATTGGCTCATCATACTTAATCTAGGGTGAAATTTCCTCGTCTGAGCTAAATTACTCACAGCCATCAAGGGAAGTGATATTTATTTTTCGTGGGGCTAATGACCTGTCCCCCAGACCCACCCATTGATGGTTATTTACTAGGGCCCAGATGCTTGAGCTCAAAATGAGTGCTAATGTCAGCAGGTGCCATCCCTCATCCAGCTCTGTGATTGAATTGGAGCGATCCCATTGACATTGACTCTGTGACTTTTAAGGCTATTACCCTCAGCAAGACATGAACCTCTCATCATTGCTGCAGTGCTGACAGCTGATTAGAGGCAAATTACAAGCACCATGAGCTAAGTTGTTGTTGGGTGACAAAGGGAAAGGGGATAAGAAGAGAGAAGGAGGTGCGTAACATGAAAGGAATAATATTGGGACTGTCACCTGAACAATATCAGCCATATACTTTGAATCAGTTCAACAGAATCTGCCACAAAGCCTCTGATAGGAGCAACTATTATCATATATTAGATCCAGGACAATAGTACCCTTTGCACTAAATACGTTCATTTTCACTGCATAAGGAAAACTATGCAGCAAAATATTAGATCCATTAGATGTTTTAAAAAGAGGATTTTGCTATTTTATAATGTAATTCAGTTCCTTTTCAATGTAGTTTAGGTTAGTTTCTCTATGCAGCCATGCTTAGTTCCTACACTATTTTTTTTTAAGAATAAAATGGTAGCTCTTGGAAAAAACAAAACAAAAACTATAGTACATAAATCAGTCTAAAGCCCCATACACACGGTCGGACTTCCATCGGACTTTTCCCTGGATTTTTGTCCGAACAGAGTTGGCCGGGCACACCCATAGCATACACACCACAGGACATTTCTGCAAACTTTCCCAAAACTTTTTGCAACATCACATGATTTTTCTGCTCTTTTCTGCTCTTTACCGCCACCCTTTGGTCAACTTCTGCTATTGTTGGTTGATTTTAACATTAGTTGTTTTGTCCATCGGACAAAAGTCCTATGGTTTTCTGTACACACGGTCGGACTTTGCTCCATCGGACTTTTGTTGGCCAAAAGTTTGTCCGTTTGCAGACCCAACTTTTGTCCGATGAAAACACAAAAAAAACACAAAAAAGTTTGTCCGATGGAGCGTACACACGGTCGGATTGTTGGTCCAACTTGCTTAAAACTAAGTTTGTTGGGCAAAAGTCTGACCGTGTGTACGGGGCTTTAAGCCCCGTACACACGGTCGGACTTTTGCCCAACAAACTTCGTTAAGCCCCGTACACACGGTCAGACTTTTGCCCAACAAACTTTGTGTCATGGACCTTTGAATACGGAAGTATTTCTCCTTTGAATCTGTGACAGACCTAGCCGGGACAGAGGCTTTTGGAGGGGGTGTTACTTTGGATTCAGGTCCATGTCCCCCCAAGACACACAGAATCTGGGGACCCTGGATATGCCATATTAGATTGACTGATTCATACTGTTGGGACGTTCACACATTCCCTCTAAGGATATGCGAATGCAATCACCTCCAGCCATCTGTCTGTCCTCTGTTCTAATTTGACCCTGCTAAAATGTGTGATGTTTACACTTAGGATAATGTGTATTGTATAGCAGGTGAGACAGGTAGGAGCCGGGATGTCTACCCTGAACGGTCATATCTATGAGTCACCTTGGCTGACTAAAGGATTTAGTTAATTAGCTCATGTTAATTTATGTTCTGGTTACACCCTCTGTTACTGTATATAAGACTTGATTTTTGGTTCTAATAAAGTCTCTCTTGGTTGAACTTACATACAGCCTGCCTGGTGTTTGTTCTGACCGACCACAAATGGATTCGAATGGCACATAGCTGTAGTTGGAATCCTGGAGCACCGGATGATCCAATAGAGCAGAGGAGTGTAGGGAGAGTGGAGCCGAGCGAGCAAAGGGGCTCGTTACATTGGTTGGCAGCGGTGGGATTTGCTCTTCAGTTCCTTGGACACTCCAAACCACCACAGTGAATGACCAGCTATGCAGCCTGCAGGAAAGTCACGCTGAAAGACCTACTTGAGAGCCGAGATGGACCAGAAGAAGGGTGATGCAGGACCCCGGTCAGTTGAAGACTTGTTTCAGCAACGAGTTCGAGAGCGGTTGGCATTATATGGTGCTAACCCATCAGAGACCGCCATACAGAATGCCATTACAGACATCAAGCTGCAGGATGAGCGACAAGAGAAAGAACGAGAGCGACAAGAGAAAGAACGAGAGCGGCAAGAGAGAGAACGAGAGCGACAAGAGAGAGAACGAGAGCGACAAGAGAGAGAACTAGAGCGGCAACATGAGCAGAGAATGGCGGAAATACGGCAATCGGAGACAACACCTAAAGATGCAGCGCCTGTCCGTAAGTTGCCCTTTCGGGCGTTCAAACTATTTAAGGAAGGAGAGGAGGAAATTGAAGGGTTCCTGCAGGACTTTGAGAGACTATGCCAGATACATAAAGTACTGCCCCAAGATTGGGTCGCCTTACTGGCGAGTAATTTAACTGGCAGAGCGGCGGATGCGTATCGGGCCCTGGAGGATGAGGACGCTAAAGACTATGACCGGGTAAAAGAAGCTCTGCTAGCCCGATTTGCCATTACACCCGAAGCCAGCCGGATGAAGTTTCGAGAATCCCGGAAACAAGCCCACATAACATACGTGGAGTGGGCACATCGTCTGCAGCGAAACATTAAGGGCTGGTTCCAGGGAAGCTGCGCTCATACCATAGAGGACATCACCCAGCTAGTACTCTTAGAACAGTTCTTTAACCACACCCCTCCGGTACTACGGGATTGGGTGCGAGATAAGCGACCACGGACTGTACAGCAAGCGTTTACTTTGGCCGATGAATATCTGGACTCTCGAAGGTCAGGCGAAAGCGAGCGCTATCCACTATCTCGGCCCAGTTTACCAGCCTCTAACCCAACTTCAGTACCTCAGTGGTCTGCCTCTAGAACCCTAGCCCGACCCAACCCTCCTACTGGACCTAAGTGCTATACCTGTAACCAAACTGGTCATCTGCAACGATATTGCCCTACCCGATCCACGAGGTATCGAGAGACTGCGCACCAATCCAGACCCTCAGCCCCACCCAACCCTCCTACCAGACGTAAGTGCTATACCTGTAACCAAACCGGTCATCTGCAGCGATATTGCCCTACCCGATCCACGAGGTACCGAGAGACGGCCCATCCAGACCAGCGGCTCATCGCTTCCAGAATGAGCCCAACCATCGAGATGTTCAGGAAGAGTGCGGCAAACTTTTTGAGGCTGATCCTGTCCAAGCTGCTGCCGGAGATAATCGGCAGCACCATCGTCAGGCAGTATGGGTTAATGGGCAGCCGGCCCAGGGACTCCGCGATTCCGGGGCTACGATTACCCTCATCCAGCCTCACATGATTCCCCAGTCGGCCCGGACCGGCCAGACTGTTGCAGTCAGGGTAGCAGGGGGCAAGGTACTACGTTTATCCACCGCCCAAGTCCTCTTGGATTGGGGCTCAGGGGAGCGACAAGTGCGAGTGGGATTACTACGCGAGTTACCCGCAGAAGTACTTTTGGGAAACGATTTGGGACATTTAACTTCCACATATGCCCCAGAGGACGCTATGGCCGTGACCACCAGACGTCAGAGCCAACTTCAAGGCAACTCCACTCCTATGGGGACCCAGGTAAGACCAAATCCTCCTACGTTACCCAGACGTGACAACCTCTTGTCCTGGGATTCTCCCTCCGACGTTAGGCAAGAGACTCAGAGTGACCCAACTTTAGCTGGTTATCGGGACAGGGCGGGCAAGGATCCAGGGGGGTTGGGGGAAGACAGAATAGAGTGGGAGGGGGGTTTCTTTATCGTTACACTGAGGGAATGGGCACTGGGAAGCGACAGGGTCCCCACAAACAGCTAGTTGCACCCCAGAAATACAGACGGGAGCTATTGCGCCTGGCTCACGACATCCCCTTGGCCGGACATTTAGGGATAGCCAAGACCCAGGTCGGTTGTCTCATGCTTTCTTCTGGCCCAGGTTACATGCCGAGGTGTGAGAATACTGCCGGACCTGTGAGACTTGCCAGAAAGTAGGGAAGACAGGGGATCACCCAAAAGCCTTGCTGCAACCCCTGCCGATTATTAGAGAACCCTTTAGCCGCATAGCGGTAGATATTATAGGCCCACTGGCCCGCCCCAGTGCCACCGGGAAGAAGTATATTCTTACGGTGGTGGATTACGCCACCCGCTACCCGGAGGCCATTCCCTTATCCAATATCCAGGCTGATACAATAGCAGATGCCTTGCTGCGGGTATTTACTAGGGTAGGGTTCCCCCAGGAGATATTGTCCGATCAGGGTACCCAGTTCACAGCTGAGCTGACGCAGCAGCTCTGGCGTCTCTGTGGGATTAAACCCCTCCAGAGCGCCCCCTACCATCCTCAGACTAATGGGCTGTGTGAGAGATTTAACGGGACCCTGAAGCAGCTGCTTCAGGCCTTTGTGGAGAGTAGAAAGGATTGGGAGAAATATCTTCCCCATCTACTGTTTGCCTATAGAGAGGTACCCCAGGAGTCCACTGGGTTTTCCCCATTTGAGCTGTTATATGGGCGAAGGGTTAGGGGACCCTTAGACTTAGTGAGGGCCCAGTGGCAGGGGGTAGAGGATCCGGATGGCCTCCCCATCCTTAGTTATGTCTTGGAACTCAGGGAGCGACTGCGGGAACTTACCGATCTAGTCCATGAGAATATGCAATCGGCTCAGAGTCAGCAGAAGGTTTGGTATGATCGGTCTGCGAGGAATCGCACCTTTTATATCGGACAGAAAGTCCTGGTACTAAAAGTCCTGAAGCAAAATAAATTACAGGCCTCCTGGCAGGGCCCCTATCAGGTGGTAAAACAGCTGTGCGATACAACCTACGTGGTTGCCAGCTGTGCAGACACAAAAATTAAGAGGACGTTCCACATTAATATGATGAAGGCCTATCATGAGAGGGCTGAGGCAGTAGCCGCCATATGTGCTCCTGCCACCGGGGACTCTGAAAATCTACCAATGCTGGAGCTTCCCGAAATCAGTAACTGTTCCGGGGGTGTGGAGGATATACGGCTAGGAGATAGATTAGGATCCCAAGAACGAGAACAGGCCAGAGAATTACTCCAAGACCGTCAGGAGATGTTCTCGGCACGCCCTGGGTACACTCACATAGCTGTGCACAAGGTAGAGACCCCCGGGCAGAAGCCCCTGAGACAACCAGCCTATAGGATTCCTGGAGCAGTGCAAGAAGGGATGAGAGCGGAGATTAGGGAGATGCTCGAGTTAGGGGTGATCGAGCCATCAACAAGCCCCTGGGCTTCCCCTGTAGTATTAGTCCAAAAACGGGATGGCATGACCAGATTTTGCGTGGACTATAGGCGACTGAATGACTGTACTGTGACAGATGCCTACCCTATGCCCCGAGTGGACGAATTGCTGGACAAAATAGCTCAGGGACATTATCTGACGACTATTGACTTGTGTAAGGGCTACTGGCAGATTCCCTTGGAAGCGGAAGCAATTCCGAAGTCGGCCTTCATCACCCCGTTCGGCCTTTACCAGTTTCGGGTAATGCCATTCGGGATGAAGAACGCGCCGGCTACCTTCCAGCGGATGATAGATGAACTCCTTCATGGTCTGCAAGATTTTGCATGCGCATATCTTGACGACATCGCAATCTATAGCCAGACCTAGGAGGAACATCTTAGACACCTGGGAATAGTGCTAGATAGGATCCGAGCCGCAGGCCTGACCCTGAAGCCAGACAAATGTAATATCGGGATGTCTGAGGTACAATATCTGGGACATAGAGTAGGATGTGGGAAGCAGAGGCCAGAACCTGCAAAAATAGAGGCCGTCCTAAACTGGCCGGTTCCCAGAACCAAGACCCAGGTACTTGCATTTTTAGGGACAGCAGGGTACTACAGGAAGTTTGTACCCCACTATAGTGACATAGCCAAACCCCTGACGGACCTGACCAAAAAGACTCTCCCTAGACAGGTCCTGTGGTCCCCGGAGTGCGAGACAGCATTTCATCAGTTAAAAACCGCCCTAACGCAAGCTCCCATTGTCAGGGTCACCTGTGGCCAGGTGACAGATGCACACCGTAGGGGGACAGGAGTGCACCGCGAGGTAGTGAACCCTATGGCTGGCTTCTGCGGATAGGAAACTGGGTGGTTGTGGAAAGCGGGACCAGAGGAGCACAACCGGGATCCCAACGGAAGCGAGAGCCAAGATTCCCCAGGGCGCGGAGTCTAAGACCCAGCTGGTCTTCTCCAGGGCCTCTAGTGGTGAGGATGTTACACTGCAGGCTGGGACCAGGTCGCGGCCCCTGGAGTTTCCTAGCTCACGCCCCGTAGGATAAGGGGAAAAGAGGGGAAGCAGCAGCACACGATAGAGAGAACCGAATAACAAGCTGAAGGTCAGGGGCCACAAGCAGACAAGGATAACGAAGAACGAGCCGAAGGTCAAGGGTCACGAGCAGACAGGGATAGTCGGGGACAAGCCAATAACGTAACAGAGAGACAGACGTAGCACACGGCAGGCAGGAACCCAAACACACAATGCCTAACAAACACGTTGATCAGCAAAGCAGGCTTGCAGTGCACAGGTTAATATAGTGTTCTGTGATAGGGCCTGGGGTGGAGTCTGGCTGGGAGGAGATTATAAAGGAAGCCAGGTGAAAGGGCTCAGGCCTCTAAGATGAACACATGGGAAGGAAGGTAAGCTGACAGACAAACACTACTGCATATCCATGACAGTACCCTCCCTCTTATGGGCCCTCCCCCGCCTGGGCCCAGGCTTAAAGGGAAATCTCTGATGAAACCTTCTCAACAGATGAGGTGCAGCGACATCAGATGCAGCGATCCAAGACGCCTCCTCAGGACCAAAACCTCTCCAATGCACAAGGTACTGAAGAATGCCTCTGCAGAGCCGAGAATCCAGAACTTGTCTAACCTCGTACTTAAGATTATCCTCAGAGACCGAAAACGAGGTAGGGAGATGACAAGAAGATCTATTGAGGACCAAAGGCTCTCTAGGAATAAGCAAGGGCATGAGAGGATCAACAGGAATCTGAGGAGGGTCCCCTAGACCCTTAAAGGGGAGCTGGTCATCTTGCACAGGACCATCAGACTGGGCAGATGTCAGTGGAACCCTGAAGTCAGGTTGGTTAGAAGGTGACATGTCGCCGGAGTCAAACTGAATAGCTGAAGGACAAGCAGAATGTCCCGAACAAGAAAAAGTAGGAGGCTCACTGGGCATGGGCTGGACTGGCATAACTAGTACAGAGGCAGAGTGAATAGCTGAGTCAGGTGTAGCGACTACCTGAATCGCATCACAAGACGTAGCGACTGCAGGACTTGTAGACAAGCTAGCCTGGCTGTGCGTCCAAGGGTGGTTAGGGACAGAGAAATGTAAATGGTTATGCAACCTGGAATGAATGACCGGCTCAGATTCACAGGGGGCAACCTTGGGTAGGCAGGACGAGGAACTGGAGGGACCCCAAGCCAGGATCTGTCCAGTAGTCCAGTCCACATGAGGAGAATGGAGCTGTAACCATGGGAGACCCAAAATTATAGGCGTTGAGGCCTTGGGTAAGATAAGGAAGGATATCCACTCCTGGTGGAGTGTCCCTACCGACATCTTAACAGGGAGGGTCTGGAAGCGGATAGGTCCCCCTGGGAGAACAGTACCATCAATCGCCAAGACCACCAATGGTGTGGTGAGGGGCAAAAGAGTAAGTCTCATGGACGATGCGATTTCCCAGTCCATAAAATTACCAGCGGCTCCGGAATCCAGATATGCTGAGACCGAATGAGAAGAAGCACCAACATGAAGGAACACAGAAAGCAGAAGACGAGAAGGGGAAGGTGATATTTCTGGGTCCAATACTCCACTTTCCAGATGAAGTGGACCCGAACGTTTTTCTGGACAAAGAGAGCAAGTGTCACGAAAATGACCTTTGCCCCCACAGTAAAGACACAGACCAAGAGTTCTGCGCCTAGCACGTTCCTCGGGGGATAGCCTGGTCCGACCCAGCTGCATGGGTTCCTCAGCTGGTAGGAGATGCTCTACGGGTCGAAGAGAGGGGAGCTCAGGCTGACTAAGAACCAAGGAGTGCTGGCGTTGCTTTTCTAAGGTCCTCTCCTGAAAGCGAATATCGATCTGGTTACACAAGGAGACAACGCCGGCCAGATCAGTGGGGATGGTTCTTCCTGCTAATTCATCCTTCACTCTATCAGACAGGCCATGCAAAAAGGTTGCGACTAAGGCCTCATTGTTCCAGCTCAACTCAGCCGACAGTATGCGGAAATGAAGGGCATACTGTCCCACAGAAGCAGACTCTTGGCGGAGACGTAAAAGGGCGCTGGCCGCTGAAGAGACACGAGCCGGTTCTTCGAAGATATTCCGAAAAAGTTTCAAGAAGCCAGACAGGCTAGAAACCACTGGATCATTCAGTTCCCACAGAGGGGCTGCCCAGGCTAAAGCTTCACCAGAGAGGAGGGAAATGATATAGGCTACCTTAGCCCGATCAGACAGGAAGTTTTGGGGCTGGAGCTCAAAATGAATTGTGCATTGGCTAAGGAACCCCCTGCAAGCCTTGGAGTCCCCAGAGAAACGGGACGGAGCTGGCAGTTGTAGTGAGTGTGTGGCTGCGACTGGAACAATAGGTGCAGCCGCTGGTTGTATTTGAGGTTGCGGATTCAGGGTTCCCAAGGAGGCCTGAAGCTGCTCAAAAGCGAGAAGCCAGATCCTGGAGGAATCGCATCACCTGGGTCTGATTCGATTCCTGGGTTTCAAGTCTGCAAACTATGCCCTGCAACGGATCATCCACGGGTAACGGGATGTCAGCCGGGTTCATGGCTGATCAAACTGTCAGGGTCACCTGTGGCCAGGTGACAGATGCACACCGTAGGGGGACAGGAGTGCACCGCGAGGTAGTGAACCCTATGGCTGGCTTCTGCGGATAGGAAACTGGGTGGTTGTGGAAAGCGGGACCAGAGGAGCACAACCGGGATCCCAACGGAAGCGAGAGCCAAGATTCTCCAGGGCGCGGAGTCTAAGACCCAGCTGGTCTTCTCCAGGGCCTCTAGTGGTGAGGATGTTACGCTGCAGGCTGGGACCAGGTCGCGGCCCCTGGAGTTTCCTAGCTCACGCCCCGTAGGATAAGGGGAAAAGAGGGGAAGCAGCAGCACACGATAGAGAGAACCGAATAACAAGCTGAAGGTCAGGGGCCACAAGCAGACAAGGATAACGAAGAACGAGCCGAAGGTCAAGGGTCACGAGCAGACAGGGATAGTCGGGGACAAGCCAATAACGTAACAGAGAGACAGACGTAGCACACGGCAGGCAGGAACCCAAACACACAATGCCTAACAAACACGTTGATCAGCAAAGCAGGCTTGCAGTGCACAGGTTAATATAGTGTTCTGTGATAGGGCCTGGGGTGGAGTCTGGCTGGGAGGAGATTACAAAGGAAGCCAGGTGAAAGGGCTCAGGCCTCTAAGATGAACACATGGGAAGGAAGGTAAGCTGACAGACAAACACTACTGCATATCCATGACACCCATACTGGCGGCCCCTGATCCTAACAAACGCTTTGTCATCCCATACGGACGCCTCCATGTTCGGACTGGGAGCCGTACTAAGCCAAGTTGGCGATGACGGGAAAGAGCACCCCGTGGCATATCTCAGCCGCAAATTGTTACCCCGTGAAGTTGGATATGCTGCCGTGGAAAAAGAGTGTTTGGCCTTAGTCTGGGCTTTAAAGAAATTGCAGCCCTACGTGTATGGACGCTCTTTTACCGTCATGACGGACCACAATCCCTTGATATGACTTAACCGGGTGGCGGGAGAGAACGGGCGATTACTAAGGTGGAGCCTGGCTTTGCAACCGTACAATTTTACCATACAATATCGGCCAGGGCCTCAAAACGGGAATGCGGATGGGTTATCCCGGCAGACGGACCTGGAACCTTAAGACTACTTTTCCAACATCCTCGAGTTGACCCGTTTGGGGTCCCACTGTGGCTGTTGGACTGTTTCCCAGGGGGGAGTATTGTCATGGACCTTTGAATACGGAAGTATTTCTCCTTTGAATCTGTGACAGACTTAGCCGGGACAGAGGCTTTTGGAGGGGGTGTTACTTTGGATTCAGGTCCATGTCCCCCCAAGACACACAGAATCTGGGGACCCTGGATATGCCATATTAGAATGACTGATTCATACTGTTGGGACGTTCACACATTCCCTCTAAGGATATGCGAATGCAATCACCTCCAGCCATCTGTCTGTCCTCTGTGCTAATTTGACCCTGCTAAAATGTGTGATGTTTACACTTAGGATAATGTGTATTGTATAGCAGGGGAGACAGGTAGGAGTCGGGATGTCTACCCTGAACGGTCATATCTATGAGTCACCTTGGCTGACTAAAGGATTTAGTTAATTAGCTCATGTTAATTTATGTTCTGGTTACACCCTCTGTTACTGTATATAAGACTTGATTTTTGGTTCTAATAAAGTCTCTCTTGGTTGAACTTACATACAGCCTGCCTGGTGTTTGTTCTGACCGACTACAAATGGATTCGAATAGCACATAGCTGTAGTTGGAATCCTGGAGCACCGGATGATCCAATAGAGCAGAGGAGTGTCGGGAGAGTGGAGCCGAGCGAGCAAAGGGGCTCGTTACACTTTGTTTTAAGCAAGTTGGACCAACAATCCGACCGTGTGTACGCTCCATCGGACAAACTTTTTTTAGTTTTTTTTAAAACAATATTATTTACTTTTTGCTATAATAAATATCCCCAATTTTTTTTTTAAACAAATTTCTTCATCAGTTTAGGCCGATATGTATTCTTCTACATATTTTTGGTATTTTTTTTGCAATAAGCGTATATTTATTGGTTTGCGCAAAAGATATAGCGTCTACAAACTACGGGACAGATTTATGGAATCTTTTTTTTTTTTTACTAGTAATGGTGGTGATCTGCGATTCTTAGCTGTATTGCGACATTACGACGGACAGATCGGACACTTTTGACACATTTTTGGGACCATTGACATTTATACAGCAATCAGTGCTATAAATATGCACTGATTACTGTATAAATGTCCCTGGCAGGAAAGGGGTTAACACTAGGGGGCGATCAAGGGGTTAAATGTGTGTTCCCTCATTGTGTTCTAACTGTGGGGGGTAGGACTGACTAGGGGTGGAGACCTATCGTTGTTCCTACTTAGTAGGAACAAACAATATGTCTCCTCTCCCCTGACAGAACAGGGATTTGTGTGTTTACACACACAATTCCCCATGCTGGCTTCTCGTACACGCGATCACCGGCGGCGAATGCGGCCACGCGCATCGGGACCTCCGCCGTGCGGCGCGTGCGTGCGCCCTCTGTTGGCTCTTAAAGGTAACCGGTTAAACCGGAACCGGTTAAAGAGAAAAAACACTTTTCCTTAAAAAAAATTATATATCATATGTTCTTGCTATGCAACTTTTTTTGTAATTTAATTTTGTTAAACAATACCCACACACCTCAATCTGCAGCCATGATTTCCGTTAAAGGAACATGTAAAAAAAATTCACATGATAAGCCGATGATCAGCCAAACCATCTGCAGCCACTGATCAGTGGGAGGTGGAGCTGTTAGAATACAATGTCCAAGCAGGGGAAAAAAAATTAAAGGAGCACTAAACCTTTTTTTTTTTTTGCTTAAAAATAACAAACATGTTATACTTACCTCCACTGTGCAGCTCGTTTTGCACACAGTGGCCCCGATCCTGGTCTTCTGGGGTCCCTCGGCGGCTGTCTTGGCTCCTCCCCGCAAGGACTCCACACCTTAATGCGAGTGAGCTCGCATGGTGTGGAGTGATTGCGGGCGCGCTCCCGTGATACAGCGGCGGCCATAGCCGCCGACTGTATCACTCGGCCCCGCCCCCCGGCGTGCCGCGTCATTGGATGTGATTGACAGCAGCGCCAGCCAATGGCTGCGCTGCTTTCAATCTATCCAGTGTAGCCAATCGGCGGCCAGGCAGAAAAACGAAGAGGATGACGGGGACGAGCATGGGACTTTCGAGGGGCCAGGTAAGAAAAACGGGGGCTCGGGGGGGGCGGTATTGTCGAATGTTTTTTCACCTTAATGCATAGGATGCATTAAGGTGAAAAAACATGTAACTTTACTACTCCTTTAAGGCAAAAAATAACAGATTCCTCCATCTACACAATGAAAAAACAAACTAAACTATATTACCAAAAGTGTTGGGACGCCTGCCTTTACACACACATTAACTTTAATGGTATCCCAGTCTTAGTCCATAGGGTTCAATATTGAGTTGACCCACCTTTTGCAACTATAACAGCTTCAACTCTTCTGAGAAGGCTGTGCACAAGGTTTAGGAGTGTGTCTATGGGAATGTTTGACTATTCTTCCAGAAGCACATTTATGAGGTCAGGCACTGATGTGGACGGGAAGGCCTGGCTCGCAGTCTCTGCTCTAATTCATCCCAAAGGTGTTCTATAGAGTTAAGGGCAGGACTCTGTGCAGGCCAGTCAAGTTCCTCCACCCCAAACTGGCTCATCCATATCTTTATGGACCTTGCTTTGTGCACTGGTGCACAGTCATGTTGGAACTGTTCCCACAAAGTTGGTATGCTGACGCCTTAAGATTTACCTTCACTGGAACTAAGGGGCCAAGCCCAACCCATAAAAAAACAACCCCACACCATAATCCTCCCTCCACCAAATGATTTGGACCAGTGCACAAAGCAAGGTCCATAAAGACAAAATAGCTGTTTACTGTTCGTTGTTTGCTGTTTGATGCATGTAGAGGTCTGTGGTGGGACGTATGGATATCCTTTAAATAAGGGTTCATTCAGATACTGTTACCCACATAAATGAGTAAGCGGTATTCACACAACAAAATTAAGCATTAAGCTCCTTTTGTTTATATTCAGCTGCTGAGTCAGGAAATGTCATTCATGGTGAAGTTTGTATTGAGCGCTTCATGTCAGTAGTCAATGTGTTTTGACAGTTCAGAGGACCTCATTCATTGTGATTGACGTAGCCCTCAACCCTGCATTCCATACAAAGTTTACCCCTCAACCCCGCATTCCATACGTAGCGCACCCCTGAATCCCACACTCCATACGTAGCGCACCCCTGAAACCCTCATTCCATACGTAACACACCCCTGAAGCCTGCATTCTTTACAAAGTTTACCCCTGAGCCCTGCATTCCATACGTAGCGCACCCCTCACCCCGCATTCCATACGTAGCGCACCCCTGAACCCTGCATTCCATACGTAGCGCACCCCTGAACCCCCGCATTCCATACGTAGCGCACCCCTGAACCCCGAATTCCATACGTAGCGCACCCCTGAACCCCGAATTCCATACAAAGTTTACCCCCTAAACCCTGCATTCCATACGTAGCACACCCCTCAACCACGCGTTCCATACGTAGCGCACACATCAACCCTACACTCTATACAAACCCTGCAGTCTGTATATGGTGCACTCCTGAAATCCTGGTTTATTTATAACAATGTCTCACTGCTAGTGCAGTTTAGCCACACTCACAATTTGATGCAAAGGTAATGATATACAGTAACCTCTAGCAACCAATCTGTTAGCAGTAATGATGCGCAGTAACCTCTAGCAACCAATCAGTGAGCGGTAAGGATTTCAATTAACCTCTAGCAACCAATCAGCAAGCAGAAATAATGTGTTTTAGCTTCTAGCAACCAATCAGTGAGTGGCAATGATATGCTGCAAGCTTTGGCAACCAATTGCAATTGCTGCCTGATCTGCTGCAGTAAACTGATATCGAGTCTAGCTGCTATTTAATGTATATCTCAGAATTCAGCGTTTCTCTTGATTGGTAATGAATAAGGATGAGCTCCGGCGTGTTCGCACACAATATTTGCCCAGGGCCCAATCAATATTAAAGACGGCCTTGGACAGGGTAATGGTGGGTGATTTGCTAATCGACCGAGGGACAGAGGGGTGGGGAGTTTGACTGATGGGCTGACTGACCGAATGGGGGTGGCAGTTTACATAGTTACATACTTAGTCAGGTTGAAAAAAGACACAAAGTCCATCCAGTTCAACCATAAAAAAAAAATAATATATCATACAATCCCATATACCCAATTCTATACCCACAGTTGATCCAGAGGAAGGCAAAAAACCACTTGCTTACTGGGCACATATACCCCCTTCCTGCCCAGACGAAATTTCAGCTTTCGGCACTGTCACACTTTAAATGACAATTGCGCGGTAGTGCGACGTGGCTTCCGAACAAAATTGACGTCCTTTTTTTCCCACAAATAGAGCTTTCTTTTGGTGGTATTTGATCACCTCTTCGGTTTTTATTTTTTGCGCTATAAACAAGGAAAGAGCGACAATTTTTAAAAAAACACAATATTTTTAGATTTTTGCTATAATAAATATCCCAATTTAAAAAAAAACATATATATTTTTTTCCTCAGTTTAGGCTGATACATATTCTTCTACATATTTTTGTTTAAAAAAATCGCAATCAGCGTATATTGATTGGTTTGCGCAAAAGTTATAGCGTTTACAAAATAGGGGGCAGTTTTATGGCATTTTTATTTATTAATTTTATTTTTTTACTAGTAATGGCGGCGATCAGTGATTTTTTCCGTGACTGCGACATTATGGCGGACACAGCGGACACTTTTGACACTATTTTGTGACCATTCACATTTATACAGCGAACAGTGCCATAAATATGCACTGATTACTGTATAAATGTGACTGGCAGGGAAGGGGTTAACACTAGGGGGCGAGAAAGGGGTTAAATGTGTGCCCTGGGAGTGATTACTACTGGGGGGGAGGGGACTGACTGGGGGAGGTGACCGATCTGTGTCCCTATGTACAAGGGACACAGCATCGGTCTCCTCTCCCTGACAGGACATGGATCTCTGTGTTTACACACAGAGATCCACGTCCTTGTCTGTGTAACGGCCGATCGCGGGTACCTGGCGGACATCGCGGACGCCAGGCACGCGCATCGGCATCACAGTGACGCGTCCCCCCCCCAGTGGCCGGAGGAGCGGAGGGCATAAAAAGACAGCCTCACGGATTTGTAGAGCCACCTTGCGGTCGTATATAGTCGTATGGCGGACGCGAGTTAGTTAAACCTCATCTGCCACATAGTCGCCCAATTAGACAGAGCATTGAGTTTGGTTTGTAAATTGGCGACATCCTGTAAGGACGTTATTCCACTGCATAGCTTGGTGTCATCTGCAAAGACAGAAATGTTACTTTTGATCAAAGACACAATATCATTTATAAAGATATTAACAAGTAAGGGTCCCACCACTGAACCTTGGGGTACACCACTGATAACCTTAGACCATTCAGAGTAAGAATCATTAACCACTACTCTCTGAATTCTGTCTTTTAGCCAGTTTTCTATCCATTTACAAACTGATCTTTCCAAGCCTGTAGACTTTACCTTACGCATGAGCCGTGTGTGCGGAACTGTATCGAACGCTTTTGCAAAATCCAAGTATACAACGTCCACCGCCACCCCTCTGTCCAAGGTTTTACTTACCTCTTCATAAAAAGAAATCAGGTTTGTCTGACAACTTCTGTCTTTCATGAATCCATGCTGTCTGTTGCTTAAATTGTTTTTTTCCAGCTAGAACTCATCTATGTGGTGTGACAGCAGGAAGGTAAAGTCACCTGGTTGCATCCAGGGGGGTAGATATATTTCGCCCAGATTCAGGCTTTACGCCGACTTATACAACTAGGTGGAGAGTTGTATAAGGCTAGTGGGCTCATGGATGACTCATACCTCTAGGGAGAGTGTGGGGCGTCGTGCAGACAGAGATGAGGAGACCAGCTGAACCTTGTCAGCTCATTTAGGCCTCTATAAGAACTCCCAGCTTCATTAGATGTTAGCTCATGCCTGGAACCAGACCTGTGTGGACTGTCTAGGGAGAGTGAACCCCTGTGCGGTGAGACAAAGCCTGTGTGGCTATTTGCTTGGACATTTAAAACCAGGGACTTAGGGACTAGGACAGCACTAGGCTGATCCCAGTTGTTAGTTAGGAAACCTGTATGTTTAGTCAGAGGTCAAGTTGACCAGGATTTATTTTGTTTATGTTTCTTTTGCTTTGCTGTGTTTTGTCACTGTAAATAGAAAATAAACCGCACCATTTTGATTTGGAAAACAACAACCTCCGTTTGCTGGGCCTGTTTTTGTGTGGGGAGCCCATCTCGGGGGTCACACACACCCGCTGCCGAGCTAACCCCCTCACAGTTGGTGGAGAACCAGTGGCAGTTTTTTTTTTTAAGCCAGCATGGAGGAGATACTGAAGCAGCTGGCTCTAGCAAATGCCAATCAACAGCAGACAAATGCAGGTTTGCAAAAGAACTTCGCAGCCCAGCAGCAAGCTCATCAACAGAGCCTTGCAGCCCAGCAGCAGACAAACGCAACTTTGCAACAGAGTCTGGAGGCTCAGCAACAAGCCCAGCAGCAATCTGAGGCCCGCTTCATAGACCTGTTGCAGAAGCAAGAGCAGAGACTACAACAACAGATGGAAGCAGTAATGCAGCAACGTCCGCAGACCAGTGAGGAAAGCCGTCCCACTAATACCGCGTCCTTTGGGGTGAGTCGTTTATTGACAAAAATGACTGGAGAGGATGATCCAGAGGTATTTTTGACCACATTTGAAAGGACCGCTGAAAGAGAAAAGTGGCCTGAGGAGCAGTGGGCTGGACTGGTGGCTCCTCTGTTAACTGGTGAATCGCAGAAAGCTTACTATGACCTAGAGCCTAACCAAGCAAAAGACTATGTGATGCTAAAAGCTGAAATATTGGCAAGGCTGGGTGTCACCCAGGCTGTCCGGGCTCAGCGTGTGCATAACTGGACTTTCCAGCTTGGAAAACCCCCCATGTCTCAAATGTATGATCTCATTCACCTGAGCAGAAAGTGGCTACAGCCAGAGACTTTGTCCGCACCAAAGATTGTGGAACGTGTTGTAATGGATCGGTTTTTGAGAGCTCTTCCTACTGCCATCCAAAAGTGGGTAAGCCATGGAGACCCAGAGACGGCCGATGGTCTTGTGGATCGTGTGGAGAAATACTTGGCTACAGAGAACCTGACGGCCTCTTCCAGAGACACTCAGACTTTCCACCCTAAGACCAGACCATCCCCAGGGGCGGATAAGAGGATTCCAAGGGGTGAGGGTGGAGAGAGTGAGAGGGTGGGAGCTCTACCCCAAGTTTGGCGAGAACAGCCTGGGAAATCAGCGGCTCAAGAGGCCGCAAGAAGGATCGTTTGCTACCGCTGCCGGCAAGCGGGACATATTGCAGCCAATTGCCCGGTTGTGGAGGAACCCATGCAGTGTGACTTTCTGACGGGCAGACGTCAGTCGCTGTGTGCGACAGTCGCATGCACTGCCATTCGAGGAACTGAGAAACATTTATGCAAAATGTGTGTTAATGGTAGAAATGTTGTGGTATTGTTGGATTCAGGTAGCCTTGTGACCCTGATAAAGGCTGAGTTAGTTAAAACAGAGGTCTCTGGGAATAGCAAGGTAGCTGTTATTTGTGTGCATGGGGACACCCGAGAGTATCCAGTGACTACAGTGTGTTTCGAGACCCCCAAAGGTACCCTCTCTCATCCAGTGGGCTTAGTATCTCAGTTACCGCATGACGCCATTGTGGGAAGGGATTTTCCGAAGTTCTGGGAACTGTGGGATGATCCTGAGCCCCCCACTGGTGCCCCTATGTACCAGGAATGTGATAGCCAGAACTCCCCTGAGAGTGGTGAGGACTCTCCGGAATTTCCCTTATCAGTATTGGCAGGGGAGACTCAAGAAACTGGAGAGGAGCCCACCTCCTCAGACGAAAACCTACCGTCTGTGGAGTTTTCTGATCTTGAGGTTCACAGGGAAAACTTTGCCACAGAACAGTTGAAAGACCCCGCCCTAATAAAGGCACGGGAAAACGTAGTGAAAATAGATGGCGAGTTAGTGAACCCAGATAATACCTGCACTTACCCATACTTCAGCGTAGAGAAGGACCTACTGTATCGGGTGGCAAAAAGGGCAGAAGAAACCGTTGAGCAGCTTGTGGTGCCCAAACCTTACAGGAAGTTGGTGTTGGAGTTGGCCCATGGGCACATTCTTGGAGGTCATCTGGGGACAGAGAAAACCCGAGAGAGGGTATTACAGAGATTCTATTGGCCGGGGGTGATGAAGGACATAGAAAATTATTGTTCCTCCTGCCCTGTGTGTCAGAGGTCGGCCCCGATGCCACATTTCCGTAGCCCGCTGGTCCCTCTACCCATCATTGAGGTCCCGTTTGAGAGGATCGCCATGGATTTGGTAGGTCCTATAATCAAGTCCGCTAGGGGGCACCAGTACATATTAGTTATAATGGACTATGCCACCCGTTATCCAGAAGCGATCCCTCTCCGAAATACCTCGGCCAAAACCATAGCCAAAGAGCTATCTCTTGTGTTTAGCCGGGTGGGTATTTGTAAAGAACTGCTTACGGACCAAGGTACACCCTTTATGTCCCGGGTTATGAAGGAGCTGTGTAAATTGTTCAAAGTGACGCAATTACGTACATCTGTGTATCACCCCCAAACCGATGGGCTGGTTGAAAGGTTCAACAAAACCCTAAAACAAATGTTGAAGAAAGTGGTGGATAGAGATGGAAAGGATTGGGACTGTCTACTTCCTTATCTGATGTTTGCTATTAGGGAGGTGCCCCAATCCTCTACGGGATTCTCCCCCTTTGAGTTACTGTATGGGAGACACCCAAGAGGGCTGTTGGATATTGCCAAGGAAACTTGGGAAAGTGAGAGTTCTCCCCACAGGAGTGTGATTGAGCATGTCGCCCTGATGCAAGACCGAATTGCACAGGTAATGCCCATCGTGAAGGAACATTTGGCCCAAGCGCAGTTAGCACAGCAGAGAGTGTACAACCGTGGAGCCAAGACCCGTACCTTTTCCCCGGGGGATAGGATACTGGTACTTGTCCCTACGGTTGAAAGTAAATTCCTTGCCAAATGGCAAGGCCCCTACGAGATAATGGAAAAAGTGAGCGAAGTGAATTACAAGGTCAGACAACCAGGAAGGCGAAAGCCCGAACAGATCTATCACGTTAATCTGTTGAAAGCCTGGAGGGATAGAGAGTCCCTAGTCGCAGACACTTGGTCACCAGCTCAAACTGGTTGCGTGATTCCTGAGGTTGGAATAGCAGCCACCTTGTCACAACCCCAACAACAGGAGGTTAAGGAGTTTGTGCTTCGCAACAAGGAGGTATTCTCTGAGCTGCCGGGACAAACATCTGGGGTAGAGCATGACATCATTACCCCGCCCGGTGAAAGGGTGAAGTTAAAACCCTATCGGATCCCAGAGGCCCGACGGGAGGCAATACGGGAGGAAGTACAGAAAATGCTGAACTTAGGGGTGATAGAGGAGTCCCAAAGTGATTGGTCTAGTCCCATTGTGTTGGTGCCTAAACCGGATGGGAGCTGGCGATTTTGTAACGATTTTCGTCAGTTGAACAAAGTTACAAAATTTGACACCTACCCCATGCCACGTATAGATGAGTTGATCGACCGGCTGGGAACAGCCCGATACATGACGACTCTTGACCTCACAAAAGGGTATTGGCAAATCCCCCTGGCCAACTCGGCCAAAGAGAAAACCGCATTTGTAACCCCAGACGGGGCGTTCCAATATAAAAGAATGCCGTTCGGGTTACAGAATGCGCCGGCCACATTCCAGCGGAAAATGGACCAGATGCTGAGGCCCCATCGGAAGTATGCTGCGGCTTACCTGGATGACATAATTGTCCATAGCACAGATTGGGCCTCACATCTGCCAAAAGTGCAAGCAGTCCTGGACTCTGTTCGGGAAGCGGGGTTTACGGCTAACCCCAAGAAGTGTACCATTGGGCAGGAGGAGGCCAAATATCTTGGGTACACCATTGGGAGGGGAGTAATAAAACCCCAACTCAACAAAGTCGAGGCCATCCAGAGTTGGCCACGTCCCAACAGCAAGAAGCAGGTACGAGCCTTTCTGGGAATCGCTGGGTATTATCGGCGATTCATTCCCCACTTTGCTTCTAAGGCTGTGCCCCTAACCAACCTGACGAAGGGGAAAGGGTCGGTCATGTTTAAATGGACCCCCGAGGCTGAGGCAGCATTCCAATTCTTGAAACAAGCCTTATGTAGCCAGCCAGTGTTGTACTCACCCGACTTCTCTAAAGACTTTGTCGTACAAAGTGATGCGTCAGATGTGGGGTTAGGAGCAGTATTGTCCCAGGTCTGGAACGGGGAAGAGCACCCAGTCATTTACCTCAGCAGGAAGTTGAAGTCCCATGAGGTAAATTACGCCACCGTTGAAAAGGAGTGTTTAGCGGTGAAGTGGGCTCTAGATTCCCTTCGGTACTACCTGCTAGGTAGGCACTTTGACATGGTTACGGATCACGCTCCGTTAAAGTGGATGGCTCAAAACAAGGAAACAAATAGAAGAGTGAATAGGTGGTTCCTGGCCCTCCAGGAATTCAACTTCACAGTAAAGCATCGCCCTGGCGTTCAAATGGGGAATGTGGATGCTTTGTCTCGAGTACATGAATGCCTGATTGCTGGTGTTCCAACCCCGAGGTTAAAACAAGAGGGGGGGGTATGTGACAGCAGGAAGGTAAAGTCACCTGGTTGCATCCAGGGGGGTAGATATATTTCGCCCAGATTCAGGCTTTACGCCGACTTATACAACTAGGTGGAGAGTTGTATAAGGCTAGTGGGCTCATGGATGACTCATACCTCTAGGGAGAGTGTGGGGCGTCGTGCAGACAGAGATGAGGAGACCAGCTGAACCTTGTCAGCTCATTTAGGCCTCTATAAGAACTCCCAGCTTCATTAGATGTTAGCTCATGCCTGGAACCAGACCTGTGTGGACTGTCTAGGGAGAGTGAACCCCTGTGCGGTGAGACAAAGCCTGTGTGGCTATTTGCTTGGACATTTAAAACCAGGGACTTAGGGACTAGGACAGCACTAGGCTGATCCCAGTTGTTAGTTAGGAAACCTGTATGTTTAGTCAGAGGTCAAGTTGACCAGGATTTATTTTGTTTATGTTTCTTTTGCTTTGCTGTGTTTTGTCACTGTAAATAGAAAATAAACCGCACCTTTTTGATTTTGAAAACCACAACCTCCGTTTGCTGGGCCTGTTTTTGTGTGGGGAGCCCATCTCGGGGGTCACACACACCCGCTGCCGAGCTAACCCCCTCACAGTGGTCTTTTATTAATCTCTCCAGTATCTTCCCAACTATATAAGTTAAACTAACAGGTCTATAGTTACTTATTGAAGACTTTTTTCCCTTTTTAAACATTGGCCCTGCGCCAATCCAGTGGTACTATTCTTGTCATTAATGAGTCCCTAAAAATTAGATACAATGGCTTTGAAATTACAAAGCTCAATTCTTTTAGGATCTGTGGGTGTATGCCATCTGGTCCAGGTGCTTTATCCACATTTATTCTGTCTAAATATTTCTGGACCATATCACTTTTGAGCCATTGTGGATTTGTGTCACTACCACCCCCATTATGGGCATGATCTCCCCCATGCTCCATTGTATACACAGAGCTAAAGAAAGTATTTAATAAATTAGCATTCTCTTTGTCCCCAGTCACCCACTCTAGATTATTTTGTAAAGGGCCTACATGCTCAGACTTGACCTTTTTACTATTAATATATTTGAAGAATTTTTGGGGGTTTGTCCTACTATCTTTTTCAATCTGTCGTTCGTTTTGAATTTTTGCATCCTTGATTACCTTTTTACATATCCTGTTATATTCTTTGTAACATTTAAACGACACTAGTGTTCCTTCATTTTTATATTTTTAAAAAGCTTTTTTCTTATTGTTTATAGCTTTTTTAACATAAACCATGAGCCACATAGGTTTTATTTTTAGCCTTTTAAACTTATTGCCCATGGGAATATACTTTGCAGTGAGGTCCCAAACAGTCTTTTTGAAGAATTCACATTTCTGTTCTGTGTTTATCGATGCCAATATTCCCTCCCAGTCTAAGTCCTGGAGAGCAGCCCTCATCCTTGGAAAATTTGCTTTCTTAAAATTAAGTGTTTTTATCTTTCCTGTATGTATTTCCTGCTTACAGCTAACATCAAATGAAATCATGTTATGGTCACTGCTACCCAGGTGTTCCTTTATCTGAAAATTAGTAATACGCCTTGCATGGTTTGAGATTACCAGGTCCAACAGAGCATCATTCCTAGTTGGGGCCTCAATATACTGGACCATAAAATTGTCCTGCAATAGGTTTATAATTTTTTGCCCTATAACTGTCTCAGCAGTTCCATTACTCCAGTCAATTTCTGGGTAGTTCAAATCCCCCATTATTATCACCGTCCCAGCCCTTGCAGCCCTTTCCATCTGTGCAAGGAGCTGAGTCTCCACCTCCTCATTAACATTGGGTGGTCTATAACAAACTCCAATGATTAACTTTGAGCTACGCACATCTATATGCAGTTCCACCCATAATGCTTCAGCCTCATCATACTCTCCATTAACCAGGTCCTCTTTCACGCTTGCTTTGAGATCACTTCTCACATAGAGACAGACCCACCACCTTTCCTTTTTACCCTGTCTCTCCGAAATAGTGCATAGCCAGGAATATTACTAGCCCAGTCATGTGAGGATTGAAGCCAAGTTTCAGCAATACCGATTACGCCATAGCTCTCCTCATGCACCAGAGCTTCCAACTCACCTATTTTGCTGGGCAGACTTCTGGCATTGGTGAACAAACACTTTAATGTATTACATTTTTCTCTGGTGTTTTAAATATAATTTTTAGTAGACCCCCTTCCATTCAAGTGCAAACTGTCTTTAGCATATAGGTTGCACACCAATGAAAAGCCAGCCCAGTGCTCTAGAAACCCAAATCCCTCCTCCCTACACCAGGTCTTTAGCCATGCATTCAGCTCTCTAATCTCCCCCTGCTTTTCCTGTGTTGCGCATGGCACAGGCAATATTTCAGAGAATATCACCTTGGAGGTCCTTGCCTTCATCTTGCAGCCTAGTTCTTTAAATTGATTCTTAAGGAGCCTCCACCTTCCATGTATACTGTCATTGGTTCCAACGTGGACCAAGACAGCTGGGTCATGTCCAGCCCCTCCCAGTAATTTATCCACCCAGTCCACCACATGCCAAACCCTGGCACCAGGGAGACAGCAAACCATTCGGTTGAGGCGATCCTGGCGACAAATTATTCTATCAGTCCTTCTGATTATAGAATCCCCTATAACCACCAACTGTCTAGGCCTACCTGCACTCCCCTCACCACCTCTACTAGATGGGTTGCTCTCTCGGCTGTTAGGGGTAGCAGTGACATCTAGGGCTGCCACCTCTGTGTTTGCCACCTCCACATCTTCACCCAACTTGGAAAATTTGTTTTGATGCACAAATACAGGACTGGCATTCCTTTTCTGCAAGCCCCTTCCACTCCCTCTAACTACATTAACCCATCTTCCTATCTGATAATCCTGACTTGCCCCTCCACCCACCACATCAGCCCTACTGACCACCTGCTCAGCGAGCAGAGGACCCCTTTCAAGGTTGTCCTTTCTGCCCAGTGTTGCAACTTGCTCCTCCAGATCTCTAATGCGAGCTTCCAGAAGGGCAACCTGCTCACATCTGTCACAGCGGTATCCATCCTGGAGCTGTTGCACCAATTTTACATACATGTGGCACACTGTGCACTGAGAAAAACCTTCAACCCTGCTAGCACTCATTTCCCAGTTACAATATAATTACTTGTAGGAAGTTTAAAATGTTACTAACAGTTTAGAAGTCTCCTGTCTTAACTCCTGTTTTAAACTCCTAGTTTTTAACTCTCTCTTATTTCAAAATTCCACTTATGTTCACAAAATCCACATGCAAGCCACCATCAGCAGGGAGCCATCTCCTAGGGGAGTTTGTACAGACACTTATATACTCACCTGTGAACAATTAACCACTCCCCTTAATTAGCAGAAAGAAAAAAAAAGCCATTTAAAAAGTGTCAGAGAAAGGAGGGGGGGAAAAAAAGTATTTTTAAAACTGATAAACGTATCAAATAAAGGAGAAAAAAAAAGAAATCAACACTTGCAAGCAGAAGCAGTTAAAAGCAAAACTCCTAGTTTTTAACTCTCCACTTTAGTTCAAAATTCCACTTATGTTCACAAAATCCACATGCAAGCCACCATCAGCAGGGAGCCAGCCATAGGTGGTTTGTTTGCCCCCCAAAATAGAGCACCAGCCACCACTGTATTCTAATATAATGATTTTGCAGTGGGTTCTCTAAGCCTCTAAACTCTAACACCTGACACATTCCTGAACTTTACTTGACCATATGTATTTACGTAAACTCCTTCGTCAAGCAGCACCAATGTATGTAATATGACAGTTTTACCCTTTCTTCAATATGTCCTCACCCTGGAGGTGCAGCAGTTCAGCATGACATTCTCTGGTGTCTAGTAGGTCCTTCATCAGGCCCGAGAGCCCAAGAAATTCAGCACCATAATAAGTTGCCTGTCAGTTGCCTTATCTGTGACATCCCCATGCACTGGAAGTCAATGTTTTCAATGCTGCAGGGTTGCACCAGCAGCAGCATGCCTTCAATGAATACCTTTGCAATTATGAACAAGTATAGGCTCTGGGGAGCTGGATTTGATTCACCTTGTCAATGGCTCATCATTCAGAATGTGTGCATCATTTTGCCATCTTTTGAGGAAGCGACCAAAATGGTGAGCCAGGACAAGGGTGGGATTAGTGATACAATCCTTCACCCTCTCAAAAGTGGGGACCCCATGTGTTCTTGATAGTTCAGGCTGGCCACTGGCTCTTGCACAGTATTTGCTTGAGCCTATTGTTTCCCTTGCAGTAAGTGTGCTGTCTGAAAGGGCCTTTAGTGTAGCTGAAGGTTTGGTTATGGAGAGGCAAATCCACCTTTCTCTTGATAGTGTGGACCGGCTCACTTTCATTAAAATTAACCAGTCTTGCATTACCAATGCATAAAGAACCCCGGCTGCTGATGTTATGGAATAAGCTTACATTGTTATTCCCCCCCCCCAAAAAAAAAATTATCCTGCCATCATTACCAGCTATTCTGATGTGCTGGTCCTGTAAAGATACCACATAATGCTTCTGCAGCTGCACCATTGCTGCCAAATTTGTAATGCTTGATGCAAAGTAAATCCTGCACTGTGCCTCAATATTTATGGCCTATTTTGGTACTCCAACACTGTAAAGACTGCACACAACATTTTCACAGATGCACTTCAGGTGACAAATGTCTTTCTTTTAATGTTGCCGCAGGGTAAATCCTGCATTGTCTCTGCATTTGCAGAGTATTCAAATGCTTCAGCACTCAGAAATATGTGTGGCTATTGGCTCTCATATAATACATTTATTTTTATTTTAGGATAAAACCTGCCTTGCCTCTCCCACTTGTTATTGCATCCTAACCAAGTTGCTCACAGCCTGTTCAGCCATTGCACAATATTTGTGGCTGCTGCCTCTCAAATAATACATTCTATTTCAAGATAAAACCTGCCTCATCTCTCCCTCTTACATTGCATTATGACCAAGCTGCTTACATACTGTCTAGCCACTGAGCAATATTCATGGCTATAGTCTCTCAAATAATACACTCTAATTTCTATTTCAAGGTGAAACCTGTCTTGTCTTTATCCCATCTGTCCAATCTGTGGAAAAACACTGAATACTAATTAAAATAAATGATTCAAATATAATAGCTGAAAGATAAACAATACATTGATTCATTACAGGTATTTACTGAATTTATTGGCGTATAACACTCACTTTTTTACCCTGAAAATAGAGGGTAAACTGTGCCTGCGTGTTATACGCAAGGGGCTGTGGAAAGTTTTTTTCCTGAAACTTCCCTCTTAAAGTTAGGGTGCGTGTTATACGCCTGTGCGTGTTATACGCCGATAAATACGGTATATAATGCTATCAATGTGAAACCCACACAAGCAGCACACACAAACTCCATGCAGGTAGTGCCCCAAATGGGATTGAAACCAACGACCCTAGAACTGCTAGGCAGAAGTGCTAGTTACTTGGCCATTGCGCTCTCCACTTGCTCACTGTGCTGCCCATATATAGACCGAGATCTATAAAAATGCATACAATTCATAATTTTACTAAGTATCTTAGTCTGCTAAAACGGATAAGAATCAGTTCGAAGAATAAGAATATTGGTTTACTCATTCAATTCTATTCTCTTCATAGATGACTAAATTATATTATATTATTTCAATCAACTTAATTTCTCAATTACTTGTAGTCAAACAGCTGCCACAAAACTATGATTATGACACTTCATGCTGCATAATCTTATCCTATAATCTGCTAGGTTATCTATTTTCATTTACATTTATAAGAGGTACTTTCCTCAATGATTATACCTTTTTCTACTATACTATTGTACATGTTCTGTTAATGGAATATCTACTTCTATTATATTATTGTATATGCTCTGTTAATATAATTTCGTTGATAATTATAAAATTCAATAAAATATTTGAAACAGAAGAATATTGGTTTACTATCCATATGGATCTTTACATTTATTAACAATTCAATGTCCAGATTCAGACCCTTTGGGGCAATAGTGTTCAACTCAAAAATCTACTTTGACTCACATTTGGACATCTTTTTTATATAGTCTCCGCCTGTCCCGTCAGGAAAGACACTCGTTGTAAAAAAATGAATAGACCCGCCCCTTCTCACGTTCCCCATCAGGAGCGGACCTGATGGGGAACGTGAGAAGGGGCGGATCTATTAATTTGTTTACACTGAAGAGGAAGTTCCCCATCAGGTCCGCTCAGCCAAGACGTAGGCGGAGCCTAAGATACGAGGGCGCCCCCGCCCCCTCGTACCTCAGACCCCGCCTACATCATTAGCTGAGCGGACCTGATGGGGAACTTCCTCCGCAGTGTAGGTCCGCTCAGCCAATGACATTTCGAGCTGAGACTGCAGCGACCCCCACACATTTATTTTTATTTTTTATCAATGACTCTTCTCTGTATTGCCGGGAGCCGACAATTCATTATAGCCGCGAGTGCTTTTAAATGACTTTTTTTCCTTCAGAAATTACATTTTGTGCAGGGACAGTTCTAAGCAAGGGACACAAGCGCTGCTTTACAGGCATACTGTACACCCCCCCAGGTACGAAATTTAAAGGAATATTTCACTTTTTATTTTTCACTTTATGCATTATTAAAATCACTGCTCCTGGAAAAACTGCAGTTTTTAAAACTTTTTTTTGCATTGATATATGTCCCCTGGGGCAGGACCCGGGTCCCCAAACCCTTTTTAGGATAATAACTTGCATATTAGCCTTTATAATTAGCACTTTTATATTCAAACGTTCGAGTCCATTGTATTTAATAGGGTTCTAAAGTTCACGGAAACTTTAGGTCTGTTCGCAGGTTCTGGTGCGAACCGAACAGGGGGGGTGTTTGGCTCATCCCTACTCCTGGCTTCTTAGCCACCCGATCCCGAGTGGGTATAGCTCACCCGGATAGTCACCCAATGGCACTAGCAGCCGGTATGTAGCTCGAACAGTCAATCAGATTCCCTTAATGGATGCGATCGAGAGATCCCCTGCCACAGAATCTATAGTGTCCCGAACCTGCTAATGGTTACGTGGTTAGATCCCTTTTCGGATGGATGACATTCCTCCAGAGAGTTACTGGGCCCCTTCCTTCACTGTGATCTCTCACCAGTCCTTCGGAACGGTCCTCCCCCAGCCTCCTCTTCCAGAAGCAGGTCCCCTTGCAAGGCGGCACCCTGGGATTCTTCTTCCCCGAAGTGGGTTTCAGCTAAAGGTGCTGGGCCCAGGGCTGAAGTTGCAGTCCCAGGACTATAGGTGCCTGGGACTGAGGTGCACGCGGCCCCATGGCCTGGAGGGCCATGCACTCAAACTTGGACTCCAGAACATAGGTTCCCCCGGGTACAGGTCCCGGGGTAGCAACTCCTTTTTTTTTCCAATTACCACTCTAATCACCCCTAAATTTAGTATAGCTGCCCCTAAATTTGGGACCCCCGCTACATGTAGGATTGTGAATTGAATTTAAAAATAAATGTCATATCAAATGAACTACGTTGATTCTCTTGCACTTTCCTGTCAGTCAAGAGCTGTTCTCTGGGTGTGTTTATGCAATTAAATGCCCATGTCACAAACACTATATAGGGCATATTAAAAGGGAACAGAGAACCTAGATCAGAGAGCATTGCTGTAAAATATTAGGCATAGACTGCTTAGACCTGTTCTTAGTAATGCCTGCTACTGACCAATTTTACTAATCTGTATCTGAGGGCAGAAGCACCGGCATTTTGGTGGCAGCACCAGCATGTTTTGGTGGCAGTCAGCATGTAAACAAATGCTTGGCCGTAATAGGTGTCCAATAAATTCTACATTGTGAGGAATGTCCCCCCCCCCGCCATGTGTCATAAGTTTACCTGTTATTGCTTGGTGCCTGGAACCACTATGGTGGGAATCAGGATGAAGAATGAAATGTATGAATCCAGAAGAGCTCAGCTCTGAGCACTCATGGGTTTAAAGGTGTTAAACCCCAGCTGCTATGGATGGAAAAGGAGCTGACTGAGCACAGTATGTTTGATAAGAGTAACTTAAAAAAAACTTTAAAAAAAATGTAAAAGGCCAGGCATACAAAAACAACAATTGATCGTGCACACCAGAGTGAGAGCAATAATTCTATTGCCATCATTCACTATTTTCTCTAATTTGAAGAGCCACAAAGACTCTTAAAGCGTTGCCTGTGAAAAATGTTGGTATTGTAGTTTTTTATAGTAGAGTTTCATGGGCACATGGGCAATTTTGAGGATTGACATATTTGGTATTCATTTACTTGACACAACCTCATTGTTTATAGTTTATTAAATATGTGGATATTGTTTTGAGTTTATTTTAACAAAAATTATTCAGTTAAGAGTATTTTGTGTTTTTTTGTGTTATTTTTTACTGAAAATATAAGAATATATATAAAAAAATAAATATAGTAATGGAAAAGAAGGGGCTCTAGCAGCACAAGGGCTTTGGTATTCGACAAACCTGTAAATGAAAAGATTTTTCATGCCGCCTTTGAAGCCATATGAAATAGACCCTCTCGCCACTGAAGGTTTAAATAAAAAAAAAAAAACACTTTTTAGCATTGAAACAAATCACCAATTGCAGTGTCTGATTTTCTATGCCTTTTGACACTAGCTTGCCCATTTGCCCTAAAAATAGAAAAAAATTACTATAGAGATTAGTCACCTGTAAATTTCAATGCAATTTCCTCAATATTATGATTCACCAAGCTAATTTTAGAACAGAGCAGATGCAGATACCTTATTTTGGACTTTACTGATGCCCACAAAATAGAAGCAAAGGTAGCAGCAGCATCCTTTGAAAGAACATATGACACAACTATCCAGATGTTATGGTGAGATTGTTATTTGCTTGGAATTTTAAATGGAAAGTACTGTATGGATCAGTACTTTTTCATAGAAATATTACATATTGTATCAGTATTTAAAATTTTCCTTTCAAGCAAGCAGGTGGTGTTCTAGGCTGCTTTTCATTTACTTTTCAGCGATCCTTATCTGCTTTGCTGAGTGGTAATAAGCCCAAAAGCAAACATTTATTATATTGCACCTTACCAATTCTAAGATGTGATGGCTGTATTCGTTTTCTTTTTTAGGCTTTCCTGCTTCTAGATCCAGCCAGTAAGCCTGTAGTTTTTCAAAAGAATAAGCTCTCCTGCAAATTTATTGGTTTACAGAGATGAGACAAACCATTTACCATTGACAGGGGTGCTTGCAATGGTCAGCTTTTATTTATTCATATGAATCCTTTATCCCAAAATAAAATAAAAAACTGTTTACTGTAACTGCTTATAAAGTTTGGCTTCAATCTGTTATGCCCTGTACACACGATAGGATTTCCGATGGAATAAAATCCGATGAAGCTGACTTCCATCAGTCTTGCCTACACACCATCAGTCAAAAATCCGACCGTCCCAAACACCGTGACGTAAAACACTCAGAGGAGCCGAGAAAAATGAAATTCAATGCTTCTGAGCATGCGTCGACTTGATTCTGAGCATGCGTGGGTTTTTTCTCAGATGGAGTTCCCCACAGACGATCGGAATTTGCTATCGGATTTTTTTCCATCGGTAAAATTTAAAACATGTTCTATTTTTTTTATACAGATGGAAAAAAGACTGATGGGGCCCACACACTATCGGTTTGTCCGATGAAAAAAGTCCATCTGTCTTTTTTCATCATAAAAACCGATCGTGTGTACGCGGCATTAGTGTATTTAAAACGGCTGGTATATTTAACACTCCTCTCACCATAGACTGACAATGCTGCTGTCCAAATGTGCCCCCTGTGCTCCTTCATCCAGTGGGGAGGGGACTCTAATACAGGAGGTGTTACTGGCCAGATCACCAGGTGAAAACAGAAGGGGGGGGGGTTAAAAAAAAGAAACCTAATGCAGCCACCACATAATCATTGTTAAGCTGCAATATATTACATTTTTGGTTTTGGGTTTAATATCGCTTTAATAGCTCAAACATCTATGCACATAGTAAAAGATCTGGGCAGTTACTCATCCTCCAGGATAATCCAACGGACAACAAAGAGGAGGCACTCTACATCAGTAATCCTTGTTAAAGGTACCACATCTTAGACAATTCATATAAATACTGTATATAGCCTAACAGAAAAAAAAAAAAAAGCACTTTAAAGGTACCAATTTAAAGCACAAGTATGGTGAGACCCCTTTTCTGTGGGTAATATACTGGATGGTTGGATGTGATTACCACTGGGAACACCATCCTTTTTTTACATTATATACAACTGAGATTATCATGTTATTGTTGTTCATGAGACAATTACCCCCCATTTCTTCCTGAAGAAGCAAACGATGACCCGAAAAAACGTATTGAAACTTTCTGATATCCCAATACTCACCTGAACCAACAATGAAATCATGGACTATGAAATATTTATATATAGTCATACTTTATTGTATTAGGATGTCTAGGGTGAACTACTGTACATGAAATGCATATGTATAAGAAACAGAAAGAAATACACATTTTATCTTGAATACTTTTAAAAGAAAAATGTTTGACTTTATATATAGTGTGCTTTGAATTGGTACCTTAAAAGTCCTTAGTATTAGGTGGATTTTTAAGGCACAACATGAGACATGTACACAAGTTTCTATGAAATTTCTATTTTATTTAACACCATTAAGAGATATAGGAATAAAAAATAGGCTTTGAAACAAAGCCAGCCAATAGGGGAAAACGGGACCCTTATGGGAAATGTGCATGTACCCTCAACTGAATCATGGACAAGATTGATAATCATTACACTAAATATGATACATAACATCCAAATGCTCTTGTACCAAGGGCGGTCAATGCATTTCGCTAAACAGTAGCTTCTTTAGGAACATTTATTGGGGGGTACAGACAAAATTATCTTAAAATAAACAATCTAAGTTAAAATTTGTACAAATTTCACATCTATATATCCGTAAGATGCTGTAGACATAGTTATATGGCTTACATTACAATATTTTTTCAGTCCCTGATATACCAGTCTGGGGGGGCGGACACAGGTGCTCAGGTGTGCTGACCCCAGGTGCATGGAAACAGGAGGAAGTTCTAGTTATAGAATTTATACAAAATTAGTACATGGGATGTTGAACCAAAGAAGCAACCACCCTATTACTATATTACAAATTCATGCCACTGCAAGTCAAGTAAGTTTGTTTTCTCATATATTCAGGGGTTTAAGGCCATCTTGGTTTTGTGAAGTTATGGGGGGGGGGGGGTTGGAGTTTACTAATATCTGCCCATGGGATGTACACATTTCTCCTCAGATTAACCGCTAGTTACCCTAACTCACTGGGTCTTACTGGTGCTGACTATCATCGTTTATATCTGTGGAATACTTGGACACTGATCCCTAATTGATTTGAGCAAGCATTTACCTGAAAAGATTCCAGACTGAATTCTAGAGGCTTTTTCAAGTAAGCCCCTTCCTTGTATTTGAACTTCTGAATATTGTAATAGGTGTGGTTGCTTCTTTGGTTCATATATATATGTATATGTAGCGGGGTCTCCTTTAAGGCCCCACGGACTACGTTACCCAGAACCCCGTTTGGCACCCAAGGTGCAATTGCCAACCGCAGAGACTCATGGGTGGGGTATAAAAGGGAAGGGCGAGGCTAAGCTCGGCCTCTTTGGACACCGCGCTGCTAGCAAGAGGACTCCCTGTGCGGATCTGCTACAAGTGCAAGGCCAAAGCCTGGGCCTTGCGCACTTCCAAAGAACCTTCCGAGCCTGTGTGGCACCTGATCTATATTTGCTTTACGGACATCAGTTGGACCGGAGACCTGGCTGTCGCAGACCCTGTGTGCGGAGACACAGCGGTGGAAGTCACGGACTAGGACTGAGTCCGGAGTGGTGAGAGAGCACCTGCTCACAATTATAGCCGAGTACTTTGTTAGGCCTATTGACTGCCTAGGCCCATCGTACTATACTTGCTATCCTGACCGGAGACTAGTTCCAGAACTGAGTTATATAGTCTCCGGGGAGTTGTTTCCATTACCATAAACCATTATTTGGATTTCCAAATTGTTGTTCCTGTATGTGCACCACCGATCATCTTGCATGCGAAGATTCCTCACCTTAAGACTGAGCTTTAACTAAGTCAGGCCTGACTGGAGGGTAGAACTTTACTGAGCGCCATATTGTTCACAGTGAGATTAGCTGCATGCGGTGTATGATCTATTTCTATACAGTAGTTGACTAGTGTCATTATTACTGCAGGGCTCTGCATGTATGTGATGTATTGTATTGATCGTTAACTTTTATACTCAAAGTAAATCTGATATAGTTAATCATTCCGGTATTAGTGTCAATTACTATATTTTACAACCGTTTGCATTACTGTGGGATTGCTCTTAGACTGGTACAGAGCTATACTAATACCTCATTCCCTAGACTAGCTGTGCCAGAGGAGGGTCAAGTAGATTGCCGGGGTTGGCAGTGCTGTGTACAGGGCCTGAAACAAAACCAGCGGCTCTCTTAGTTTGGGGGTATCGCTACATATATATTCTATAACTAGAACTCCCTCCTGTTTCCATGCACCTGCCCTGGGGTCGGCACACTTGAGCCCCTGTGTCCGCTCCCCAGACTGGGATATCAGGGACGAAAAAAATACCACCATGTAAGCCATATAATTATGTCTACCACATCTTATGGATATATTGATGTGAAACGAATTGTACAAATTTTAACTTATGTTTGTTTGTTTTAGGATAATTTTGTCTGTACCCCCACAATCAATCGGTACTGAAGAAGCTACTGTTTAGTGAAACGCATTGACAGTCTTTGGGACAAGAGCATCTGGATGTTACTGTATGTATCATATTTAGTGTAATGATTATCACTCTTGATTCAGTGGAGGGTACATGCACATTTCCCATAGGGGTCCCATGTTCCCCTATTGGCTAGCTTTGTTTTAAAGCCTATTTTTTATTCATATGTTTTTTAATGATGTTAAATAAAATATACATTTTATAGAAACTATTGTGTACATGTCTCATGTTGTGCTTTAACCAGTTAACAACCACCTGCCGACAAATAACGTCGACAAGGTGGTTGCTTAACTCTGGGAGGACGTTATATAACGTCCTCCCAGAATCGCGCTCCCGCGCGCCCGCTGGGGAGCGCACACGGGAAACTCCGTGACCGCCAGGTCCAGAGGACCTGGCGTATCACGAATCGCGGTAAATCGCCGCTGATAGCGGCCGTTTACCACGTGATCGCTCCGTCAAATGACGGAGCAATCACTTGTAAACAGACCGGCGTCATGTGATGACGCCGGTTCCTCTCTCCCCTCTCTGTACCGATCGGTACAGTGTGAGAGGGGAGGGGGAGAGAGCGGATGACAGCAGCAGCACTGTGGGCTGGATCTGTGACAATTGCAGTCACAGATCCAGCCATCCATCCATCCCTGCTCAGCCATCCCTGTGCAATACCCTGCCAATACTCTGCAAAATACCCTGCCAATACTCTGCAAAATACCCTGCAATACCCTGGTGCAATACTCTGCAATACCCTGGTGCAATACTCTGCAATACCCTGGTGCAATACTCTGCAATACCCTGGTGCAATACTCTGCAATACCCTGCGCAATACTCTGCAATACCCTGCGCAATACTCTGCAATACCCTGCGCAATACCCTGCAAAATACTCTGCAATACCCTGCGCAATACTCTGCAATACCCTGCGCAATACTCTGCAAAATACTCTGCAATACCCTGCGCAATACTCTGCAATACCCTGCACAATACTCTGCAATACCCTGTGCAATACCCTGCACAATACTCTGCAATGCTCTGCAATACCCTGCAATACCCTGCACAATACTCTGCATCACCCTGCGCAATACTCTGCAAAATACTCTGCAAAATACTCTGCAATACCCTGCGCAATACTCTGCAATACCCTGCGCAATACTCTGCAATACCCTGCACAATACTCTGCAATACCCTGCACAATACACCCTGTGCAATACTCTGCAATACCCTGCGCAATACTCTGCAATACCCTGTGCAATACCCCCTGTGCAATACCCCATGCAATACCCTGCCATACTCCGCAATGCGCTGCCATACTCCGCAATGCCCTGCCATACTCCGCAATGCCCTGCAATACTCCGCAATGCCCTGCAATACTCCGCAATGCCCGGCAATACTCTGCAATAACCACTTCCCGCCCGCCGGCCGTCATATGACGTCCTTGACTTTGTGCGGGGATATCTGAATGATGGGAGCAGCTACAGGCATCATTCAGATATTAGCTTTTTCAGCCGGCGATTCCCTACACCATAACCACAATCATAGTGGCTGTTCCGCTGCTTGATCATTCTTACGGGAGGCGAGAGGGGATGTCCCCCCCCCGCCGCCCTCCGGTGCTTATACCGACTCACCGCTACGATCAAAGTCAGGATTGTTTTGTTTTTTTGGGGGTTTTTTCAGGTTTCCCAGCCTAGAGGTGAGATGTGGGGTCTTATTGACCCCATATCTCACTGTAAAGAGGACCTGTCATGCCATATTCCTATTACAAGGGATGTTTACGTTCTTTGTAATAGGTATAAAAGTGCTAAAAAAAAATTTGGGGCGGAAAAACATGTCAAACTAAAATAAATAAAGTAAAATGAACAATAAAAAAAAAATATTTTTTTAAAGCGCCCCTGTCCCCGTGAGCTCTCATACAGAAGCGAACGCATACGTAAGTCCCGCCCACATATGAAAACGGTTTTCAAACCACACATGTGAGGTATCTCTGCGAACGTTAGAGCGAGAGCAATCATTTTGGCCCTAGACCTCCTCTGTAACTCAAAACATGTAACCAGTAAAAATATTTAAAGCGTCGCCTATGGGGATTTTTAAGTAGCGAAGTTTGGTGCCATTCCACGAGCGTGTGCAATTTTTAAGGGTGACATGTTAGGTATCTATTTACTCGGCGTAACTTCATCTTTCAGATTATGCAAAAACATTGGGCTAACTTTACTGTTTGTTTTTTTTAAGCACAAAACATTTTTTTTCCGTAAAAAACGCGTTAAAAAAATTGCTGCGCAAATATCGTGCGAGATAAAAAGTTGCAACAACCACCATTATATTCTCTAAGGTCTTTGCTCAAAAAAACATATATAATGTTTTGGGGTTCTATGTAATTTTATAGCAAATAAATGATGATTTTTACATGTAGGAGAGAAATGTCAGAGTTGGCCTGGGTGCTCCAGAACGCCTGAAGGTGCTCCCTGCATGTTGGGCCTCTGTATGTGGCCACGCCGTGTAAAAGTCTCACACATGTGGTATCGCCATACTCGGGAGGAATAGCAGAATGTGTTTTGGGGTGTAATTTGTGGTATGCATATGCTGTGTGTGAGAAATAACCTGCTAATATGACAATTTTGTGGAAAAAAAAAAAGAGAAAAAAAAATCTTGATTTTGCAAAGAATTGTGGGAAAAAATGACAACTTCAAAAAACTCACAATGCCTCTTTCTGAATACCTTGGAATGTCTTCTTTCCAAAAAGGGGTCATTTGGGGGGTATTTGTACTTTTCTGGCATGTTGGGGTCTCAAGAAATGAGATAGGCCGTCAGTACTTCAGGTGTGATCAATTTTCAGATATTGGCACCATAGCTTGTGGACTCTATAACTTTCACAAAGACCAAGAAATTTCCACCAATTTGTACTTATTTTTACCAAAGATATGTAGCAGTATAAATTTTGGCCAAAATTTATGAAGAAAAAATAGTAATTTGCAAAATTTTATAACGGAAACGAAAAAAAAAACATTTTTTTACAGAATTTTCAGTCTTTTTTCTCTTATAGCGCAAAAAATAAAAAACCCAACAGTGATTAAATACCACCAAAAGAAAGCTCTATTTGTGTGAAAAAAAGGACAAAAAATTCATATGGGTACAGTGTTGTATGACTGAGTAATTGTCATTCAAAATGTGAGAGCACCCAAAGCTGAAAATTGGTCTGGTTATTAAGGGGGTTTAAGTGCCCCGTGGTCAAGTGGTTAAAAGTCCACCTAATACTCAAAGGAATTATCCATGTGAGATAATTTTTTTTCTGGTTTAATTAAGATGTTGGCATGCTCTAGAAAGCAATTTTTTTTCTTTAAAGTCCTTTCTTTTCTTTTTCTGTTAGGGAGTTATATACAATTACCCATCCTCCTCATGTTGAGTTCAGATGGTTCAAATAAAGGCTTTATGAAAGAGAGCCTAAAGTTAAACATCTTCTGCTATGCTTTCTTTTTACAAAACCCATAGTGTTTTATGAATCAGTTTTATAAAAATAGTTTTTATAACAAAATACATGTATCAAATAGAAACAACATACATTTATTTACTTTTTATAAGGCATTCAAATTAAAAAAGACTACTCAATACCTTATTTTAACAACACATGGTACTATAGGTGTAAAAGAGCTCAGATAAGCCAATACAAAAAGGAATTAGAGGCTGAGGGATTTCAATTTTAAGCCCACTCCAGAACAAATTTGAAGGAACTTCTACTATCTGATTCTCAGCTGGCACAGCCCAGGTCTCGTATCAGCATCTTCTTCTCTGTAGTCATTGGGAGTTGGCTGACTCCTCCAATATTCTTGCCACTGGCCATCAGCAATGAGTTATTAGGTCTTCCCATTGGTCGCTGTGTGTCCCTGCTCCTACAGCCCCTGTGATACATGATGGGGATATCTCAGGAGTTTGTGGGAGCAGCAACATGTCATTTTAACCTAAGTGAGAGTGGAAGTGGGGCCTGGGGCCAGAGTTGAATTAAAAAAAAAGTAGAAAAAAAAAAAAGATTTTTTATATCATGTATTATGGGGGTAGAGTACAGGGACCAAAGGTCATTTTTTTTGGAGTAAAAGTCCACTTCAAAGCGAAGTTCCAGTCGTTTTTTTGTTTATTAAAAGTCAGCAGCTACAAAAAGTGTAGCTGCTGACTAGGGATGAGCTTCGAGTTCGAGTCGAACTCATGTTCGACTCGAACATTGCCTGTTCGCCGAACAGCGAACAAATTGGGGTGTTCGCGGCAAATTCGAAAAATCTATGGGAGAAATCTAAAGTGCTAATTATAAAGGCTTATATGCAAGTTATTGTCCTAAAAAGTGTTTGGGGACCGGGGTCCTGCCCCAGGGTACATGTATCAATGCAAAAAGAAGTTTTAAAAACGGCCGTTTTTTCGGGAGAAATCATTTTAATAATGCTTAAAATGAAAAAATAAAAGTGAAATATTCCTTTAAATTTCGCACCTGGGGGGTGTGTATGATATGCATGTAAAGTGGCGCATGTTTCCTGTGCTTAGAACTGTCCCTGCAAAAAATGTCATTTTTGAAAGAAAAAAAGTCTTTTAAAACTGACTGGCGGCTATTAATGAATTGTCGGCTCCCGGCAATACATACAAAAGTCATTGATAAAAAAAAAAAAAAAAAAAGCGTGGGGGTTCCCCAGAATTCAATTACCAGGCCCTTCAGGTCTGGAATGGATATTAAGGGGAACCCCACCGCAAATTTAAAAAAAATTTGACGTGGGGTTCCCCCAAATATCCATTCCAGGCCCTTCAGATCTGGCATGGATTTTAAGGGGAACTCCACCCCAAATTTTAAAAAAATGGCGTGGAGTCCCCCTAAAAATCCATACCAGACCCCTTATCCGAGCACGCAACCTGGCCGGCCGCAGGGGAAAAGGGGGGGACGAGAGAGCGGCCCCCCCTCCCTCCTGAACCGTACCAAGCCACATGCCCTCAACATGGGGAGGATGTCCCCATGTTGATGGGGACAAGGGCCTCATCCCCACAACCCTTGCCCGGTGGTTGTGGGGGTCCGCGGGCGGGGGGCTTATCGGAATCTGGAAGACCCCTTTAACAAAGGGGACCCCCAGATCCCGGCCCCCCCCTATGTGAATTGGTAAGGGGTACATTGTACCCCTACCATTTCACGAAGAAAGCGTAAAAAAATGTTTAAAAAAAACACACAAACACCTTGAAAAAGTCCATTATTTAAAATAATATAAAAAAAAAAAAACATTCCAGCGCTGAAATCCAGTGTCCCGCGGCGATCCCGATGTCCAGCGCTGTCCTTCATTGGTTGTGCCTGAGCGGACCTGATGGGGAACTCCCTCTCAGTATTTTAAATGTATAGACCCGCCCCTTCTAAAGTTCCCCATCAGGTCCGCTCCCTCGGTATGTCGGACCCGCCTACGTCATTGGCTTGAGCGGGGAACTTCCTTCACTGTGTAATTTAAATTTACATAGTGAAGGAAGTTCCCCGCTCAAGCCAATGACGTAGGCGGGCCCGACATACCGAGGGGGCGGACCTGATGGGGAACTGCTCTCACTTTAGTAATACATGTATAGACCCGCCCCTTCTCATGTTCCGCATCTGGTCCGCTGAGCGGACCTGATGGGGAACTTTAGAAGGGGCAGGTCTATACATTTAAAATACTGAGAGGGAGTTCCCCATCAGGTCCGCTCAGGCACAACCAATGAAGGACAGCGCTGGACATCGGGATCGCCGCGGGACACTGGATTTCAGCGCTGGAATGTTTTTTGTTTTTTTTTTTAAATAAAGGACTTTTTCAAGGTGTTTGTGTGTTTTTTTTTAAAAAAAATTTACGCTTTCTTCGTGAAATGGTAGGGGTACAATGTACCCCTTACCAATTCACATAGGGGGGGCCGGGATCTGGGGGTTAAAGGGGTCTTCCAGATTCCGATAAGCCCCCCGCCCGCAGACCCCCACAACCACCGGGCAAGGGTTGTGGGGATGAGGCCCTTGTCCCCATCAACATGGGGACATCCTCCCCATGTTGAGGGCATGTGGCTTGGTACGGTTCAGGAGGGAGGGGGGGCCGCTCTCTCGTCCCCCCCTTTTCCCCTGCGGCCGGCCAGGTTGCGTGCTCGGATAAGGGGTCTGGTATGGATTTTTAGGTGGACTCCACGCCATTTTTTTAAAATTTGGGGTGGAGTTCCCCTTAAAATCCATGCCAAATCTGAAGGGCCTGGAATGGATATTTGGGGGAACCCCACGTCAAATTTTTTTTTAATTTGCGGCGGGGTTCCCCTTAATATCCATTCCAGACCTGAAGGGCCTGGTAATTGAATTCTGGGGAACCCCCACGCTTTTTTTTTTTTATCAATGACTTTTGTATGTATTGCCGGGAGCCGACAATTCATTAATAGCCGCCAGTCAGTTTTAAAAGACTTTTTTTCTTTCAAAAATGACACTTTGTGCAGGGACAGTTCTAAGCACGGGAAACATGCGCCACTTTACATGCATATCATACACACCCCCCTGGTACGAAATTTAAAGGAATATTTCACTTTTATTTTTTCATTTTAAGTATTATTAAAATCACTGCTCCCGAAAAAACGGCCGTTTTTAAAACTTATTTTTGCATTGATACATATCCCCTGGGGCAGGACCCGGGTCCCCAAACACTTTTTAGGACAATAACTTGCATATCAGCCTTTATAATTAACACTTTAGATTTCGAACGTTCGAGTCCATTGTATTTAATAGGGTTCTAAAGTTTACACGAACATTTTGTCTGTTCGCAGGTTCTGGTGCGAACCGAACAGGGGGGTGTTCGGCTCATCCCTGCTGCTGACTTTTACTAAACACAAACTCACCTATCTCACGATCCAGTGATGCGGCTGCCTAAACCCTCGGTTCTCTTCCTGAGCTCTCCCCGGCGCCGTCCTGAAGAAGCTACTGTTTAGCGAAATGCATTGACCGCCCTTGGGACAAGAGCATCTGGATGTTATGTATCATATTTAGTGTAATGATTATCACTCGTGTTCATGATTCAGTTGAGGGTACATGCACATTTCCCATAGGGGTCCCGTTTTCCCCTATTGGCTAGCTTTATTTCAAAGCCTATTTTTTATTATGTTTTTTAATGATGTTAAATAACATTGACATTTTATATAAACTATTGTGTACATGTCTCATGTTGTGCCTTAAAGTCCACCTAATACTCACAGGAATTATCCATGTGAGATCATTTTGTTTGTGGTTTAATTAGGATGTTGGCACACTCTAGAAAGCATTTTTTTTTCTTTAAAGTCCTTTTGTTTCCTTTTCTGTTTGGGAGTTATATACAATTACTCATCCTCCTCCTGTTCTGTTCATATGGTTCCAAATAAGGGCTTTAATCAATGAAAGAGAGCCTAAAATTAAACATCTTCTGCTATGCTTTCTTTTTACAAAACCCATAGTGTTTTATGAATCTGGTTTCATGGGTGCACCCAGTGTTAAAAAAATATTTTATATAACAAAATACATGTATCAAATAGAAATAGCATACATTTACTTAATTTTTATAGGGCATTAAAATTAAAAAAGACTACTCAATACCTTGTTTTAACAACACATGGTACTATAGGTGTAAAAGAGCTCAGATAGACCAATACAAAAAGGAATTAGAGGCTGAGGGATTTGAATTTTAAGCTCACTTCAGAACAAATTTGAAAGGAACTTCTACAATCTGATTCTCAGCTGGAACAGCCCAGGTCTCGTATCAGCTTCTTCTTCTCTGTAGTCATTAAGAGTTGGCTGTCTCCTCCAAGATTCTTGCCACTGACCATCAGCAATGAGTTACCAGGTCTTCCCACTGGTCGCTGTGTGTCCCTGCTTCTACAGCCCCTGTGATACATGATGGGGATAGCACGAATGTGTCATTTGAACCTAGGTGAGAGTGGTTGGGGGTAATAAACATTACTCGATCTTTCTATTATTTACATATATACTTTTTCCATAGAAATGTAACAGCGAACTCGCCTCAAACCCCTGAAGAAGGAAGCATACCTACCATAATCGGAACTATATGCCTTTTATGTTTTTCCGTAACATGTAGGGTTGGTCGCATGTATATATACCCTTTTTTTCTGATTTGCATCATATTATGCATTGCGCCTTTTGAGCAGCTGTTTATCGTATTCTGTATTCCATGATTGTTTTTAGCATTCTCTATTATATATTTATTTTTTCTAATTTTTCATATTAAACTATTTTTATACTATTTCCATTGTGTTATCCTGAATTGGCTTCCTGCCCATACAATCCCCTTGGGGCCTCCATTTTCTCTTCCTGCAAATATTGTGGTAGGAAGTCTCAGGACTAACTATAATCTCATTGTAGTTTCTCCAACATATATTCTATTTTAACCTAGGTGAGAGTGGAAGTGGGGCATGGGGCCAGAGTTGAATTTTTTTTAAATAAGGAGAAAAAAAATATTTTTTTATATTACGGGGGTGGAGTGCATGGAGCAAAGGTCATTTTATGGTGTTAAAGTCCACTTTTAAAGCAGGGTTCAGTCGTTTTTGTGTTTATTAAAAGTCAGCAGCTACAAAAAGTGTAACTGCTGACTTTTAATAAACACACACTCACCTGTCCAACAATCCAGCTATGTGGTCGCCCGAGCCCTCGGTTCTCTCCCTCGCCTCTCCCTGGCACCAGTATTACAAGAGTGGGCACCCGACTGTGACAGCTTGCGGCTTCACAGCCGGGTGCACAATGTGCATGCGCGAGTCATGCTGCGCCTCCTCAATGGCCGGGCAATATTCTGGGACTTGTGACGTGTCCCAGAAGATTGCAGGGAGGGAGGGGGAGAGGAGAATTTCCGCTCGAGTCGCCTAGGCGGCCCGAATGTAAGTGGGAGCGGGGGTACCTGTCCAAACTAGGTACCTGCTCTCCCCAAAAAAATGACATGCCAAATGTACATGTTCCTCGCTTCAAATCTTAAAAAATGTCTCACGTTCGACTTTAAATAACAGCTTTTTTTTTAAACAAACCCTGTAGTTTTATTGTATTTGTGATACTGCAGAACAGCTTTAACCACCACACTATTTCACTGTCATTATTTGAGGTCTTGTGCTTGCTGAATAACTTTTATGCTTTTTATGCACATAATAAAATGCAAAACAGAATAATGATTATCACGTTTTCAACAGGTAAGCTTAACCGTCTCCACTGCAATCTTCAGAATTGCTTGTGTATTACTTTATTTCGCAAACACACATTTGAAGAATACAATAACATCCTCTGAATTTACAGCACCCTTTAACTCATTTTTTCCAAGGAGCGCTCATTTACATAAACAGATAATCCAAGATAAAAATTTCCATTAGACAGAGGTGAAATGGATCAATTTTCCCTGCCAAGACAAATCTTAAATCTCCAGCAGATATGGTCATTATTGCAGTAGCCCCATTTTAGAAAAAAAAATGTATTAAAAAAAATCAGCAGACAGTAGCCATTTCCAGATTTCCAATTATCTTTAAGAAAAGCTTATTCTGTGGACAATAAAGCACATTACTGCACAATATGATACAGTCCATAAAGATCACAATGTTTTATGAAAGGTTAAAGAAAGCTCAGCACATTTAGGGAATGTCATAACCCACAAAGTCTTTGAAGACTGAAGCCGTGAGTACAAGTCTTGCCTGGAAAACAATCTGCTTTATTGAAGGTAATATTCATGCTAATTGATTTGGGGCTTTCTTCTCAGAAGAACCTGATGTATGTAAAATAAAATATAAATATACCATAAAACCTGGCACTCTGATCAGACAGTTCACAGGATGAAAAAAGAAATTCATATCATTGAGAGCTTAGAAATTGTCTACTTTTATGACGCTGTGTCGGGCTATTTGTACAAAAATAAGTACATAGAACCCATGCAATGCCATATACAATTTTCATTTAATTGAATTAACTCCAATTGGTTGATTTATTTAAGGAGTAGGATATGTTATTTTTATAAGTGACTAGTCATGTATGTTAGTGAATATGGTAAAGATAGGCTCACTTGAAATATCTAATTATGTGTTTGTAGTTGATTCTCCATTCCTTTACTAAATCAATCCACCAGAGTGTAAGTATTACCAAATATGAAGGATTTCAATGTAATGGTGTCAAATTTGGCAGTATATGGATAGCCTACCTTCTGCCCTAGAGGTGCTGAGAGGAAGAGATTTAGGAGGCGGTGTCAGCACAGGAATCACTGCTTGCAGGCAGTAAGGTACCATAAGATATGTAGTCCTTAAAGAGGAAGTGTGGGAATAGAAAAAACCAACTACATCTATACTCACCTTCCTGATGCAGCATCAGTGTGATGCTGCAGCTGTCTCCTATTGACTTTAAGCCCAAGAACTGAGCGATCACATGACAGCTGATTATTTAATTCTTTGTCTTCCTGGAGCAGAGAGCAGTGACTGTCAGTCACTTCTCTACTTTCTGCCCCTCCAACGCTCACTAAGGATCCGGGCTGAGGAGGATGCGGGAGCGGCTGGCTTAAGCCTAGTACACACAATGAGATTATCAGATGAATGATCGTTTTTTGCATGCTAGTCTCCATATAGAAAATTAAGAGGTTACTAAAGATTGCAAAAATTTGGAAGTGATGTAATGTATTGTATTTGTATTGTATTTTCGGATGAAAACTGTACTGATTAAATGAAAATCGTATGAGAATTTTTTTTGTCCTTGTCCCTTCTAATAATTTTGGATGAAAGCTGTGTTCTAATGATCAGATTATTGTATGATCGATTCAAAAGCAGTTATCTTTGTACAATTTTCTGATTGTGTGTACAGTAAAGTGACCAGATTTTTTAAATAAAATCCGGGGACATATTTTTTTTTTACTAGTAATGGCGGCAATTAGCGACTCTCTGCCCTTCGCTGCTGCCGCCCGCCTCACAGCCTGTCAAGTCTTATGGCCCGTACACACGATCTGAATATCGTACGACAGATCATACGACTTTTTTCACTTAATAGTCGCAAGTAGAAATTGAATAGGTCACTAAAGTCACGAAAATTCTCGTGCGACAGAAAAACATAAATCGGAAGTGATGTCATGTGTTGTAATGTATTTGTATTGTATTTTCGTACGACAACTATACTGACTAAACAAAAATCGTACGGTCTGGCATCGTACGAGGAAAATGTTCGTGCTTGTCCGATCGAATAATATCGGATGAACTATCGTGGTCGGCTCTCGAAAGTAGTGTACACAAAATCCGAAAATCGTACGATTCTTCCTTGGACGATCGTTTTCGTCGGATATTTAGATCGTGTGTACGAGCCATTACTCTCCGGGCCACGGCTACTACTGGGTGGGGAGCGGAGGAAGATCACTCCACCAGGGAGATAAGCAGGCAGGCGGCTGCCTGGGACAAGGCAGAAGAACATGCGAGCGGAGCTAAATGGGCAAGCACCCGAAACTGAAGAAATATTCCCTCCGCTCCGACAGCACATGATCATCAGAAAGGGGCACAGATAATGGAAAAAATACACCCCCTAAGCTAGTAGGAGCGGCGGAGCGGGGGGTGTGTAATTCAGATTTTTTATTTTTTTTATTCTGCACTGACTGTCTTTGAAATTGCCCCAGCCCCTGTTCAAATGGACAAAACCGGGGACAGACTTGGTCTGGGGACAGTGTCTTCACCGGGGATGTCTGGTACAGGTCTTTGGGCTCTCAGCAGTGCATTGAGTGGCTGAGTCAGCTGTTATTCAGGCATCCAGGTGAATCCCAGCAATATTGTTGGGATCCTTCCAGAGCCTGGAGTGGCCTTGTGACGACAGCCAACAACAGACTTTAGCTCACCACTGTCAGCTGATTCTGGGTCACAAGAGAGCACAAGTAATTGTATTCCTGTGACCTAGAAGAGAAGTATGGCCAAAAAAGCTTTGGCCATAATTCTCTTTTAAACAGACTCTACCCTGTAGTTCCCCTCCCATCACACACACTGATAGGGTTTGTGTCCATCTTAAGCTCCAGGCTTCGGGCAGTCCCTTGGCATCATTATGTGCAGTGCAGGGCTGTAGCCGGACTGAGAGAGCCTTAAGCTGGTCATAGTTGGATCGAATCTCGGCCGGTTTAGTAGGGACAGTCGAGATTCAATCTTTATATGGGCAGGCTGGTTGTATTGAAATTGACCCATTGATTGGCTTTAGTACAACTGCCTGTTGGATCTTTTGCATACGATCACTGTCGGTGGCTATAGTCATTGTGTGCTGCCGGGAGGTAAGGCTCCCTGCTGGCAGAACACAATAGTGCTTTTGTCTAATTGACTGACATAAAAAGTATCTGATCTTTCTCTGCTACAGATATTAATATAAGCAAATAATCAGAATAATTGAAAGAATTATGACCAAAGCTGATTTGGCCATACTTCTCCTTGGGATCACAAGAGTTCACTTAGTTCTGCACTCCTGTGTCCCATATTCAGCCGACAGCGGCTGTACAGTCCCTGTACAGTCAGTAAGTGTGTAAAGGTAGAGGTGAGGTGTGAAACATGTGGTGTATTAATTTTCAGATTGGTGGAAAATACACACAGACACGTTTATTTATATTTTAAAGTAGACTTTATTTTGCAAGTCACATTGCAATATATCAATGATAAAAATATTTTTAATGCATTGTTACACATACTCAATGCTGTATCCTGGCCTAGGCCAACAAGGCCCAGGCCTATGGCAGTACTTTGCAGGGGGGCAGCACGTAAAGAGTCTCTGCCGGCTTGCGCTACACTGTTATGCCTTGTACACACAATCGGAGTATCCAATGGTCTAAAATCCGATGGAATTTTTCATCGGAATTCCGTTTAAGCTGTCTTGCATACACACTGTCAGACTAAATTCCAACCGTCCAAAATGCGGTGACGTAAAACACTCAGACGAGCCGAGAAAAATTAAGTTCAGTGCTTCTGAGCATGCGTCGACTTGATTCTGAGCATGCGTGGGTTTTTTCTCCGTTGGAGTTCCACACAGACGATCGGAACTTCCTATCGTTTTTTTTTCCATCGGAAAAATTTAAAACATGTTCTATTTTTAAACATCGATGGAAAAAAGTCCGATGGGGGCCACACTTGATCGGAATTTCCGATGAAACAAGTCCATCTGACTTTTTTCATCGGAAATTCTGATTGTGTGTACAAGGCATAAGTGTAGCGCCAGTCTTATGGGGCGGACTGGGCTGAGAAGCAAATTAGTCTAGCTCCCCCATAAAGCAGCCGCACTGCTTACGGTATGCGGGCGGCTGGCATTCCGCAACTGTGGGGGGGACGCTGCTTCTAATTTTGTCTATCCTATCATCCTGGACCACAAACCTTCCTCACTGTGCTCTATGTTTTCTGCTGCACCATTGGCATGGTTATATCTTTAGTCCTCGCCATCAAATTATCCGAAAATTGTGTTTAATTAGAACTATAGACAACACTTTTTTTTTTTCATTTTGGATAGCGTAAGGGAGGGTTATAGCCCCTGTCAGTTTATTTTTTACCATCCCTGTCCCATTGCAGAGATTTCCCTTCACTTCCTGCCCCATAGCCATACAGGAAGTGAGAGGAAATCTAGGTAAATTAAGGGAATTCATTGCCCCCCCCCCCCAGGCCCTAAGCCCCCACTCGAAAATTTCAGGATGGGTCTTTAACAGCAAGGGGTGTGGTCTTGACAGAAACAGGTGGGTCGTCTTTAAATTAGGGGGTGCACGAGTTTAGAAAAGGCTTAGGGCAGCAAAAAAACTAAATATACTAACATACTGCTGCATACATTTATATATGTTAAAAAAAAACACTAAAACCCGTCTATATGGTGGCGCTGCATGTTTTTTTATGGTAAAGAACTGAAAATGGTCTTTGATAACTCAGTACTCGGTGTAGAGCCAGCCGGGTACAGCTGCAACATCAGATCAATGTTGCAGCCATCTAGGTGAGTATATACGTTTGTTTTTGTAAACCCATACTTCTCTTTTAACAGAAAAGTTTTATATATGATAAGGCATAAAATAAGAGTGACATAAATATTAAAACCCAGGAGCTGAACTGCAATCTAGATGATTTTGTCTACTATCCTATCTCTACAAGCAAAGTCTGAGTTACTAGTATTAGTTAGTCACATTCAGTTGCACGTATTCTGCATTGATGAAGATATTTCCCTAATCATCCAAGTAGCTTCTTCAGCTCTTTTTAATCATTACAGAATAAGTCCAGTTGAATGTTACTAACTACTGCTAGGTATACCATGAACAGACCAGGATAAATGAGAACCTGCACAGCCACTTTTTAGTTCACCTAATAGGTGTTGAAAATACCAACAACTTGAGACAACATTCATTCATACAACATACTTTGGTGGCATTACCCACCTATTGAAAATCTTTGGTACATGAGCCATGAAAAAAAAGCACCTCTTTTATAAAGACTTCGCCAAGCTTTCAATCTGCTCAGTAGCATGTCACCATGTCACTTACAGTACATTTCATAAATGCAGTTCAAATTTTAATTAATTTAAAAACAAACAAAAAAATTATTAAAAAAACTCAGCAGTAACTTATGAGCGAAGCTTCACACAGCTTGGGAGCCAGCAAGTGGCTTGCTATGGGAGCACATGGGGAAGAGGAGGAGCCAAGGTCGCCAGGAGGGTGAGGAGGAGGTTAGGGGCTGCCCTGTGCAATATCATTGCACAGAGCATGTGAGTATAACATGTTTATTATTTTATTAAAAAAGAGGCTTTAGTAACACTTTAAGAGAAATAAAAACTATAATTACACATGTGTACTGTAATTCAAAAATCTGTGATAGAACAATTAGGCTAATGCCAATATTGAGTCCATGTGGCTTTAATGTGTTTAGTTCATATATCCATCACATCTCATTTTGTGAAATCAGTTTTTTAACCACTTAAGCCCCGGACCATTTTGTAGCTAAAGGACCAGAGGTGTTTTCAGAATTTTGCACTGCGCTGCTTTAACTGTAAATTGTGCGGACATGCAATGTTGTAACCAAACGAAATTTGCGTCCTTTTCTTCCCACAAATAGAGCTTTTTTTTAATGGTATTTGATTGCCTCTGCAATTTTTATTTTTTGCGATATAAACGGAAAAAGACCGAAAATTTGGAACAAAAATGATATTTTCTACTTTTTGTTATAAGAAAAATCGAATAAAATCAATTTTAGTCATACATTTAGACCAAAATGTATTCAGCCACATGTCTTTAGTAAAAAAAATGTCAATAAGCGTATATTTATTGGTTTGCGCAAAAGTTATAGCGTTTACAAACTAGGGTGCATTTTCTGGAATTTACACAGCTTTAAATTTATGACTGCCTATCTAATTTCTTGAGGTGCTAAAATGGCAGGGCAGTACAAAACCCCCCCAAATGACCCCATTTTGGAAAGTAGACACCAAGGAAATTGCTGAGAAGCATGTTGAGCCCATTGAATATTTCTTTTTTTGTCCCAAGTGATTGAATAATGACAAAAAAATAAAAAATTACAAAAAGTTGTCACTAAATGATATATTGCTCACACATGCCATGCTTATATGTGGAATTGCACCCCAAAATACATTCTGCTCCTTCTCCTGAGTATGGGGATACCACATGTGTGGGACTTTTTAGGAGCCTAGCCGCTTACGGGACCCCGGAAACCAAGCACCGCCTTCAGGATTTCTAAGGGCGCAAATTTTTGATTTCACTCCTCACTGCCTATCACAGTTTCGAAGGCCATAAAATGCCAAAATAGCACAAAACCCCCCCAAATGACCCCATTTTGGAAAGTAGACTTTTTTTTTTTGCACAAAGTTGTCACTAAATGATATATTGCTCACACATGCCATGGGCATATGTGAAATTACACCCCAAAAGCAGAGTTAGTTTCTTACCGGTAACTCTGTTTCCAGTAGTCTTCCAAGGCAGCCCTTGAGAGATGGAGCTCCTCCTCACAATCAGGAAACACATTGCCATTAATTTTTTCCTCCCCTTAAGAGGTGGTCCCTCAGGTCCCTGGTCAGTCATCCCCGAGAACCGAAGGCCGGAATCTGAAACGATATAATACACAACACAACCCCACGAGGTTAGACATTTTAGGGTGGGATCGTGCTGCCTTGGAAGACTACTGGAAACAGAGTTACCGGTAAGAAACTAACTCTGCTTTTCCCCCAGTCGTCTTCCAAGTCAGCCCTTGAGAGGATAACCAAGAACTCACCAGATCTAGGGTGGGACAACGGCTTGGAGGACTTTACTACCAAAAGCCTGATCCTGGCTGGAAATCAGATCCAGTCTGTAATGCTGAACAAAGGTCGAGAATCTTGACCAGGTTGCAGCCCTGCAGATTTGTTCTGGAGTGGCTCCTGCCCTTTCTGCCCATGAGGCTGTTGAAGCCCTTGTTGAATGAGCTTTAAGTTCTTTAGGTGGTGTAGTCTCCATGACCCTATAGCACTCTAGTATGGCTGTCTTGATCCATCTAGCTATTGTCCTTTTGGAGGCTTGTTTACCCTTTAGTTGGCCTGCGTATAAGACAAATAGGGCATCTGATGTTCTAAATTCATTAGTGATTTCTAAATATTGAAGTAGACACCTTCTGACATCAAGAAGACTTAGTTCCTGCTCTTTGCTGTTATTGGGAGAACTGCAAAATGAAGGCAAGACTATATTCTGGGATTTGTGAAAAGTTGACGTCACTTTTGGAGTAAATCCCGGATCAGTTTGAAGGACGATACGATCGTCATGAATCTTCAAAAAAGGTTCCCTAACGCAGAGGTCGTCAACCCCCGGTCCGCGGCCCAAAGCCGGGCCGTACCACCTCTCTAGCCGGGCCGCAACGCAAATGACACTGTCCGTGCCATACCGCCGCTATAGCCGGGCCATGGAGGAGACAGTCAGCGATGCAGCTGCCCGAGCAGAGAGATGACACCATCTCTCTGCGCTACACAGAGGCGCGCCGCTGACCCGCCCTAACATACGGCGCTGCAAGGCTACGCTACGCTACACAGAGGCACGGCCGGCCAATGAGTGAGAGAGAGAGAGAATTACCTCATCTCTCCGCCCACCCTCGCTATGTACCGGCTCAATGCATTCCCGCAATCTCTAACGGCTCCCCCTCACTTTCCTGTGCTGAGACTGTAAGTACAGTGGGCACTGCAGAGGGACTTGTATATTTTTTTTACTGGGACATTTAATGATTTTTTTATACTGGGACATTTAATGATGATTTTTTTTTATACTGGGACATTTAATGATGATTTTTTTTATACTGGGATATTAAATGTCCCAGTATAAAAAAAATGATTAAATGTCCCAGTATAAAAAAATCATTAAATGTCCCAGTATAAAAAAATCATTAAATATTTTTTTTATACTGGGACATTTAATAATATTTTTACACTGGGACATTTAGGGCCGGTTCACACTGCAGCAATGTCAGAGTTCGGATGTGATTCGCACCGCACTGCAGTGCACATCACATGCGATCTCTGTGCGATTTCAGCCATACAAATCGTATGGCTGAATTCGCATCAAACTCGCACAGGACCATTTTTTTTTGTCCGCAGCAGAATCGGATCGCATGGGTGTTCACACCCATGCGATCCGATTCCTGTCAGAGTTTGCAGATCGCACTGCGATATACGAACTGATTTGGGGGTGTCGTTAACTTTTAACTGACACTCCCAGCAGTTCACATAGGGCAATGTGAACTGCCACCGGAAAACCTGCGATGCGCAGTGGATTCGCAGGGTTCCCACACCGCAACAGTGTGAACCGACCCACACATCGTGATTCGTCCCCCCCTACTACTGGGCCTTGGAAAAATATTCTTCCACAAAACCGGTCCTTGGTGCCAAAAAGGTTGGAGACCACTGCCCTAACGGATAGAGCCTGTATTTCCCCTATCCTACGTGCCGTTGTGATGGCTACTAGGAAAACTGTTTTAAGAGTCAGTAATTTTAAAGATGTATCTTGTAGTGGCTCGAAGGGATGTTTAATGATTCCCCTGAGGACCACTGACAAATCCCAAGTGGGACATTTTTGTGTCTTGGGCTTTTTGTATTTTGCCAATGCCCTGCAAAAATGAGAGACCAAAGGGTCCTCTTGTAGTGTCCTTTCTAGATACACCGAGAGCGCTGCAATCTGTACTTTCAGAGTACTGAGCGCTAACCCTTTATCAGCGCCCTGCTGTAAAAAATTCAAGGATGGTGGGTGTATCCATTTTCAGTCTTTTATTTTCAGTGCACCAACTGTTAAAATTTTCTCCAGGTCTTTCTATAGATGGCTCTGGTGTTTGGTTTCCTAACGCTCAGAAGCGTTGTCACCACCTTATCTGAGAGTCCTTTAGATCTCAAGAGGTCCTCCTCAGTAACCAGGCCGCCCATTTGAAACTCTCTTGTTTTAGGCCTGTCAGGGGTCCCTGACACATCAGGTCTTCCCTGTGAGGTAGAAGCCACGGCTCTGCTGCCGAGAGACTGAGGAGTTGAGAGAACCAGGCACTCTTGGGCCAGTATGGTGCGATCAGTATCAGTTTCGTCTGTTCCCGTAGAAACTTCTTTACCACCCGTGGTATCAGATGAACCGGAGGGAAGGCATAGCATAGTTTGAAGTTCCAAGGGTTTTGTAGAGCGTCTATCCCAAGAGGCTGATCTTGTTGGGTTAGCGAGAAGAAATGTTTCACCTGAGCATTCTTCCGAGAGGCAAACAGGTCTATGTTTGGCATTCCCCAGCGGGCTGTAATTTCCCTGAACACCTCCGGGTGTAATACCCATTCCTCTTGGGAGATCTCCTGGCGGCTGAGGAAGTCCGCTACTTGGTTGTCTTCCCCTTTTAGATGGACTGCTCCTAGTGACAGCAGATTCCCCTCTGCCCACCTGCAAATTTGGTTGGAGATGTGGCTTAGGGATGGGCTTCTTGTGCCCCCTTGCTTGTTCACATAAGCCACTGCTGTGGCATTGTCCGAAAGAATCAGAATGTGACGACTTCTGAGTTGGTTTTGGAAAAACTCCATGGCCTTGGCTATCGCCATAAGTTCTCTCCAGTTCGAAGATGCCTTGGCTTCTTCTGGGGACCATCTCCCCAGAGCAGGTTTCCCTGCTAGGTGAGCTCCCCAACCCCAACTGCTTGCGTCTGTGGTCAATTTCTGTGAGGTCGGAAATGACCAAGCCAGACCCTGATTTAGGTTCGTGTGGATCCTCCACCACCACAGCGACCTTTTTACGGATGTCGGGAGTAAAACTGACATGTCCAGATCTTCTCTTTGGTTTTTTAAGAGAAATACTTGAAGTGACCTTAGATGGTATTTTGCCCACTGGACTGCTGGTATCGATGATGTCATCAGACCCAGAACCGACATCAGCTCCCTGATAGATATTGGGAGGTTGTTCTGTATTAAACTCACCCTCTTGATGAGGTTTTGGATTTTCTCCTCCGGTAGGGAAGTCTTCTGTTCTATGGAGTTGAGCAGATATCCCAGGAACCGAATGTTCTGAGTGGGACACAGATTGGACTTTTCTACGTTTAGAATCCAGCCTAGTGACTTTTTTTTTTTTTGTGTTTACAAACGATTTTTATTATAGAAAAGGTCAAGGTATAAACACAAATCACAATGATGGTAGTGACTTTAACCACAGTTGAGCTTCTGTGAGGTCTTTTGTCAGCTGTGTACATCAGGTCATGTTTGGAAGGCAGTTCTTTTTCATGCTCAATTTCCAAAGTTTCGTAAATGGCCCCAAGCAAATCATCCACATCTTCTAGAGATAACTTGTGTGTATGCACCTTTGGACTTTTTCTGTCGGAAATTCTGACGGAATTAGATAGAAGTTTTTTTCATTGGAAAAAAAGAGAACTATCTATCGGAATTTCCGTTCGTCTGGATGCAACTCCGATGGACTAAAAACTATGCATGCTCGGAAACAATTCGACGCATGCTCGGAAGCATAGACCTTTATTTTCTCGGCTTGTCGTAGTGTTTTACATCACTGCGTTCTTGACGGTCGGATTTTAGTGTGACCGTGTGTATGCAAGACAGCTTGAGTGGAATTCTGTCGGAAAAACCCGTCGAAGTTTATTCCGACGGAAATTCCGCTCGTGTGTACAAGGCATTACACTTGCAAATGGGGACGCTAGTGATTACATGTGGGAGAACCATCAGGGGTTCCCACTGTTTAGCTGTGGGCAGAAGTCTTAATAAAAGCAATCGCGAGGCTTAAAGCTCCTGAAACTAATCACGTCCGCTTGAATGTAATTGCCAATGGAGTCTGCATCCAGGGCCGATGATTTGCAGGTAATCACTCCATGAGGCCGCCTCATATAACTATTTGCTGAGGACCCCTGCTAGGTCTCCCGCATATAATCGCTAACAGCCCCATTCGCAAGTGTGAATGGGGCCTCAAAGTGTATGTAAACATCAATAATTAACTTATTGCTTTCAACTGTATATTTAACAGACCGAAAGGGAAGACATCCATTATATCTGTTTGATAAGTGCTAAGAAGTACCTTTTTATCCTAACTAAAATTTTGTGAGCTAGTAAATCTCTTATCAAATGGGATGAGCCAAATGTACCTGAGCCAGATTTGGGGTAGGTTCAGCAAATGTCGCAAAATTTTGGGTGTTGAACCTCATTGACATCGATGGGAGCGGAATGTTTAATTGTTAGTGAAAGAAACGGTCATATAAAAACAACCATGTTATGGGGGCAACACCACTCTCCCTTAATAAGGGTTACAAGAATAAATATAAAACCTAGTCATTATGATGAAAAATTGTGTCTAGATATGCGTATGAGTACTTATCACAGATCCTAGAACATCACATAATAACAACAAACAGGTAAAATGAAGCTTCTTAACCACTTGCTTACTGGGCACATATACCCCCTTCCTGCCCAGGCGAAATTTCAGCTTTCAGCACTGTCACGCTTTGAATGACAATTGCGCGGCCGTGCGACGTGGCTCCCAAACAAAATTTACTTCCTTTTTTTCCCTCAAATAGAGCTTTCTTTTGGTGGTATTTGATCACCTTTGCGGTTTTTATTTTTTGCGCTATAAACAAAAAAAGACTGACAATTTTGAAAAAAACACAATATTTTTTACTTTTTGCTATAATAAATATCCCAATTTTTTTTTAAAAACTTTTTTTTTCTCAGTTTAGGCTGATATGTATTCTTCTACATATTTTTGGTAAAAAAAAAAGCGCAATAAGCGTATAGCGATTGGTTTGTGCAAAAGTTATAGCGCCTACAAAATAGGGGATAGAATTATGATTTTTTTTTTAATAATTTTTTTTTTACTAGTAATGGCGGCTTTCTACGTTTTTTATTGTGACTGTGACATTATGGCGGACACATCGGACACTTTTGACACATTTTTGGGATCATTCACATTCACAGCGAACAGTGCTATAAAAATGCACTGATTACTGTATAAATGTGACTGGCAGGGAAGGGGTTAACACTAGGGGGCGATCAAGGGGTTAAATGTGTTCCCTGCTAGGTGATTCTTACTGTGGGGGGAGGGGACTGACTGGGGGAGGTGACCGATGGGTGTCCCTGTGTACAAGGGACACACCATCGGTCTCCTCTCCCTGACAGGACGTGGATCTCTGTGTTTACACACAGAGATCCATGTCCCTGCTCTGTGACTGCCGATCGCGGGTACCTGGTGGACATCGCGACCGCCAGGCACGCGCATCGGCGTGACACGGCGGGCACAGCTTTTCTCCAATGCACGCCTGCATCGCGGAAGTAAACAGGAGGACGTCCATGGACGTCCACCCGGCAGGAAGGCACAGCGCTGTAGATGTCTCTTGTCTATAGCACGGGCGCCAAGAGGTTAATGTTCTTTATTAATCTCGCTGGTGGGGAAGGCCTCCTAAATAGACGGGAACTTGAGCATCAGGGAATATATCACCCGTAGCTTTTACATAATACCTAAGGTGCATAAATCCCTGAAGGACCCCCCCGGGAGACCTATAGTCTCGGCAATCAGGGGGCCGCTGGAGAGAATGGGGAAATATCTGGATGTTATGTTAAAGGATATGGTGACCAGCCTTCAATCCTATGTAAAGGATACCCAGGATGTATTGGCCCAGATCAATGAGATTAAATTAGAGGAAGAGATTCTACTTGTGGGAATCGATGTCGAATCCCTATATACTTCTATACCCCATCAATGGGGGATAAGGGCCGTAGAGACCTTCCTTGAGAGATATTACACAGAATGTGGATCTCAAAATGAATTTGTGGTGGACTTATTAACCTTTGCCCTTAATAATAACTTTTTTCAGTTTGAATCAAGATTTTTTCAACAGATTAAAGGGACTTCCATGGGGGCCCCTTGGGCCCTTGCATATGCTTGCCTACACTTGAGACTTTGGGAGGAGGACCTTGTCTTCACCTTGCTGATGTACCTGGGCCATGTCCACACCTGGCTCAGGTACATCGACAACGTGTTGATGATCTGGAGAGGGGAAGTTGCATCCCTTGAGGCTTTCATGCTTGAACTAAACAATAATGATCGCAACATCAGATTAACATATTCGTTTGATCAGGAACAAATTGCTTTCTTGGACCTTTCAATTGGTGTGAAGGATTTGGCCCTGACAACCAAGACATACCGCAAGGAGACGGCGGCAAATACTCTATTGAGAGCAGATAGCCACCATCCAAAATGGCTTAAAGATGGGATACCCATTGGACAGTTCCTCTGCATCAAAATAAATTGTTCCAATACTTTGGACTATAGACGTGAAAGTGATGCCCTGTACCTTAGATTTAGAGAGAGGGGCTATTCTCATAAGCAACTTAGAAGAGCCAAGTTTAGAGCAGCCACCCATGACCGCAGGGATCTCCTGACCAGCATTGTCAAAGAGGATACCTTAGAACCAGGCCCTGTAAGGATTATTACACAATTTGGTACCCAATGGGAAAACTGTGAGGAAGATTTTAAATAAACACTGGGATGTACTTGCCAACACTCCAGGGATAGCAAGAATAGTTGGACCTACTCCTCTGATGGTGGCTAAAAGAGCCAAGAATGTTGGTACACTCAGAATTCACGAGAGCAACAGAAACCACCTGGCTATCTGACTATCCATGAAGTAAGGGCATGTTCCCCTGCGGACATTGTCAGGTATGCCCATATGTGGATAGGACTGCTACTTTCCATGATTCTAAAAATGAACTAAGTTACCAAATCAGGGATCTTATCAACTGTGCCACATCCATAATTATTTACATGATAACATGCCCATGTAAAAAGATCTACATTGGAAAGGCTAAACATCAACTAAGAGTACGACTGGGAAAACACATGAGGGAAATTAAAGAGAAAAACCCTGAGAAACCCCTAGCCAGACACTTTACTCACTTTCATGACGGTACATTACCATATTGTGACAGCAGGAAGGTAAAGTCACCTGGTTGCATCCAGGGGGGTAGATATATTTCGCCCAGATTCAGGCTTTACGCCGACTTATACAACTAGGTGGAGAGTTGTATAAGGCTAGTGGGCTCATGGATGACTCATACCTCTAGGGAGAGTGTGGGGCGTCGTGCAGACAGAGATGAGGAGACCAGCTGAACCTTGTCAGCTCATTTAGGCCTCTATAAGAACTCCCAGCTTCATTAGATGTTAGCTCATGCCTGGAACCAGACCTGTGTGGACTGTCTAGGGAGAGTGAACCCCTGTGCGGTGAGAAAAAGCCTGTGTGGCTATTTGCTTGGACATTTAAAACCAGGGACTTAGGGACTAGGACAGCACTAGGCTGATCCCAGTTGTTAGTTAGGAAACCTGTATGTTTAGTCAGAGGTCAAGTTGACCAGGATTTATTTTTATGTTTCTTTTGCTTTGCTGTGTTTTGTCACTGTAAATAGAAAATAAACCGCACCTTTTTGATTTTGAAAACCACAACCTCCGTTTGCTGGGCCTGTTTTTGTCTGGGGAGTCCATCCCGGGGGTCACACACACCCGCTGCCGAGCTAACCCCCTCACAGTTGGTGGAGAACCAGTGGCATTTTTTTTTTAAGCCAGCATGGAGGAGATACTGAAACAGATGGCTCTAGCAAATGCCAATCAACAGCAGACAAATGCAGGTTTGCAAAGGTAGCCTTGTGACCCTGATAAAGGCTGAGTTAGTTAAAACAGAGGTCTTTGGGAATAGCAAGGTAGCTGTTATTTGTGTGCATGGGGACACCCGAGAGTATCCAGTGACTACAGTGTGTTTCGAGACCCCCAAAGGTACCCTCTCTCATCCAGTGGGCTTAGTATCTCAGTTACCGCATGACGCCATTGTGGGAAGGGATTTTCCGAAGTTCTGGGAACTGTGGGATGATCCTGAGCCCCCCACTGGTGCCCCTATGTACCGGGAATGTGATAGCCAGAACTCCCCTGAGAGTGGTGAGGACTCTCCAGAATTTCCCTTATCAGTATTGGCAGGGGAGACTCAAGAAACTGGAGAGGAGCCCACCTCCTCAGACGAAAACCTACCGTCTGTGGAGTTTTCTGATCTTGAGGTTCACAGGGAAAACTTTGCCACAGAACAGTTGAAAGACCCCGCCCTAATAAAGGCACGGGAAAACGTAGTGAAAATAGATGGCGAGTTAGTGAACCCAGATAATACCTGCACTTACCCATACTTCAGCGTAGAGAAGGACCTACTGTATCGGGTGGCAAAAAGGGCAGAAGAAACCGTTGAGCAGCTTGTGGTGCCCAAACCTTACAGGAAGTTGGTGTTGGAGTTGGCCCATGGGCACATTCTTGGAGGTCATCTGGGGACAGAGAAAACCCGAGAGAGGGTATTACAGAGATTCTATTGGCCGGGGGTGATGAAGGACATAGAAAATTATTGTTCCTCCTGCCCTGTGTGTCAGAGGTCGGCCCCGATGCCACATTTCCGTAGCCCGCTGGTCCCTCTACCCATCATTGAGGTCCCGTTTGAGAGGATCGCCATGGATTTGGTAGGGCCTATAATCAAGTCCGCTAGGGGGCACCAGTACATATTAGTTATAATGGACTATGCCACCCGTTATCCAGAAGCGATCCCTCTCCGAAATACCTCGGCCAAGACCATAGCCAAAGAGCTATCTCTTGTGTTTAGCCGGGTGGGTATTTGTAAAGAACTGCTTACGGACCAAGGTACACCCTTTATGTCCCGGGTTATGAAGGAGCTGTGTAAATTGTTCAAAGTGACGCAATTACGTACATCTGTGTATCACCCCCAAACCGATGGGCTGGTTGAAAGATTCAACAAAACCCTAAAACAAATGTTGAAGAAAGTGGTGGATAGAGATGGAAAGGATTGGGACTGTCTACTTCCTTATCTGATGTTTGCTATTAGGGAGGTGCCCCAATCCTCTACGGGATTCTCCCCCTTTGAGTTACTGTATGGGAGACACCCAAGAGGGCTGTTGGATATTGCCAAGGAAACTTGGGAAAGTGAGAGTTCTCCCCACAGGAGTGTGATTGAGCATGTCGCCCTGATGCAAGACCGAATTGCACAGGTAATGCCCATCGTGAAGGAACATTTGGCCCAAGCGCAGTTAGCACAGCAGAGAGTGTACAACCGTGGAGCCAAGACCCGTACCTTTTCCCCGGGGGATAGGATACTGGTACTTGTCCCTACGGTTGAAAGTAAATTCCTTGCCAAATGGCAAGGCCCCTATGAGATAATGGAAAAAGTGAGCGAAGTGAATTACAAGGTCAGACAACCAGGAAGGCGAAAGCCCGAACAGATCTATCACGTTAATCTGTTGAAAGCCTGGAGGGATAGAGAGTCCCTAGTCGCAGACACTTGGTCACCAGCTCAAACTGGTTGCGTGATTCCTGAGGTTGGAATAGCAGCCACCTTGTCACAACCCCAACAACAGGAGGTTAAGGAGTTTGTGCTTCGCAACAAGGAGGTATTCTCTGAGCTGCCGGGACAAACATCTGGGGTAGAGCATGACATCATTACCCCGCCCGGTGAAAGGGTGAAGTTAAAACCCTATCGGATCCCAGAGGCCCGACGGGAGGCAATACGGGAGGAAGTACAGAAAATGCTGAACTTAGGGGTGATAGAGGAGTCCCAAAGTGATTGGTCTAGTCCCATCGTGTTGGTGCCTAAACCGGATGGGAGCTGGCGATTTTGTAACGATTTTCGTCAGTTGAACAAAGTTACAAAATTTGACACCTACCCCATGCCACGTATAGATGAGTTGATCGACCGGCTGGGAACAGCCCGATACATGACGACTCTTGACCTCACAAAAGGGTATTGGCAAATCCCCCTGGCCAAGTCGGCCAAAGAGAAAACCGCATTTGTAACCCCAGACGGGGCGTTCCAATATAAAAGAATGCCGTTCGGGTTACAGAATGCGCCAGCCACATTCCAGCGGAAAATGGACCAGATGCTGAGGCCCCATCGGAAGTATGCTGCGGCTTACCTGGATGACGTAATTGTCCATAGCACAGATTGGGCCTCACATCTGCCAAAAGTGCAAGCAGTCCTGGACTCTGTTCGGGAAGCGGGGTTTACGGCTAACCCCAAGAAGTGTACCATTGGGCAGGAGGAGGCCAAATATCTTGGGTACACCATTGGGAGGGGAGTAATAAAACCCCAACTCAACAAAGTCGAGGCCATCCAGAGTTGGCCACGTCCCAACAGCAAGAAGCAGGTACGAGCCTTTCTGGGAATCGCTGGGTATTATCGGCGATTCATTCCCCACTTTGCTTCTAAGGCTGTGCCCCTAACCAACCTGACGAAGGGGAAAGGGTCGGTCATGATTAAATGGACCCCCGAGGCTGAGGCAGCATTCCAATTCTTGAAACAAGCCTTATGTAGCCAGCCAGTGTTGTACTCACCCGACTTCTCTAAAGACTTTGTCGTACAAAGTGATGCGTCAGATGTGGGGTTAGGAGCAGTATTGTCCCAGGTCTGGAACGGGGAAGAGCACCCAGTCATTTACCTCAGCAGGAAGTTGAAGTCCCATGAGGTAAATTACGCCACCGTTGAAAAGGAGTGTTTAGCGGTGAAGTGGGCTCTAGATTCCCTTCGGTACTACCTGCTAGGTAGGCACTTTGACATGGTTACGGATCACGCTCCGTTAAAGTGGATGGCTCAAAACAAGGAAACAAATAGAAGAGTGAATAGGTGGTTCCTGGCCCTCCAGGAATTCAACTTCACAGTAAAGCATCGCCCTGGCGTTCAAATGGGGAATGTGGATGCTTTGTCTTGAGTACATGAATGCCTGATTGCTGGTGTTCCAACCCCGAGGTTAAAACAAGAGGGGGGGTATGTGACAGCAGGAAGGTAAAGTCACCTGGTTGCATCCAGGGGGGTAGATATATTTCGCCCAGATTCAGGCTTTACGCCGACTTATACAACTAGGTGGAGAGTTGTATAAGGCTAGTGGGCTCATGGATGACTCATACCTCTAGGGAGAGTGTGGGGCGTCGTGCAGACAGAGATGAGGAGACCAGCTGAACCTTGTCAGCTCATTTAGGCCTCTATAAGAACTCCCAGCTTCATTAGATGTTAGCTCATGCCTGGAACCAGACCTGTGTGGACTGTCTAGGGAGAGTGAACCCCTGTGCGGTGAGAAAAAGCCTGTGTGGCTATTTGCTTGGACATTTAAAACCAGGGACTTAGGGACTAGGACAGCACTAGGCTGATCCCAGTTGTTAGTTAGGAAACCTGTATGTTTAGTCAGAGGTCAAGTTGACCAGGATTTATTTTTATGTTTCTTTTGCTTTGCTGTGTTTTGTCACTGTAAATAGAAAATAAACCGCACCTTTTTGATTTTGAAAACCACAACCTCCGTTTGCTGGGCCTGTTTTTGTCTGGGGAGCCCATCCCGGGGGTCACACACACCTGCTGCCGAGCTAACCCCCTCACAATATATACTCAAGTATAAGCCGACCCGAATATAAGCCGAGGCACCTAATTTTACCACAAAAACTTGGAAAACTTATTGACTCGAGTATAAGCCTAGGGTGTCCATCTGCATGCCTCACTGTGCCTCACTTTGCCTCACTGTGTCCATGTGCATGCCTCACTGTGTTCATGCCTCACTGTGTTCATGCCTCACTGTGCCCATGCCTCACTGTGTCCATGACTAGACTGACATTTAACATGGGAGTCTATGGAAGGGTTGCCCGGCTTTGAAAAATCAGTGCTCCCCGGCCGTAAGTTCTCCAGACAAAAAACCTTGCACACTTGTAGAGGTGAAATGGGGATACATGTGTGCCAAGTTTCGGGTCCAGGGGACCTACTGCCGGCTGGTACCGGGTCCCCAAAATCCGGGAGATCAGGCACAAAAAGGTGACTCGAGTATAAGTCGAGGGGGCATTTTCAGCACAAAAAAATGTGCTGAAAAACTCGGCTTATACTCGAGTATATACAGTAACCGGCATGAAAGTGAAAGGTATCTATTCACTCAATCTCCCCCTGAGGAGGGAGGATTTTGATCAGATACTCCTTCAGAAGGAGAAAATGTGGATCTATCGTTTGGGATCGCTTGTGCCTATGGGCTTAAACAATGAGCTGAACTTACAACCATTCCTTGAAACTTGATGGATACCACATACCAATTGATAAATTTTACCACTTGTAAATTATCTGTATTACAAGAGGACATATTTTTTCAACCTCCTCGATATATGTCCCTTATTTGGTATATCTGTGTGGTCTCTGTGTATGTAGTCTATGTCCATTTTTATTGTCCTTGTTTCAAGCTTAAGCTTATGCAGTTTGCTTATCTCCATCTATTAAATTAGTTAATAGGAATTACACTGTAATTGTTCTTTTTATGCCCCAGTGATTAAGCATATCAGTTCCCTTTTATTGCTCCAACCCCCTTAATTGATTGTACAACCACCTAAATTCGTGTTGCCGGAATATTTGCCCAAAGAATGAACGTCTACCTAACCACACATGCCGCGTTTTTCTTTTCTTCAATAAATATCGTAAAGAGGCGGATCGTGACGAGGGAAGGACATTATAAAAAGGAACCCTCGCACTCTGTCACTACGTACAGATGAAGCTACGCACCTCCAATGCGAAACTAGTTGACGTAATTTCTGCCCTGTCGCCACGCCACGGCGCGGCTTCACTCCCCCATAGTGACGGCGAGCGCATGAAGGAGGAAGCGGTACGATCTCACGTACCTAGGGAAATGGGACAGAGAGGGATTTGAAGAGCATACCTACCGGATGTTCCCAGACCCGGGATCTACTTTTTGGTCCTCTGTGGCTGTGTGCTACATCATCTCTACACTCTATCAGAGACCCCAGCTACAGCATTGATCCGGACACGGCAGTGTCGTGGATCCTCCCTGTAATATCCCATCAGGTTGATGCCAAATAGCCTTACTGGAACTCTCAGATACCATAGAAGTGGTAATGTACAAAATAAAAGGCAATCAGCGCACAAACAGTCTAATGGTAATCGATTGCAGCTGGACACCAAATAGGTAAATCACAAAAACCAAACAAAAAACAATATTAAAAATGAAAGTGCAGCGCAATAATAACGTCCATGTGAAGAGGAAAAACAAACAGAGATGACACCCGTGAGGCAGCAAATCTTCAAACGAACAGTGACAAATCCTCCACCATCAAAAGAAATGCTTGCTTACCAGATGAGGTGGACCATTTGCATAACAAGTGGTCAAATTAACTTGTTCCCACCATGGGGGAGATAGTAGTGTTTAACGGAATCCAGCAGCGTGGTAGATGTACATCAGATCATATGGGTCATGGATGGAATAAAAAGTGGAAACGATCTCAGTGCAGACTGATTTTTACTCCAAAGTAGGTAAAACAGATAAAAGCAGATACACCAACCAAAGCCACAGTCCAATGGGGTGAAATCCGATGGGGGGTGTGCCACTAAAGCGGATAAATGACTGGGATGTGGATCGCTGTCTGGAGCCGCGAGCAGCGATAGAAAGGACGCAGGTGACATCACGGAAAGCAGCTCCTCCCCCGTACACACATTACGTCCGGTATGGACTTCGTCAGCCGTGGGTGGAGCTTAATACATCACCCAGCGTATAGATATACAAGCCGGGTAACCATGGGACGCGTCAAAGAGGCGGGGCAGGCCACAGCCAGAAATCCTGAAAGCTCGGCACAGCACAACAGCCATATTAGACGCAATGTCCTCTGGGGTCACCATAGGGCTAACAAATCATGATATGTATACCACATAAATTATATGGAAACACCACATATATGACAATATTACCATACACCCGCGACTTTCTATATAATATGGCATTAAAATATGAATAAAAATACATTATAAAAATATATATAATGATAATAGACTAGATAGACTTGAATTAAGCTTTACATGAGAATATAGTGCACATTTGACAAACATCTCACTGGCTATTGTAGAGTTATATACAAAATCTAGGAAATTAAATATGTAAAGAATATGTAAAAAAGAGAGAGAGGGGGAGGGAGCCAGCCACAATTATCTATTGGAAATGAAACAGTTGAGGTCGAAGTCCACGTTCAACCCCCCAGGGAGAAGTACCAGACTTTCATGGATCCAAAAAGCAGGGCCGGGACAAGGGGTGGGCAGGAGGGGCGGCTGCCCCTGGCACAATGGTTTATTGCAGGGATGGGGGGGCACCCAGACCCTAACCCTAAAGGAAAGGGGGGCGCAGTTTGGCATCTTTGCCCTGGGCGCTTGATGACCTTGTCCCGGCACTGCCAAAAAGATTCGCAATGGCTAAGTTGGCGGTTGAAATTCCCTCCTCTCCAGTGTGGTTTAACTCTTTCTAGACCCCAAAACTTAAGACACTTCAGGTCCCTATTATGGAAGTGTCAAATGTTTGGAGATGTTATGGGTCCTCAAACCCTTAACCACCTCGCGCCCGCCGTACGAGAATATACGGCCGCAAGGTGGTTGTCAAATGCCGGGAGGCCGTTAATATACGGCCTCCGCTATTTGGCCACTGGGGGGCGCGCGAGCGCCGCCGGCAGCACGCACGCGCGCCCGGCGCATCACTGAGATGCCGATGCGCGTGCCTGGCGGCCGCGATGTCCGCCAGGCACCCCCGATCGGCGATTACAGAGACAAGGACATGGATCTCTGTGTGTAAACACACAGATCCATGTCCTGTCAGGGAGAGGGGACCGATGCTGTGTCCCTTGTACATAGGGACACAGATCGGTCACCTCCCCCAGTCAGTCCCCTCCCCCCACAGTAACAATCACACATAGGGAACACATTTAACCCCTTCCTCGCCCCCTAGTGTTAACCCCTTCCCTGCCAGTCACATTTATACAGTAATCAGTGCATATTTATAGCACTGATCGCTGCATAAATGTGAATGGTCCCAAATTAGTGTCAAAAGTGTCCGATGTGTCCGCCATAATGTCGCAGTCACGAAAAAAATCACTGATCGCCGCCATTACTAATAAAAAAAAAATATATATAAAAATGCCATAAAACTACCCCCTATTTTGTAAACGCTATAACTTTTGCGCAAACCAATCAATAAACGCTGATTGCGATTTTTTTTTAACCAAAAATATGTAGAAGAATACGTATCGGCCTAAACTGAGGAAAAAAGTATATATATATATATAAAAAAAATGGGATATTTATTATAGCAAAAATCAAAAAATATTGCTTTTTTTTCAAAATTGTCGCTCTATTTTTGTTTATAGCGCAAAAAATAAAAACCGCCGAGGTGATCAAATACCACCAAAAGAAAGCTCTATTTGTGCGAAAAAAAGGACGTCAATTTTGTTTGGGAGCCACGTCGCACGACCGCGCAATTGTCATTCAAAGCGTGACAGTGCTGAAAGCTGAAATTTCGCCTGGGCAGGAAGGGGGTTATGTGCCCAGTAAGGAAGGGGTTAATAAATACTGTATGTAACAACGGCAGCAAAACAAACAATTGCGGCCGCCTGGAAATCTAAGACTCTTTGCATTGTATCTGCTAAACAACGTGTTACACAAGCTATGATTCACGACAAAATAGAGGGCACCATATTGGATAAAATTCCCAAATTTGAGAAACTATGGCTTCCCTGGAAAAATCATTATTTACCCCCAGATCTTGACGGCTCTCTTCTTCTGCCCTAAAGTAGGCTACCTACCCTTCTTTCAAAACTACATTATATCTATGGTTATATTATTTTCATTAACCCCCTCTGGAGGCCCCCCCCTTTTGTGCTCCTACCATTCCCATTCTTGGTCCACTTATCCCCCCTTATTTACTCTAATTTATGTCTCCAAATTTAATACTTATGAAATCTAATATACCTATTTTGTATTCCACATTGGTACAGTAATAGGGGTTTTACTATTATAGATAATCTCCTATAAGGAATGTTTGGGATGATTGGGACCCGTGTTCATCTACCCAGGTTTCCCAGACCAATTAGCTGGAACCTGGCCCTGGTTGGATGGACGTTGCTTCTGACATTCCAGATATTGACTATTTGTAGTTTATGAGTTAATATCCTATTGTTCCATCTTTTAGACATGATCTTTATCCCTCCCCTGTTCTGTATTCAATACAGATTACTACTAATAATATTTACAGTAAGATTTACAGAAATCTGTTAAACAATAAGTTATGCATTTTTATGTGACTTACTGTTCAGACACAGACTGTGCTCTAATTTAAGTATTTGTGTGAAGTTTTCTCTCTTTACTCAACATTATCTATTTTTATTGTAAAATAAGTACTGTACAACTTTCAATAAAATATTTGAACCAAACCCTTAATAATGTTGTTGTCGTGTTCTCCAATGCGGACATGGAGGGGTCTCAAGGTCCTTCCAATATATTGGAGCCCACAATCGCATTGGAGCACGTAAACAACACCTACAGTGTTACAAGTGATAAGGCTTTTAATAGGATAGGAATTCTCAGTGGTCGAGGCTAGAAATTCCTTCCTCCTTTTAACGTTATTCCTACACTTCTTACATGGTGGACATTTCCCACATGCGTAAAAACCAGTCAGAAGGGGAAATATCCCACCTTCTTTAATAACAGGTGGGTCAACCACGCTCGGAGCAATAACATCTCTCAGCGTTCGTGCCCTCCTGTATATGAACCTAGGACGTGATGGTATAATAGCACTTAAAACCCTATCTTTCTCCAAGATGTTCCAATGTTTCATGATTATCTTCTCAAACTTTTTGTGCTGGATTTTGTAATCAAGAATGATCCTAAGTTCAGTATCATCTGCTTTTGATGGTGCTTTGGGCCTAAAAGCGGCAACCAGGGGGGCTCGATCCATATCCCCAACTCTTTTGATTTCACAAGTGATCTCATCTTTTCTGTATCCCTTCTGAAGAAAATGTTCAGCTAGAATATCTGATTGTGCAAAATAATCTGACCCCAGAGTACAATTACACCGTAGGCGAATAAACTGGCCTCTGGGGATGTTACACAGCCAGGATTTGTGATGACAGCTATCCAAGGGTATGTACTCATTCCTGTCAGACTGTTTGAAAAAATTTCTAGTTTTAAAACGGGTGCCTTCTTTGAAGATTTCTAAATCTAAGAATGTTACACAAGAGACATCAGTGTTCCAGGTCAGTCAGTTTTTAGTATTCCCATTCAGTTTGGACATGAACATCTGTAAACTAGTCAGATTTCCTTCCCAAATAATAACAAAAATAACGCTTCAATTGAACCGGTCTTTCACTAAAGATGACCTCCTCCTCCCATAATGCCATAAACAAATTGGCGACGCTTGGTGCAAACCGTGCCCCCATAGCGACGCCGAGTGTTTGTAGGAAATATCTGTGGTCATACCAAAAATAGTTCCTGGCTAGGCAAAATTCCAATGCATCCCGAAGAAGACTTTTTAATGGGATAGGCAAATCAGACGCGTCCAGGGCCTATTTTTTTTTAATCAAAAAGGGTCTTTATTGAACACCAGATAAATCACAACAGTTTCCATTGTACAAAAAATAGCAAAGGTTTCCCTCTGCTGGCGTACTGTAAAACAACATATAAGATCACATAAGAACAGCATTACAATCTTGCATTTATAAGCATATTAGTCCTTGGCCGCTTGGTTTCAAATTTACGGCAAAAGTCGGGACATCACCAGCTCTCTGGGGCTCAGGCCAGGGGTATCAAGCCATTGGGACCAAATTCTCTCAAACCTACCCGGGCTTCCCCTATGTTGGTATATGTACTTTTCCATTATAAGGGTATTCCCCATGTGTGCTACCCAGGAGGCGGTGGTAGGCGGCGAGACCAACTTCCAACCCATCAAAATAAGCTTCCTGGCCTGAAACAGGGCCCTAGAGACCGCAATCCTGGTCAACTCCCCAGGTATCGCTTCCTCCAAGATCCCGTCCAGGGCCTATTTAAGCGATTTGGTAGCATCACGATGGCCTATAATTGTATATAATGAGCCCACGTCTGCCATGACAAGAATACTGTTGTCACAGGCGGGCGTGGACTCAATGATCTGAATAGCATGCCTGGTATCTTTAAGGTATGCGGTGGTAGTGGAGACCAAAGGCTTGAGGAAATGATCAATATATTGACCTAAATGTGCAGTGACCGAATCTATCCCATTAACAATGGGTCTACCCGACGGTGTCAAAGCATTTTTATGCACCTTAGGTAGAAAATAGATAATGGGCCTTCTGCACGCACTGGGGTCCAAATATAAAGATTCCTTTTTGTTAAGGGCACCTTTATTAAGGCCTTTTTGGATGAGTGTATGAAGCTCATTCTTATAACTAAAAACTGGATCATTGCTTAATAATTGGTAAGTGGACCGATCAGATAACAATCTGTTAATTTCTTCATTGTAATAAGTTTTGCTCATTACCACCAGACCTCCCCCTTATCAGCGGGTCTAACCACAAAATTTTTGTTTTTCTCCAATGATGCAATCCCTAATTTGAGATAATGTGGATCCCTAACCTTTTTGATTTTCATTGACTCTAAATCACTAATGACCATCTTTTTAAACACCTCTATGTGTCTATGGTCATGTTTTGGTGGGTTAAAAACTGACTTGTTAGACAGATTGGAGTGTACCCCCTGGGAGGCCCTGGGAACAGAAACAGGGACTGGACAAGGGGCACCAGGTTTGGAAAGTGTCACGTACCTGACAGTGACGAGCCCGGATCTGCAGAGGGAGGCCTCTCTTACGGCTTCCACCAGCGGCCCCTGGTAGTGAAGACAGGAGGCACGGAGGTAGAAGGGGTACGAGTGCCTGGCAGGATGAATCAAGGTAGAGTAGATTCTGAAGACTGGGACGGATCCAGGCACCCAGGGAGTATAGCAGGCTGAACTGGAAGCAACTGGACTGGAACCGATGAAGCAGACTGGACTGGAACCAGGAACACAGCAACTGGACTGGAACCGATGAAGCAGACTGGACTGGAACCAGGAACACAGCAACGGAGAGATTTGTCAGACAAGCCGGGTCGGTAGAACTGGCTGGCGACAAGGTACTGGAGGATCAGCAGAAGAGTGGTCAAAACAAGCCGGTGGTCAGATGCAGGCAGGAAACTGGAAGGGTCAAGGTAAGCCGGGTCAGATGCAGGTAAATCTACGAATCAGGTCTCTTGAGTACTACACGCTGTAGAGCAGACAGCAGGGACTGTCTGTCACAGACACGTTTAAATAGCCCTTCTGGCGTGCTTTGTGGAGCGTGCGCGCGCGTGCCCGCTCGAGCGGACGTACCCGCGGTTGGAAACCAGGAAGTCCAGGACTCCTGTAGCTGGCAGGATTTCTATGACAGAAAGAAAATGACGTTTTATATTTAAAGTCCTGACAAATTTTTGTAAACTGATGTAAGTTTGGAATTTATTAAACTTGCGGACTGGGGCAAACTTAAGTCCCTTGTTTAGGACCTTAATTTCTTCCACTGATAACTCTAAGCCACTGGTGTTAAAAACCCCGGCTCCCACTACCGTCTTTGCCTTTTGAGTTCTTCTTCTGGCTCTTCTTCCTCTCTTAACCTTCTTTTGCCACCTTGTTTGCTCCCCGTTGGGGTCTGTCCCCAAGGGTCTTGCCAATGAAATTGGAGCTGCCCTAAAAAATCATCACTTTGACAATTGTCATCATGAGATAACGGTGTAAACCGATTTTGAACTGGGACAGATGGATGTTCATAGTGAATAATCTTCACCTCTCCCTTGTGCATCTTGGTTTTGGTATTGAAAACTGTCCCTGTTAGGAGGACCTTGAGCCGCATGTCCTCTATAGGGTCGTGAAGTATCACCATGATCTCGCCAGTTGTTCTGTTCATGTGAGGATGGGTGGTGATATGGAGGTGCTCTGCCACGTCCACCCCTAGTAGGATTCCCCCTTGCACCCGGGCACCCCCAGCCTTGATTGGGGGGACCCCTGGCGGACAGGACCCTAGACATAATAGGAGTGGACACCGCAGTAACAAGAGGAGTCTGGGACAGAGGTGCATTTCCAGATGCTGTATCTGGACTGGAAACCTTAGACTGCCATTTGAAAAACTCCCCTCTAGCAAAGTCCCCAGAGTCCAGAGTGGTAATGTATTGACGTACATCGTTATGATACGATCTTTGATGGTAGCACACACATGCTTTTTGTAAATCATTAGGACACCTACATCCCCAGCATCAGACATCTTCATATCTGTGGTCTCAGCATATAGTGGATTCTTGGAGGAGATTGTTTGATGGACTTTGTCCCCACTACTCCCCACCATCCGCAGTTTTGGGTGCTTCCATCCAGCCATCCTATCTGTTCTCCCATCCCTGTCCCATCTTCCCTCCTTCTGCTTTCGTGGCTCGAGCCTCCAGGGGGGTTTGGTTGTGGGTCTTGCTCTTCATACAGTTTTCTGTTTTCATGGGATTTCCCGTTATGAGCTGACCCTCGCCAAATCACCTGGCGTCCGGACTTTGTTCACCGTTACATGTGTTTTTTGTCATGTATGTCCTTGTCATGCGTGTGTAACTGTGGATCTGCCTGGAATTCCATCCAGATCATACATACATTCTCTTTTAGTCTCCCCATATTAGTCCACTTACCGTGCTTTTTGTATAATAAAATAAAATGTTTGATACTTTACTCTTGCATTGTTGTTCTTATAGCCCCCTTCTTTTTTCAATCACTCCGGATTGAAAAGTTTTGTATATTCTTTATTAATCAGTCACTTTTTTTTCATCAGTTTCATTCTAAGTGTTTTTTGCATTTATATCAGTAGTCATTAACTCATATTTCAGCAGATTGGTCGCTTAGTTTTTTTAGCACTAAATATAGTAGTGTAATGTGTCTTTCAGCAGCTTTGTCTCTTGGTTTGTCTTTTATTTGTACTTATTTTAGGAACTAATTAGTTTTTTTTGTTCAGCAGCTTTTTCTCATAGTATGTTTTAATACTTATTCTAGTAGCCAATTAGTTTGGTTGATTTTCTTTTTGATGTAATTTAATATATATATTATATATATATGCTTTCTGTATTTCATTTTTTACTATGTTTAACATTTGTATCTTTTAACATTCTCTAATTCAATTGTGACAACTGAAGTTCATTAGACAATTTGTTGTTATCGTGTGATGTTCTAGAATTTGTGGTTTATACTCATATGCATATCTAGACATAATATTTCATCATTAAGACTATGTTTTTATGTGTTGTTTATTTTTGTAGCTCTGGTGAATGGGGGAATTGTATTGCCCACTAACACATTTCTATATGTCTTTTTTACAGTTATTTTGGATTCTATCATCCAGTTTTGGTCAGGTTCTTCTCTTATGTTTTGTATTTCTATGGTCAAAAAACTGACCTGCTGACAAAGTGTTTATATTCACTGTTCAGACACGAGATAGAGACATACAAAGTCACATTGTTACTTTGTATTCATTGTTTCATTTATCTGCAGATCAAAAAAAAATGGTTTAATCTGCATATGATATCAATTAAAGCAACAAAAATGTAAGAAAAAAAATAAAATGATATTTAACCCCTTAACCATTCGTTTACCCTAATCAGCCCTAATTAATTCCTTCTTTCTCTTTTCCCTTATCTTTTATTTTTCTGTTTATTTATTTTTCTTTTAACCATTATTATATTTGAACTTGTTTTAATTGTTTTTTTGAAGATTAATTTAGTGTTGTGTCAAAAAACATTTTAACCTTTATTTAATTTGTAAATTACTTTGCTGTGGTTTGTACCAAAATCTTATTTTTTAATGTCATTTTAAACAAGACATATTATAAAATGAAATGAATGCATTTTATTGTCAGTAACTTTATCCTTTTACACTAACACTGATCAAGTTAGGAAAGAGTGTGTTTTTTCTTTTATTTCAATGTTATTTTTTGTCTATGTATTCAATACATGGTCAATGTAATAAATGTATTTAATGCAAGTCAGCCTGGAGAAGTGAAAGTAAAAGAAAATCTGAGATTTTGGGTTGCCCCCCAGAAAAGTAATAGCGGGGAAATCTTCCAATGGCAACACTAGCTCTAAGAATTTCCTTGATTTTCAGGGATTTCCTCTCACTTCCTATTTGGCTATGGGACAGGGAGTAAAGGGAAATCTCAGCAAAGGGGCACAGATGGAAAAAACTAATCTGACAGGGTTATAACCCTCCCTTGCTCTGTCCAAAATGAAAAAAAAAAGAGGCTTGCCTATAGTTCTACTTAAGGTTAGGAAAGAAAAGGCTAGAGGATATTAGGTGGCCTGTCTAACTTGCTGCAACTTTTAATACACATTGTGAGAAGCTCAAAGTGTGCAATGAAATCAGAGTAAGACCCCATACACACTATTAGATTTTCTGCAGATTTTTGTCTTCAGATTTACCAAAACCATGTACATTGAAACTCTTAAGGTTTGACCCCATATTATAGCAATTTCAGTATATGAGTGAATCCTGTGCAAATATGCAAGACTGAAGGTCACCATAGGGTGAGTACATGGATTGAACACTAGCTACAAGGGGGTGAGTTCAGAGGGTGGTAATAAATAGGGAATACTCGGAATGGTCAGGGGTGGGAAGTGGAGTCCCCCAGGGTTCTGTGCTGGGACCCATTCTGTTTAATTTGTTCATAAACGACCTGGAGGATGGGGTAAACAGCTCAATCTCTGTATTTGCAGACGACCCTAAGCTAAGCAGGGCAATAACTTCTCCACAGGATGTGGAAACCTTGCAAGAAAATCTGAACAAATTAATGGGGTGGGCAACTACATGGCAAATGAGGTTTAAGCGCTTGCCGACCATCGCACGACAATATACGTCGGCAGAATGGCACGAACAGGCAGATGGGCGTATATATACGTCCCCTTTAAGAAGCGGCATTGTGGACGCGCACGCGCAGTCGTGAGCTCCGTGAGTCCGACTGCGGGTCCCGCGGACTCGATGTCCGCCGGGAGTCCCGCGATCGTCTCACGGAGAGGAAGAACGGGGAAATGCTGATGTAAACAAGCATTTCCCCAGTCTTCCTAGTGACAGGACACTGATCACAGCTCCCTGTAATCGGGAGCGGTGATCAGTGTCGTGTCACGCACAGCCCATCCTCCCCACAGTTAGAAGCACTCCCTAGGACACACTTAACCCCTTCAGCGCTCCTGCAGGTTAACCCCTTCACTGCCAGTGTAATTTTTACAGTAATCGGTGCATATTTATAGCACTGATCGCTGTAAAAATTACAATGGTCCCAAAAATGTCAAAAGTGTCCGATGTGTCGCAGTCACAATAAAAATCGCTGATCGCCGCCATTACTAGTAAAAAAATATATATTATTAAAAATGCCATAAAACTATCCCCTATTTTGTAGACGCTATAACTTTTGCGCAAACCAATCAAACGCTTATTGCAATTTTTTTTTAACCAAAAATATGTAGAAGAATATGTATTGGCCTAAACTGAGGAAAAAAATAGTTTTTTTTATATATTTTTTGGGGATATTTATTATAGCAAAAAAATAAAACCCGCAGAGGTGATCAAATACCACCAAAAGAAAGCTCTATTTGTTGTAAAAAAAAGGACGTCAATTCTGTTTGGGAGCCACGTCGCACGACCGCGCAATTGTCAGTTAAAGTGACGCCGTGCCGAATCGCAAAAAGTGGCCTGGTCTTTGGCCAGCCAAATGGTCCGGGGGTTAAGTGGTTAATGTAGAAAATTTTTAAATAATGCATTTGGGTGGCAAAAATATGAATGCAATCTACTCACTAGGGGGTGAACATCTGGGGGAATCTAGGATGGAAAAGGACCTGGGGGTCCTAGTAGATGATAGGTTCAGCAATAACATGCAATGCCAAGCTGCTGCTAACAAAGCAAACAGAATATTGGCATGCATTAAAAAAGGGGATTCATTCCAGGGATAAAGCAATAATTCTCCCACTCTACAAGACTTTGGTCCGGTCGCACCTAGAGTATGCTGTCCAGTTCTGGGCACCAGTCCTCAGGAAGGATGTACTGGAAATGGAGCGAGTACAAAGAAGGGCAACAAAGCTAATAAAGGGTCGGGAGGATATTAGTTATGAGGAAAGGTTGCGAGCAGTGAACTTATTCTCTCTGGAGAAGAGACGCTTGAGAGGGGATATGATTTCAATTTACAAATAACATACTGGTGACCCCAGCATAGGGATAAAACTTTTTTGCGGAAAGGAGTTTAATAAGACACGTGGCCACTCACTAAAATTAGAAGAAAAGAGGTTTAACATTAAACTACATAGAGGGTTATTTATTGTAAGAGTGTCAAGGATGTGGAATTCCCTTCCTCAGGCAGTGGTTTCAGCGGGGGGCATCAATAGTTTCAAGAAACTATTAGATAAGCACCTGAACGACCGCAACATACAGGAATATACAAATGTAATGCTGACCAATAATCACACACATAGGTTGGACTTGTGTCTTTTTTCAACCTCACCTACTATGTAACAATGTAATGTTAGATATCAGCTTTTACAAGTATATTGAATAAATATGTGCCAAAAATTAATGCAGAACTGGGGGTATAACCAAAAAATACTATGAAACTATTTCACTTCTGGTAAACATTCAATAGTTTTTTATAATGTGGCATTGGTGAACAGAAACACATTTTTCGTAAACTTTTTTTACTTTTTGGTTTTTGATCCGAAGCTTTTTGATTTATTTTGTATTTGAAAAGCAGAGCTGATAGTCATAATTGCTATGTTTTAGCTATCATCTCATGCTAAATGCCTGAAAGGTGTTGGGACTGGATCACATAGAATGGCCAATGACGAGTCATATATTTTTAATACATGCAACATTTTAATAAACATTCACCTCCCAAAGCACAGGATTTTTTTTTAAATTGGCTTTTGCCTTAAGCCATGTAGCAACCCAGCTGTGAGTTTTTCTTTTCTTTTTTAACAATACAATAATCTCTAAATCATTAGATGTTTTGACTTGATATGGAGAGAATATAACTGCGTGCATTCAAAGAAAACTTCAAATATATAAGAGAAACTGTTATTACAAGTTATCAAACGAGGAAACATGCTGACATGATTTCTAGATTTCTGTTTTTTAGATGTGGAGAATAGCTAAATAGTAACCATAATACACAACGCGATCTAGGTGAAACTTACAACAATATCAACAAGCTGCATTGATTTGGTTTTTGGTACATGTGTTTTCAACATCTCATATTTATCTATAACATGTTAATGTAATTATCTCTATTTTTAGAGCTAAATAATGTCTGGGGATCCTGCTATGAAGGGTTTGTTCACATTCTTTCTGTATAGGGTTACTGTATTTTGTCCTCTTCTAATTGTGTTCCTTGATTGTCATCCTGTCCCACAAGCTTCCGACTGAGACTACAAGTTGCAATTTCAAGACACATCATGCAGGCATAGGCCACTGTTGTCACCATCCAAAACGTGGAGAATCGTCATGCAACCATTACTTGAGTGTATGCATGTAGACAAGAAGTGGCTGCAACAAGACGGCTGGCGTTCAGCAGTAGACACGTGCACACTGAAATATTTCGTTTCGGAATTTCGTTTTCGTCCGAAAAATTTATTGATTTAGTTACTCCCGAAGTTCGTTTTCATTTTATTTTGATTTTTGTTAGAAATTGCATTCGTCCAAAAATCTGACTTAATTAAGGTTGAATCTGTAATTGAAGGCTGATAGTGTCTGTCAAATGTTCAAAGAAGATTCGACGGAGCAGCAAAACTGTACGACGCCGCAATCGTACATTTCCGGTCGAATGTTCCGCCTACAAGCTAGCTATAGTAGTAGAATAGTAGAATTCTAATGTTGTATGACTAGTAATAATTATATTTTTTAATTATTATTACTAGTCAACCAACATTAGAATTTTTCTATAGCCTATGGGCGGATGCATTTGACCGGAAATGTATGATTGCAGCGTCGTACAGTTTAGCTGCTCAGTCGAATTTCGATAGACACCATAAGCCTTCAATGACAGATTCGACGTTTGTATGTTTTTCGATGCTTTGTCGAATCTTCATCGTTCATGTTGAATTGTCAAGTTAGTTCTAGCTATTTTATTGCTCCTCCTCTTTGGTTACAATCAGCCAATAACATTCATCATCATCATTATTTTTTTTTTTTTTTATATTACTTCCCCCACCCAATTCCAGCAGCGATCTTTTCACTCTATGTCAAATCTTTTCTCTCTATAATGTCAAATATTTTCTCTCTATAATGTCGAATCTTTTCTCTCTATAATGTCGAATCTTTTCTCTCTATGTAGAATAATCTTGGACTAATAGAGTTAAGGTTAGGCACATTCGACCACAGGTTCGATAGACACAGATTGTTATTGTTAGCGTCATGTCAAATCTATCTATATCGAACTGTTGTTGCAACGAAAACTAAAATAAAGCATTTGTTTATGTCGGATCTTTCGGTTTTCGGATTCTGCGCTTTCGTTTTCGTTTGTTAAAACGATAACGAAAATACCTGAAATTCGGGCGAAAATGCATTCGGACGAAAACTAATGACATCATGTCTATTCAGCAGTACTGAGAAAAAACATAGGATAAAAATAAGGCAAATAAACAAGTATTTTATTAAAACTGCCTGGTATTGATGGTTAAGGGGAGACAAAAAATCACAATTAGTGGCAATAAGAGGAAAAAGTGCCCAGGGTTTGTGATCAGGGGGAGCAAATATATACAGTACTGGTGGTCAGCTGGAGCAAAAAATGTCCAGCATAGATGCTAATGACATATTTAAAGTTACAGCAAAAAAATTATAAAGCAAACTATTCACCTGTAATATGCTTTGAAGGTTTAAAGAAAGACGCCCATGTTTTTTTAAAGCTCTGTAAATGTATGCTAGCATTTACAAGCCAAGGTCTGTGTGAACAAATCCAAAAATTACTCTGGATAAGGATTCTGATTTAGTAGTGGTCAGTGAATGTTCTCAGCAAGCTGAAAACATTATCTGTTCTTCTGCCTATCAGCTGTTCAGTAGCTTGAGGCGCAAGGGTACAAAGGTATTTAACCACTTCTCTACTGTGCACGAAAACCCCCTTCCTGCCCAAGCCATTTTTCAGCTTTCAGCGCTGTCACACTTTGAATGACAATTGCGCGGTCGTGCGACGTGGCTCCCAAACGAAATTTGCGTCCTTTTTTTCCCACAAATAGAGCTTTCTTTTGGTGGTATTTGATCACCTCTGCGGTTTTTATTTTTTGCGCTATAAACAAAAGAAGAGCGTCCAGTTTGGAAAAAAAAACACTATTTTTTACTTTTTGCTATAATAAATACCCATTTTTTTTTTTTAAATAAAATTTTCCTCAGTTTAGGCCGATACGTATTCTTCTACATATTTTTGGTAAAAAAAAAAAAAAAATCGCAATAAGCGCGTATTGATTGGTTTGCGCAAAAGTTATAGCGTCTACAAAATAGGGGATAGATTTATAGCATTTTTTTTTATTAGTAATGGCGGCGATCTGCGATTTTTTTATTGTGACTGCGATATTGCGGCGGACACTTTTGACACATTTTTGGGACCATTCACATTTATACAGCGATCCCTGCTATAAAAATGCATTGGATTATTGTATAAATGTGATTGGCAGGGAAGGGGTTAACCACTAGGGGGCGGGAAGGGGTTAAATATGTTCCCTCAAAGTGTTCTTACTGTGGGGGGAGGGGACTGACTGGGGGAGGTGACCGATGGTTGTCCCTATGTACAAGGGACACACCATCGGTCCCCTCTCCCTCACAGGACGTGGATCTCTGTGTTTACACACAGAGATCCACTTTCCTGCTCGTTTCCCGGGCAATCGCGGGTGCCCGGCGGCAATCGCGGCCGCCGGGCACGCGCACCGGGGCCTTGTGAACGCGGCGCGCGCGCCTCCTAGCTCGTTTTAAAGGGAGGACGTCATATGACATCCTCCCAGAACGAGAGTATCCTCCGCCCGCCATCTATTGACAGTGGGCGGGGGACAAGTGGTTAAATAAGCATAATCTACTGACTAGGAATGAGCTCCAAATTTTTTTGGTTGGTGGTTCATTAATCAGCTGAATTAAAGGTTCGGCCAAGCCTCACCTCTGGCTGCAGTGGAAAGAGACATTTTTAACAACAGTATATTCAGCTACCAACTGGTGTATGGATTTCATGGGGGTCCCCACACAAAAAACATGAAAAAATTATATAAGTCCCCAAAATTCATACCAGACCATTATCCTAGCATATGCAGCCTGGTTGGCAAGGAAAGAGGGAGAACTAGCATGCAGCTCTCCACTCTGAACCATACCAAACCACAAACCCTCAGCATGGGGAGGGTGCCTTGATGGGGAGGGGACCTCCCTAGCAAAGCACCTTGTACCCATGTTGATAAGGAAATGGACCAGATGGTTTTGGGGGTTTCTAGACAGGAAGTTCATCATAATTTGAAAGCCCCCTATAAAGTAAGAGATGTCCCAGATACCACCCCCATGTGAATGAGTAAGGGGTACTTAGGTCCACAACATAAATCCATCATCAATCACATCACCCAGCAAGGTAGATTCATGTCAGTCGCGCTGAATGATCCCTACCGACCCACCAAAGGAAAAACACAAGCTGACTGGGCAACATGTCTGGTACTGACAACGTTGCCAGGGGGAAGGTTGAGGGCTTGTGGCCTGGTATAGTTCAGGATGGGGAGTGTATGTTTGTTCCCCCCCTTTCCTGGCCTATTACAAAGACTTTGCACTTCTGGAAAGATCAACATGTATGTTATCTATTGCTAAAAAAAATCTTCATGGCCTTAAAATATGAGTGATATCTCTCTATCACATTATCTGGTGTTGGCAACTACTTTGTGAAGACAGAAGAAAAAATATGTGCTTGCATAAATGTGTAAATATTTCTGGTGTATGACTAATTATCATTGTCTTTTTTAAGGGGTTTAGTAGCTCATCAGCTCTCCTGGTGGCTCTTCTGCATCTAAGAGCAGCAATCCAGAATACAGTTTCCTGGCTCCTCACAGCTCTGCCATTGGGCAGGAATGGTGTGAAAAATCTCTGATAAGAACATGCCTTTCCAGGGTTTTATAGGTGCATTTAATTCTAGATTCAACGAATGTTATTTGAGGTAATACACTGTCTTGGATCGCATGTGAATTGCACATGATTCACAGTGCAGTCCTGCGCGATACATGGTGTGACTGACCCTTAAAGTGATAGTAAACTCCCCTGGTTGTCTTATACCTACTGGTAAGTCTATAGTAAGGCTTACCTGTAGGTACCGTAAATATCTCTTAAATGTGCACCGTTCAGGAGATATTTACATGTGTAGCAGCCAGTGACGTTACCAGCGCATGTGCATGACATGCCATCCATTGAGAGAGCCGTGCCATGGCCGTGACTCCTGCACGCATGCCATTTAAACTACCGGAGCCCACAAATCTGGAAGGAAGACCAGGTTTAGATGGATCAAACTAAGTTTTAGAGATGTAAAAGGTGTTTTCTGTGAAGAACAATGTATAATAAAGATAGGTAAATAATTGCATTTTGGTGGAATTTTACACACAAAAGATATTGGGTGGATAAATTAATTTCACGTGACAACAAACTTCTCACCTACATGTTGGAGTGCCCGTGTGGCCTCCAATTTGTGGGTAGAATGACCAGAAAATTTTGCAGTATGTATAAGTAAACATATCAATAATAATTGAAAACACAGTGTTTCAAATCATTTTAGATTATTCGGCAACAGAGATCCTAGCTGCTTGGTTTTTTATGGTATAGACAGAGTACAAAAACACTGGAGAGGAAGTGATCTTAACCACTTAACGACCGCTCACTGTATATATACACGTCGGCAGAATGGCACCGACAGGCACAATCACGTACAGTGTACGTGACTGCCTTTGTATAGTTGGGGGGTCCGATCGGACCCCCTTCTATACAGTGAGCGGTCGTTATCCATTGGGGAGCGATCCGGGATGAGGGGACGGCCGTTCGATTCCGGCCACGCCCTCGCGATCGCTGCCGGCGAATGAGAAAGCTTCCTCTGCCTGTGTAATGTAAACACAGGCAGAGGAAGTGATGTCATCTCTCCTCGTGTCGGTCTTTTCGTTCCCGGCGCCAAGGAGAGAAGACACAGGTTAGTGCACCAACAGTCCACTGACACGTAGGCACACCTAGGCACACATTTCACCCCCCAGATCACCCCCCAGGTCAGCCCCCAGTCACAGTGTCACTGATTGCAGTGATCATTTATTTTACTGATCACTGCATTTAGTGTCATCTGTGACAGTAAAAAGTTGCAGGGCAGTTAGGTTTAGGCCCCTTTAGGTCCAGGGTAGCCCCCTAACCCCCCCTAATAAAGGTTTAACCCCTTGATCGCCCCCCAGGTAACCCTTTCACCCCCTAACTCCAGCGTCACTAAGCGATTGTTTTTCCGATCGCTGTATTCGTGTCGCTGGTGCCCTAGATAGCCAGTTATTTATTTTTAGGTTCGCTGCAGGTTTTTATAGCGTCAGATACCCCCATATATTATTTTAACCCCCTGATTGCCCCTAGAGTTAACCCTTTCACCAGTGATCACCGTATAAGTTTTACTGGTGACACTGGTAAGCCAGTTAGTTATTTAGTTTTTTAGGTTACCCGTCAGGTTTTTATATAGCGTCAGGTACCCCCATATTTAACCTAATAAAGGTTTTAACCCCCTGATTACCCCTAGTTAACCCTTTCACCAGTGATCACCATATAAAGGTTACGGGTGACGCTGGTTGGTTAGTTTGCTTTTTATAGCATCAGGGCACCCGCCGTATATAACCAAATAAAGGTTTAACCCCCTGATCGCCCGGCGGGTGAGATCAATTAGGTTTTAGCGCTAGAGAGGGTCTGCGTCGCCCCAGGCAGCGTTAGGTTAGTGCCAGTAGCGCTAACACCCACGCGCAAAGCATACACCTCCCTTAGTGGTATAGTATCTGAACAGATCAATATCTGATCTGATCAGATCTATACTAGCGTACCCAGCAGTTTAGGATTCCCAAAAACGCAGTGTTAGCGGGATCAGCCCAGATACCTGCTAGCACCTGCGTTTAGCCCCTCCGCCCAGCCCAGCCCAGCCCACCCAAGTGCAGTATCGATCGATCACTGTCACTTACCAAACACATAACTGCAGTGTTCGCAGAGACAGTCCTGATCCCTGCGATCGCTAACAGTTTTTTTTGAAGCGTTTGATACATTTGCTGACAGTCAGGTGCTTTTTTACCTGTGAATCTTACTAGTGTACCCCTAAATTTAGAGCCCAAAATGGCAATTCGAAGGTACACTAGTAAAGAGGCCTACGAGATTCTGAGCATGACAGATAGTGAAGAGGAGGTCACGCATCTGTCAGATTCAGGCTCAGAATATCTTCCCGTAGAAGACAGTGAAGTCAGCGGCTCCACGTCAGATATCTCTGACAACGAAGGTGAGGTCCCTGCTAAGGTCAGGTGTACCCGATCCCGATCTTCTGAGGTTGTTGAGGAGCAAGAACCGCAGGGCTCTCGTATCATGGAGCAGAGTAGTACTAGTGCCGCTATTCCTTCTGGTGAATTGGCAAGCACCAGCGGCCTAGTACAGCCTGGGCGTACATCCAGCACTGCAGTATCACGTGGTGACGTGGCGAGTCCCATAAGTGCAGTTCAAGCTGGCGAGGTGGCAAGCACAAGTAGTGTCCTGCTGCCACCAAGAAGAAGACAAAGGCAGGCCCGTCATGCCCATAGTGCCCTTCCTGCAGAATTCGCCTATCCTGATTGGGTCCCCACCACTTCTGCAGAACCCGTACTTCCCCCATTCACTGCCCAACCCAGTATTCAGGTGGAAACAGCTGATTTTAAGCCAATTGATTATTATTCGCTGTTTTTCACGGAAGATCTCTATAGATCTATTGCGGACCAGAGTAATTTATATGCTGGTCAATTCATCGCCGCTAACCCCCAGTTGCCTTCCATTGCCAAAGATTGGAAACCAATTACGGTTTCCGAATTTAAGACCTTTCTGGGCCTTTCCCTCAACATGGGCACACATAAATTTCCGTCATTGCGTGCTTATTGGTCCACACACCCAATTGACCACATGCCCGTGTTCTCTGCCTCCATGCCCAGGAAATGATACGAGCAGATTTTGCGGTTCATGCACTTCAACGACAATGAACTTTGTCGTCCACGTGGAGACCCTGAGTACGACCGGCTCTACAAAATTCGGCCTCTCATAAACCACTTCAACGAACGTTTTGCAGCCTTGTTTATTCCCGATCAAGTTGTCTGCGTTGATGAGTCCCTGATTAAATTTTCTGGCCACTTGTCTTTCAAGCAGTACCTTCCCAGCAAGCGTGCCAGATACGGGGTCAAGCTCTATAAGTTCTGTGACAGGGCAACAGGCTATGTATGGAGCTTTATGGTTTATGAGGGAAAAGATAGTCAGGTTGAGCCGGTCAACTGCCCGGATTACATAGGGAGCGTTGGCAAGATAGTGTGGAACTTGGTGTCACCCTTATTCGGAAAGGGGTACCACTTGTATGTGGACAATTATTACACGAGCGTGCCACTGTTTAGTCACTTGTTTGATCATCAGATTGGAGCATGTGGCACCATGCAACCTAATCGCCGGGGCTTTCCCCAGTGGCTTGTAGATGCCCGTCTTAGGCTGGGGGAGAGAGCCTGCGTGAAGTGAAATAACTTGCTCGCTATGAAGTGGAGGGAAAATAAGAATGTTTTCCTTCTTACCTCCCTTCATGCAGACACCACAGTCCAAATTTCTACGGCGACTGGTGTTGTGGAGAAACCCTTCTGTGTCCACGAATATAAAAAAAATATGGGAGGGGTGGACCTCAACGACCAGTTGTTGGCGCCGTATCTAATTGACCGTAAGGCGAGACGCTGGTACAAAAAAGTGTCTCTATCCTTATTCCAATTGGCTTTGCTGAACGCTCATGTGCTATACAGAGCTTCAGGCGGGACTTTATTTCTCCTAAAATTCCAGGATGAGATAGTCACAGAACTCCTGTATCCAGGCGGTTCTGCACCTCACCATCCCCTACCAAATGCAGTAAGCCGGCTGCAAGAGAGGCATTATACGTATGTCCTCGAGAGTACCCCTACCCAACGAGCCCCCCAAAAAAGATGTCGTGTCTGTAGCAAGCGCGGATTTAGGCGTGACACCCTTTATTATTGTCCACGCTGTCCTGACAAGCCTGGTCTTTGCCTTGGTGAATGTTTTGAACGCTTCCACTCAAAAGTGAAGTTTTAGCGTAGGGTACAGCATTTCACAGACTAGGACACACTTACACAGGGTCTCCCAAGATTCCATCGCATTTTGAGAGACCCGAACCATTACAGTTGTTAAAGTTACAAAAAAAAGTGTAAAAAGAAAAAAAAAAAAAACGTAGAAACAAAAAACACAAAAAAAATAGAAAAGAAAAAAAAACAAAAATAGTTGTTGTTTTATTGTTCTCTCTCTCTCTCTCTATTTTCTCTCTATTGTTCTGCTCTTTTTTACTGTATTCTATTCTGCAATGTTTTATCATGCTTGCTTTTCAGGTATGTAATTTTTTGTTTTCAGGTGCGCCATTCAGCTGCAGCGCGGAATTATTTATCTTGACAGCAACAGCGTTTGCTCCCACGATACATAAAGCCGTGACTCCAGTGCTGTAGGAGGTGATTTCACCACCACAGTTAAAAAAAAAAAGAGCATATATGCCGAAGCATGGGGGCAGCAGGGGCGGAGGAGCGATTTTGCTCCTAATGGCGCGTACATACGGTCGAAATTCCGATGGAGGCTTGCCCGTGGAAAAGTCTGACGGTGTGTACACGGCATAACTTTTTTGCGGGAGGATGCCCCCATGCTTCGGCATATATATATTTTGGGCACAGGTTGCGTTAAATTTTTTTTATTTTTTACTAGGTTTTGTTTTGGTATTTGCTTTGCAGGTATGGTATGGTAAGGTCTTACTGTTATACTGTAATGTTACTTTGTTTTAATGTTAACCATTATTTGCTTAGCAGGTACGCCATTCAGTTGCAGCGCGGATCTATTTATCTTGACAGCAACAGCGTTTGCTCCCACGATACATAAAGCCGTGACTCCAACGCTGTAGGAGGTGATTTCACCACCACAGTTAAAAAAAAAAGAGCATATATGCCGAAGCATGGGGGCAGCAGGGGCGGAGGAGCGATTTTGCTCCTAATGCCGCGTACATATGGTCGAAATTCCGACGGAGGCTTGGCCGTGGAAAAGTCTGACCGTTTGTACGCGGCATAACTTTTTTGCGGGAGGATGCCCCCATGCTTCGGCATATATAAATGGTGCATGTATGCCCATCATTAGAAGTGGGTGGATGAAGGGAGGTATTCTAATGGTGGGCATACCCACCGATCAATCTCTTTTTTTCGTTCAGCCAACAGGCTGCATGAAAAAAAAAGATTACAATACATGTCCAACAAGGACCAGCAACGTACTGGTATGTTGCTGGACTTTGAATGTTTATACCAGAATGATGCCTGCAGGTTTAGGTATCATCTTGGTATTATTCTTTTCAGCCAGCGGCCGGCTTTCATGTAAAAGCAATCCTAGCAGATAATTAGCCTCTAGACTGCTTTTACAAGCAGTGGGAGGGAATTTCCCCCCCCCCCCTCGGATATAAACAGCGCCATAGGGAAATTGGGAAAGCATTTTATCACACCGATCTTGGTGTGGTCAAATGCTTTGAGAGCAGAGGAAAGATCTAGGGTCTAACCCCCCCAATTTTTTTCAAAAAAAAAAAGAGTACCTGTCACTACCTATTGCTATCATAGGGGATATTTACATTCCCTGAGATAACAATAAAAATGGTAAAAAAAAATAAATATGGGAGGAACAGTTAAAAAAAAAAAAAAAAAAAAAAAAAAAGCAAAATAAATAATAATAAAAAATTAAAAAAGCACCGCTGTCCCCCCCCCCCCCCTGCTCTTGCACAAAGGCAAACACAAGCACCGGTCTAGCGTCATATGTAAACAGCAATTGCACCATGCATGTGAGGTATCACCGCGAAGGTCAGATCGAGGGCAGTAATTTTAGCAGTAGACCTCCTCTGTAAATCAAAGTGGTAACCTGTAAAGGCTTTTAAAGGCTTTTAAAAATTAATGTAGTTTGTCGCCGCTGCGCGTTTGTGCGCAATTTTAAAGCATGTCGTGTTTGGTATCCATGTACTCGGACTAAGATCATCTTTTTTATTTCATCAAACATTTGGGCAATATAGTGTGTTTTAGTGCATTAAAAATAAAAAAAGTGTGTTTTTTCCCAAAAAAATGCGTTTGAAAAAACGCTGCGCAAATACTGTGTGGAAAAAAAAAATGCAACACCCACTAATTTAATCTGTAGGGCCATTGCTTTAAAAAAAATTATAATGTTTAGGGGTTCAACATAATTTTCTTGCAAAAAAACATTTGTTTTCATGTAAACAAAAAGTGTCAGGAAGGGCTTTGTCTTCAAGTGGTTAGAAGAGTGGATGATGTGTGACATAAGCTTCCTAATGTTGTGCATAAAATGCCAGGACAGTTTAAAACCCCCCCAAATGACCCCATTTTGGAAAGTAGACACCTCAAGCTATTTGCTGAGAGGTATGTTGAGCCCATTGAATATTTTTATTTTTTGTCCCAAGTGATTGAATAATGACAAAAAAAAAATAAATGTACAAAAAGTTGTCACTAAATGATATATTGCTCAAACATGCCATGGGCATATGTGGAATTACACCCCAAAATACATTCTGTTGCTTCTCCTGAGTACGGGGATACCACATGTGTGAGACATTTTGGGAGCCTAGCCGCGTACAGGACCCCGAAAACCAAGCACCGCCTTCAGGATTTCTAAGGGTGTAAATTTTTGATTTCACTCCTCACTGCCTATAACAGTTTCGGAGGCCATGGAATGCCCAGATGGCACAAAACCCCCCCAAATAACCCCATTTTGGAAAGTAGACACCCCAAGCTATTTGCTGAGAGGTATGTTGAGTATTTTGCAGATCTCGCTTTTTGTCACAAAGTTTTGAAAATTGAAAAAAAAAAAAAAATGCCTTTCTTCATTTTCAAAAACAAATGAGAGCTGTAAAATACTCACCATGCCTCTCAGCAAATAGCTTGGGGTGTGTACTTTCCAAAATGGGGTCATTTGTGGGGGTTTTGGGCTATCTTGGCATTTTATGGCATTCAAAACTGTGATAGGTAGTGAGGAGTGAAATCAGGATTTCTAAGGGCACAAATTTTTGAAGGCGGTGCTTGGTTTTCGGGGCCCCGTACGCGGCTAGGCTCTCAAAAAGTCCCACACATGTGGTATCCCCGTACTCAGGAGAAGCAGCAAAATGTATTTTGGGGTGTAATTCCACATATAACCATGGCATGTTTGAGCAATATATCATTTAATGACAACTTTTTGTACATTTTTTTTTCTTTTTGTCATTATTCAATCAATCACTTGGGACAAAAAAAAAAAATATTCAATGGGCTCAACATGCCTCTCAGCAATTTCCTTGGGGTGTGTACTTTCCAAAATAGGGTCATTTTGGGGGGTTTTGTGCTATCTTGCCATTTTATGGCCTTCAAAACTGTGATAGGAAGTGAGGAGTAGGGATGAGCTTCGTGTTCGAGTCGAACATACATTCGACTCGAACATCGGCTGTTCGATCGTTCGACGAAGATCGAACGATTTGGGCCGTTCGCGCCAAATTCGAGTGACGCGAACGGCCCACAATGCACTACGCCATCGCAGTGTCATCCAGGCGCTGTGATTGGCCAAGCATGCACTGTGACCCCGCATGCTTGGCCAATCACAGCGCCGGCAGCGAGGAGAGCAATGATTGGCCACAGGCAGGATGCCTGTGGCCAATTATTGCTGAGGGTGTTTAGTACACGCCCCACACTATAAAAGGCCGCCAGCACGGCGGCCTAGTGTAGTGTGTTCCGGAGCAGGGAAAGAGAAGCATAGGCAGGGACAGAGACATTTTTTTTTTCTTGCTTAACCTGGATTCCTTTAGTTTAGGGAAAGAGAAGGATAGGTAGGGAGAGTGTCAGTGTGTTTTACTGTGCTAAACCTTGTTTGTAGGGACAGGGAAGGACAGTGAGGGAAATTCTGATTGTGCTATACTGTGCTAAAGCATTCCTCATCAACCATCTTTGAAATCCTTGTTTTTTGGACAGTCAGGGAAATTGTCATTGTGCTATTCTGTGCGAAAGCAATCATCCTCAACCAGATTTAGAAATCCTTAAGTAAAGGGACAGAGAAGGACACCTGAAGGTAGCCCTTATTGCTTTTTTTCCCATCTCCCTGCAGGCCATCCATTAGAATGTCTGGAAGGCAAACAAGGAGAGGCAGACAGTCAGGAGGCAATAAAAGAGGGCAAGCAGGCTCTGTGTCTGGGGGCAACAGTGCTGGTCGTGGACGCGGTGCATTGTCATCAGCACATGGCCATGGGACACGCTTGTCCTTCTTTTCGGCAGCTGGACATGTTGAGCCACATCATGCCGAAGACTTGGTAGAGTGGATGACCAAGCCCTCCTCCTCCTCCTCATCCTCTCTCACCCAGGCTCAGGGTACTGGCAAAGCAGCTGCCAAAGCGTCCTCTTCCCTGGTATCAATGTCAGACTCATCATCAGTCACTCCTTCCCTAGACCCACCATGTCCTCCTCCTGAGGAGTCCCCCGAACTGTTTGAGCACAGTGTTGGGTACATGCTCCAGGAGGATGCCCAGCGTTTCGAAGGGTCTGATGATGAAACCCAGCTAGAGGAAGGCAGTAGCGTGAGAGCAGACAGAGGGGATGCTCAAGAAGGACACCAATCTGGCAGTCATGTTCCAGCAGCTGCAGCATACTGCCAGATTGGCTCCAGTGATGAGGAGGGAGGGGATGATGAGGTCACTGACTCCACGTGGGTGCCTAATAGGAGAGAGGAGGAGGAGGAGGATGAGGAAGAGGCACATCTCCAACGAGGCAGGATGCCCTTTGGTGGCCAGCGTAAGGGCAGTACACCGACGGAATCACACCGCAGAGCTCCGCCTGTGCAGAGCGCTGCCTCTGCCCGTCATTCAAAAAGTTCTTTGGTGTGGGCCTTTTTTGAGGCTAGTGCATCAGATCGCACAGCTGCTGTTTGCAACATATGTCTCAAGCGTATATCGCGTGGCCAAAACATCAGCCGCTTGGGTACCACATGCCTGACCAGACATATGTTGACCTGCCATTCAGTCCTCTCTGAAACATGCACTGAGAGGAATGAAGGTGTAGAATTAGGTGTGTCACAGCCAAGTACTTGCGGCCACTCTGCTAGCAGTACACCGACGTCCGATTCTAGCAGGCAAATTTCCCTGCCCCAGCTGCTGGACCGTCGAAAGAAGTTCACTCCCAGCCATCCACATGGCCAGCGGTTGAATGCTAGCTTGGCTAAATTGCTAGCGCTTCAACTGCTGCCTTTTCAGTTGGTAGACTCGGCCCCCTTCCGTGAGTTTGTGCAATGTGCGGTTCCTCAGTGGCAGGTTCCCAAACGCCACTTTTTCTCACGGAAGGCTATTCCGGCTCTCTACCGACATGTGGAAGGCAATGTCTTGGCCTCGCTGGACAGGGCGGTCAGCGGTAAGGTGCATATTACCGCTGACTCATGGTCCAGCAGGCATGGACAGGGACGTTACCTTTCTTTCACGGCCCATTGGGTCACTCTTTTGGCAGCTGGGAAGGATGCAGGACAAGGTGCAGTAGTGTTGGAGGTTGTTCCACCGCCACGCCTCCAAAATGCTACTACTGGTTGTGACACACCTCTCTCCTCCACCCCCTCCTCTTCTTCTTCCTCCATGGCCTCTTCCTGTGCTTTGTCCTCTGAACCAGCGGTGCTCCGTAGGCGTTCAAGGGGCTACGCAAGTACGCAGGCAAAAAGATGCCATGCCGTGCTTGCGCTGGTGTGTTTGGGGGACAGAAGCCACACTGGGGCAGAGGTCCTGTCTGCTCTGCAGGGCCAGGCCGAGAGGTGGTTGACGCCACGCCAGCTTAAGCCAGGAATGGTGGTTTGCGACAATGGCACCAACCTTCTCTCCGCCCTCCGACAGGGACAACTGACCCATGTGCCCTGTGTGGCTCACGTCCTTAACCTGGTGGTGCAGCGGTTCTTGGACAGGTACCCGGGCTTACAGGATGTCCTGAGGCAGGCCAGGAAAGTCTGTGTGCATTTCCGCAGATCTTATAATGCCAGTGCTCGCCTGGCTGAGCTGCAAAAGGAGTTGAACCTGCCCAAGAACCGCCTTATATGTGACATGCCCACCAGGTGGAACTCAACGTTGGCCATGCTGCAGCGGCTGCACACGCAGCAGAGGGCCATCAATGAGTACCTGTGCGACTACGGCACCAGGACAGGGTCAGGGGAGCTTGGTTTTTTTTCTCCACGCCAGTGGGGCATGATCAGGGATGCATGCACTGTCCTGGCACCATTTGAGGAGGCCACGAGGATGGTGAGCAGTGACAGTGCATGCATCAGTGACACTGTACCTCTTGTCCACCTGTTGGAGCACACGCTGCGTGGAATAATGGACAGGGCACTTGAGGCAGAACAGAGGCAGGAAGAGGAGGACTTCCTTGCCTCTCAAGGCCCCCTTTACCCAGACAGTGTTCCTTCTGTCCCACCCATCGCACAGGAAGAGGATGAGGACGACGAGGAGGATTGTGTCAGCATGGAGGTGGAGCCTGGCACTCAGCAGCATCAACAGCAGCAGTCTTTTAGGGATGATTTACAGTCCCAAGAAACCCGTGGACTTGTACGTGGCTGGGAGGAGGTGGCTGCGGATCATGTCGTCCTTAGTGACCCAGAGGACTCCGGACCGAATGCCTCAGCTAACCTACGCTGCATGGCCTCCCTGATCCTGCAAAGTCTGCGGAAGGATCCTCGTATTCTTCGGATCAAGGAGAGGGACCATTACTGGCTGGCCACTCTCCTTGATCCACGGTACAAGGGTAAGGTTGCGGAACTTATGTTACCGTCGCAGAGGGAGCAGAGGATGAGACAACTCCGGGAGGCCTTGCAGAAAGGTCTGTGCAACGCGTTCCCAGAGACTGGGAGGTTACAAACTCCTGGTCCTGGACAACGAGTTGCTGAGGCTTCGGCCAGTCAAAGAAGGAGCGGTGGGGAAGGTGGCCGTCTGACCGATGCGTTCAGACAATTCTTTAGTCCGCAGCCCCAAAGTATGATCGGTTCCAGCAACCATCGCCAGCGTCTGATAAACATGGTGCAGGAATATCTAGGGGCAAGGTCAGACTTGGACACCTTCCCCACCGAAAATCCTCTGGCTTACTGGGTCTTGAGGATGGATCACTGGCCAGAGCTTGCACAGTATGCAATTGAGCTACTGGCCTGTCCTGCATCCAGCGTTCTTTCGGAACGCACATTCAGTGCTGCTGGAGGATTTGTCACGGATCACAGGGTGCGCCTGTCCACCGACTCGGTTGATCGACTGACTTTCATCAAGATGAACCAGTCTTGGATCACCACCAGCTACCACACACCTGATGCTGATATAACAGACTAATTGATTTTAAAATGTCACATCCCTTCAAGACTGATGCTGAGTGCCTGTGCTGTTATGTTGACTGGCTATCCTCCTCCTCCGAGTCCTCAATGATACGATTGATGATGATAGCTTGGAAGATCATTTTTGTTTATGGGTGCCGCCACCAGTGCCTAACGCCCAATTTTTCAGCCCCTGTTTAACAGGGGCGTGTAATTACAATTTTTGAAGCAATACTTTGCAACAGGGCTCATTGCTGTGCTCCAAGTACAGTATCTGTGAGGGGTTGCAGTGTTGTGCCACCAGTGCCTAATGCCCAATTTTTCAGCCCCTGTTCAACAGGGGCATGTAATTACAATTCTTGATCTAATAATTCACAGCAGGGCCCATTGCTGCACCCACCAAGAGTAACTCTGAGGGCTTACAGTGTTGTGGCAACGCCACCACCACCACGAAAGGCCCAATTTTTCAGCCCCTGTTCAAAAGGGGCATGTAATTACAATTCTTGATCTAATAATTCACAGCAGGGCCCATTCCTGCACCCACCAAGAGTAACTCTGAGGGCTTACAGTGTTGTGGCAACACCACCACCACCACCACCACCACGAAAGGCCCAATTTTTCAGCCCCTGTTCAACAGGGGCATGCAATTACAATTCTTGATCTAATAATTCACAGCAGGGCCCATTGCTGCACCCACCAAGAGTAACTGTCAGGGCTTACAGTGTTGTGGCACCAGCACCACCATCAAAGGCCCAATTTTTACTACCACTGTTCAACAATTATATGTAATTACAATTCCTGATATAATAGTTGACAGCAGGGCGTTCCAGCACCAACCAAGAGTAACTGTGAGTGCTTACAGTGTTGTGCCAACACCAACAACTAAGGGGCCTATTTCTGCAGAGTATATACGGCAGGTCCCTACTTTCAAACATCCAACTTACAAACGACTCCTACTTGCAAACGCAAGAAGACAACAGGAAGTGAGAGGAAATCTACCCCTAGGAAGGAAAATTCTCTCCTGTAAGAATTAATATGGGAGAAAGGTGTCTCCTCTGTACTGATGCTTTATCACCAATCCTTGTTTCAATAAAAACACCACATTTCAAAAACAGTTGTCATTGGGACGGAAAGTGAGGTGAAATGTTCTGAACAGGGGCACAGACAGCAAAACAAATGTTACAGGGGTGATAACCCTTACCTATGTTTTCCAAAAAGTTTAAAAATAGATTTTTGGGCTGGAGCTACACTTAAACAATGTAGCTGTTCAAAATTACAAACAGATTCTACATAAGAACAAACCTACAGTCCCTGTCTTGTATGCACCGCCTGTATACGGCTGTTCAGAGTATATAGGGCCTTTTTTATTTTATGTGCGGGGTTCCCCTTAATATCCATACAAGACCCAAAGGGGCTGGTAATGGGCTGGGGTAGGGGGGGGTCATGGGGTAGCTATGCCATTTTTCTTAAAGATTTTCATCCATATTACCGGGACCAGACATTACATTAAAGCCGCAAGCAGTTTTAAATGGCTTTTTTTTCCTTTAGAAGTGTCATTTTGTGCAGGGACAGTTCTAAACACGGGAAACACGTGGCACTTCACAGGCATACTTTAACACCCCCCAGGTACGATATTTGACTTTTTTTTTTCACTTTATGCATCATTAAAATGACTGCTCCCGAAAAAACGACCGTTTTTAAAACTTCTTTTTGCATTGATACATGTCCCCTGGTGCAGAACCCTGGTTCCCAAACCCTTTTTAGGACAATAACATGCATAATAGTCGTTATAATTAGCACTTTAGAATTCGAACGTTCGCATCCATTGTATTTAATAGGGTTCTAATGTTCGTACGAACTTTCGGTCCGTTCGCGGGTTCTGGTGCGAACCGAACCCGGGGGTGTTCGGCTCATCACTAGTGAGGAGTGAAATTTAAAAATTTATGCCCTTAGAAACCTTGAAGGCGGTGCTTGGATTTTGGGGTCCCGTACGCGGCTAGGCTCCCAAAAAGTCCCACACATGTGGTATTCCCGTACTCAGGAGAAGCAACAGAATGAATTTTGGGGTGTAATTTCACATATGCCCATGGCATGTGTGAGCAATATATCATTTAGTGACAACTTTGTGCAAAAAAAAAAAAAAAATGTGTCATATTCCCGCAACTTGTGGCAAAATATAAAATATTCCATGGACTCAACATGCCTCTCAGTAAATAGCTTGGGGTGTCTACTTTCCAAAATGGGGTCATTTGGGGGGGTTTTGTGCTATTTTGGCATTTTATGGCCTTCGAAACTGTGATAGGTAGTGAGGAGTGAAATCAAAAATTTGCGCCCTTAGAAATCCTGAAGGCGGTGCTTGGTTTTCGGGGTCCCGTATGCGGCTAGGCTCTCAAAAAGTCCCACACATGTGGTATCCCCGTACTCAGGAGAAGCAGAAGAATGTATTTTGGGGTGCAATTCTACATATAACCATGGCATGTGTGAGCAATATATCATTTAGTGACAACTTTTTGTACATTTTTTTTCTTTTTGTCATTATTCAATCATTTGTGACAATAAAAAAAAATCCAATGGGCTCAACATGCCTCTCAGCAAATAGCTTGGGGTGTCTACTTTCCAAAATGGGGTCATTTGGGGGGGTTTTGTGCCATCTTGGCATTTTATGGCCTTCAAAACTGTGATAGGTAGTGATAGGTAGTGAGGAGTGAAATCAAAAATGTATGCCCTTAGAAATCTTGAAGGCGGTGCTTGGTTTTTGGGGTCCCGTACGCGGCTAGGCTCCCAAAAAGTCCCACACATGTGGTATCCCCGTGCTCAGGAGAAGCAGCAGAATGTATTTTCCCCCAGTCGTCTTCCAAGTCAGCCCTTGAGAGATGGAGCTCCTCCTCACAATCAGGAAACACATTGCCATTAATTTTTTCCTCCCCTTAAGAGGCGGTCCCTCAGGTCCCTGGTCAGTCTTAGTGTTTCCACCGTCCGGAGGAGACATGTTGCCAAAAGAACCTGAGGGGGGGTTCCATCTCTCATGGGCTGACCGGGACAGGTGTCTGCGGGTGCAGCAGTGTATGTCAGCAGGGCTGACTGTATGGAGTCCCTGTGCGGCAGGGGGTCAGTGGACCTTACCGGAGCCGCATCACTGGCGTGGAGGAGGACGGATCTTGACCACGGGCAACCCTCCTTAGGCTGAGTGCAGGAGGTGTCCCGGGTTCGAATTTCCTCTGTGCCCAGGTGAGGAGAAAGGCGCCATTGCTGCTTTCCCTTGGCGGCGTCAGGGGGGGTGTACCCACGTCTGAACGCCGCTTGACCCGGAAGACGCGGGGCATCATTTCCGGGTAGGAATGACGCAATCGGCGTGCGCCGGGGAAGCTGGTCCAATCCCCTTAAAGGCGCGGGAAATTCGAACGGTCGGCTGGTGCTAGTAGCGTGGACGCGGCTGCAGACGACAGTACCGAACGCCACAGCAAGCCAGGATGCTGGAAGAGGATGAGATTCCATCGGCCCAGGCTCCAGGAGGCAAAAGCACCAGCAGGATGCAGGTAGGCACCAGTGGGTGACCTTTGTATCCTTTGTATTGGGACAGCAGCTAGGTGGTGATGGTGCACTAGCAAGCTGGGGCCAGGGGGTTACTAATGTCACTGGGTGTGCACTTTAGTAATGTGTGGTGCAGTGTGTATTTTTTTCTCACCGCCATGGGTCCCCCTGTGTTTATCTTTTGGCAGGTGAAACCACCTAAAGAGCCAAAGCCCACTCCCAAGAAGCGGTGTGCAAAGTGTAATACCAAGATGCTCTTGGAAGACACAGAGCCGCTATGCAAAACATGCATTGACAAACTGGTTGAAAAACAGTCAGATGCAGTTTATGCGAAGATTTTTGGATCCGTAAGAGATGATATGGCTAACACCTTTAAGGATCTCAAAAAGTTTATCGCAGAAGCTAAATCTCCAGCAGTCCCTACTGGAGTTTCCTCTCCCATGGCCTCACCCAGATCAGAAGTCGCCTCAGGGTCGCACGAGTCGGTGAGGGAGCGAGCTGGCAGCAGCACAGCTAGTGTTATGGCTACCGATAGCTCAGATCCAGAGCAGGAAGATGGGAGAGAAGAAAGAAAGAGACCCAAATACAGTCTGACTTTTTACATCGGAAAATCCTGCAGTTCTATAAATTGTGGCTCCAGTAAATTATGAATCATACTCTCATGCCCCGTACACACGATCGTTTTTCATGCCGTTAAAACTGCCATTTTAAAAAATGGCCCTGAAAAATGATCGTGTGTATGCTCCAGAGCATTTTTAACGACGTGAAAAACGGCCATTAAAAATTCCGGACATGCTCTCTTTTTTCACGTCGTTTTTCATGTCGTTTTTTTTAACGACGTGAAAAACGATAGTGTGTATGCTTTCACGACGTGAAAAAAAACGCGCATGCTCAGAAGCAACTATGAGACGGGAGCGCTCGTTTTGGTAAAGCTAATGTTGGAAATGGAGATGGCACATTCGTCACGGTGGAATTAATAGCATCGTTTTAATGCTGCGCATTCCGTTCTTCTTTTGATAATGCTTTAAAATTACCCTCTTTTGATAATGACATTGAGAGTTATGCCAAACTTGTTTCTAAAGTAATTTTAAATTGCTCTAATGATTGTAAAATATTTATAAGCCGCACCTCCCTCCTAAATAATACTAATAATAATAAAATAATGTAATTCTCCTTTTTTCTTTAAATTATATTTTACTATTGTGTTTTTTTTTGTGGCCTTTTTTTTATTATTTTGGCTTAAAATATTCTTGTGTAAAGTTACCACAACAACCTTCCAAATGTGTCTCATTTGGCCTCAGGGAGGTTTGTGTCCCCTGATAATAACAATATTATTTGAGATGTCCCTGCCTGCTCCCTAGCAAGCTCTTTTGAAATACAAATCACATAGTCAAGTTTTTTAAGGGCACTAAAAAATTTTTTATTTCAGAACATTAACAAATTAAAGTGGAAGGCAGCACTGGAGAGCCTGCTTGCATTTGTGCACCCCTTTGACCCCACAACAACCATCCAAGATGTCAAAACCAAAATAGAGATTAGATCCCCAAAAAAAAAAAAAGGAGCCCAATCTTGTCTTGAGCTCCCAGAGGTCAGGAGCCACAGCAGATAAGTCCTATATGTCCCCAGTCTGTGGTACTACAGCAGGCATTATTTTCTCCTCTTCCTTGTAGCCTTCTCTCCAGCCTTCTCTGCAGCCTTGGTTGGTTTCTTCCTTGGAGGCTGGGGATCAGGAGGAGAGGTTGTGGCAGGAGGAGTAGTAGGAGGAGGAGGAGTAGGGACAACCTCCGTTATGTCCGTGTACCTAGTGAGTTCACCCAGCACGCCCTTATTGATGACTTTCAATAGCAGGGTCTCACTGTAAATTTTTTGCCGCAACTCCATTTGCCCTAGTTTGTGGGCGAGGATCCCTCATCAACAGAGGGTGCCTCTCTGAGGGCCGCTGTTGCCTCTCTGAGGAAGGCCCTGGTTTCCTCCTCCACCTGCCTACCTCTCCTTGGCCCTCGTGGTTTAACTACCAGGGGAGTCATCTGGGCTCTTGTGCTGGGCCCAGCCTCCTCCTGGGTGCCACTGGGCCCAGCCTCCTCCTGGGTGCCACTGGGCCCAGCCTCCTCCTGATCCCCAACATCACCCTCTTCCTGGCTCTGCTCTGGCTGTAAAAAAAGAAAGGGACATTATTTATTTTGCCACATCATCATTCACAGACATTGTTCACCTCTAGACATTGTTGAAATCAATGCCAAAAGTTATGTCATTTTCATTGATTCCGCATCCTGGTTTTGTTGTCTTGTGCACATAAAATTAGGCCACTACTGTATCTTGCTCTTCACAAACTTTATTGGTAGAAGTGTACATACCTTTAACAATACTAACATCTATTTAAATTCTACAATTTTGTAAGATATAAATATAGATATCAATACTTTACCTGGCTCCATATCTCCAAATCTGCCTCCTCAAGGCCCTGATCTTGATCCTCAGAGGAAGCCAGAGCAGGGTTGACAGGAAGGCTGGAGGACTGGCTGCAGGGAAGGCTGGAGGGTTGGGTACAAGGAAGGCTGGATTGACCTCTGGGGGGGAAGGGTGGAGAGAGATTCCCGCACTTCCAGCTGGTCATCCAGAAAAGCAAGCTTACTGTAGTACCACAGACTGGGTTTATAAACCTTATCTGCTGGTGCACCTGATCTCTGGGACCTCAGGACCATAGTCCTCTGGGTCCTGTATGTCCCTCTGATGGTCGCAATTTTGGTTTTGACATCTTGGAGAGTTGTTGTGGGTATCTTTGTTTGCACAAATGCAAGCAGGCTCTCCAGTGCTGCTTTCCTGGCGTCTTTATTTTTATTAGCGCCTATTTTTGTTTGCCATAATATAGGGAGCTCTTGCCATTTGTCGATGAACTCCCCCATGAGTCTTGGTTTTTAAAAGTATTCATGATATCTGTAAAAGCGAGAAACCAAAAAATATATATATTTCAGGCAACATTCCTCAACTGTGCATTGTCTACATATTTTGAGCACACAAATCTCCTCGTCTGATGAACCTCAAAAAGTAAAATTGTTAGGTACCTTCGTCACGACGTTCGTTGCTAACTCCCTCTCCCGAAAAATGAACGTATTTCCCAGACATGGATCTTCACTTGATATACACAGCGCATGCGTGAAACTCTGCACGCTTTCCCCGCCCCTGACGTTCGATATTGTACTTTCCCCGCCCCTTCTCGCTCGTAGTGCTGAACAAAACATGGCGGAGACACAGGTGGCTGAGATTACCTCTACAGAGGATGAAATTCCAGAGGAGCCCAAATCAAGACCCAGGAGATACAAGGCATCCAACATGTCATTCGAGGAAATGGTGGAGATGGTCGCCATTTTAAAGAAGGAGGATTATGATGCCAAGCATGGTCCGTATAAAAGGCCTAATCTGGTCAAGTCCAGAATTATGGGCAAAGTGGTCAAAAGTCTTCACAAAAAATTTGGGGTGTGCAGAACGAAGGAACAGCTCAGAAAACGATGGTCTGATCTGAAGTTGCGGGAGGCCGACCAATATAAAAGAATCAAGAAAGTTATAGTAAAAAGTAAGTAATTTTTTTTTAGTTTCCATGGTACATATTTTCTTGTATTCTGTCGTGTATTTTTAACTTTCATATAGTACACTGAAAGATACCATCTTTCAGGTTCGTCCGCACAGTAAACGGACGTATTAAACCTCTTTCTCCGTACAGTTCCTCAAACGATGTTTTAGGATCATCCAGTGTGAACACCCATGTATTTTGGTTTATTTGGGGGGAGTAAATTTGGGCCTCACTTATTTTTTGGGTGCTAATCCAAAGGACATTTGTTCGTTAGAAAAAACGATATGCATGGTAATGTTAAAGGGAGTGAATGCTCAGCAGCTGATGAAACATCTGAACGCAGTAGTACAAGTGTGGGCCTAAAGCCAAAAAGCTTGAGGGTGTCACACACAGGTGATCCTGTGTAGATACTTTGGGGTGTTACAATGTGTCAAATTTGTGTTCAAAATGTATATGCTCTGGTTTTGGCTATGTATCCAATCATTTGTACCGGTTGGCACAGGGGGTAAAATTTAAAATGGAGCATGCTTCAAAAGAAGGATTACAAAGTATTTTTTCATGTTTCTTATTTTAGCAAAATTGAGTCGCTACTAATGAAACTATTCCTTTTATTTCAATCTCCCTAGGGATTCGAAAAGCTACCTCAGATGAGACGATAATTGCAACACCTACAACAATACCCCCAGAACCCCAGGATGGAGAGGAATGTGATGTTGTGGAAGTGGAAAGTGGCACCACCACAGGTCAGAGAGAAACCAGACACATGCATGTTAAATAGATGTAGGCCTACATATTCTATCCTACATATTTCTTTTTACATTTAGGTGCAGTTCTGGCCGAAGACCCCAATAAGTTGACACATCACAGTGCCCAGATCCTGATCCAATACCTGATGGTCTGCTGTCGTGACCTCGAAAAAATTAAGGGAGACTTGCTAGAGATCAGGGAAAATACAAAGCGGGTGGAGGAAAGGCTCCAAAATATCATGGCTGTGCTTGGGCGTGTCTAATGTTTTTACACCAAATAACGTTTTACTTGCAGAGTTTTATAAGTATTTTTGTTATTTTACCCTTTAATGACTAGCACATGTTTAGCTTTTTCAAAATTTTGACGAATATAGTTTGTTTATGCATGGCTGGTCATGCGTTTTAATACACCCGAAATTAAGGGAACATCCACATTTCTAAGGAAGTTTCCCACCTAAAAAAAGAAATAAAGGTATTTTTACATAACAAATAATTGTGGCTTCATTATGTAAATGTGGTGCTGAGTGAACTAATCAATGTTTGGTGTTTACACTGACAATGAAGGCTAATTAAGATTGTTTAATCCACATGGCAAAACAAGTGCACTAGCTAAACCTACCAGAAACAGCAAACATACAATAAAAAATCCAAACCAATCTTTACTCCAGAAAAAGTTTTTTTTTTTTGGTATAAAATTATTAAAGATTGTCTGGCATTTCAATGGCCCCCCTACCCATAAAATAGTCCACATATTGGTTACGGACCTCACGTCCGGTTGGGGGGTCCAAGCCAGGACGGCCAGGTTCCAGGGCCACCAAAGTTTCTGCATTGATTAAAGAGGCCTCAGGCCCACTCAAAGATATATAACTCGTTGAATGCACCCTTAGGAAATTATGCAGCACACAGCACGTCATAACCACATGGTTCCATTTGTATGGGGCAAGGTGGATGGAGGTAAGGAAGAGGCGAAATCGGCTGGCCATGATCCCAAACGCATTTTCCACCACCCTTCTGGCTCTGGCCAGCCGATAATTGAACACCCTCCTCTCAGGGGTGAGGGTGCGTTGCGGGAATGGCCTCATCAAATGGGGTCCCAGGCCAAACGCCTCATCCGCCACAAAGACAAAAAGGTAGTCCCTCCACATTCTGCTCCGCTGGTGGCAAGGCCAGCAGATCCAAAAGGAGCCGTTCCCCAAACTCCGTCTGGGCAAAAACTCCTCCATCAGACATCCTGCCATTCTTGCCAACGTCCACATAGAGGAACTCGTAGGTGGCCGACACCACTGCCATCATCACGACGCTGTGGAACCCCTTATAATTATAATAAAAGGATCCCGAATGGGGTGGTGGGACGACCCGAACATGTTTGCCGTCGATGGCTCCTCCACAGTTCGGAAAGTTCCATCGCTGGGCAAACTCGGAAGCCACATTCTGCCATTCATGTGGCGAAGAAGGGAACTGTGGAATTAAAGAAATAATAAATTAATACTTGGAGCCAGAAACATTGAAAGCTGATTTCATACACACATTCATGGCCAACATTGGTAGAAACTGTTCAAAACATAAAAAATTGGAAGCAACAAAAAACAAACAAACCAAAAAATTATGGGGGGGGGGGTTGAAGATGAGTTGGGAATATCACACATGAAGGCTGTAGCACTCTGTATTGAAGTTAACAAAAATGAAACATTCCTAGGCAAAATTTAGGGTGTGTTTTGGGTAAAGCACTACGATGGAACATAGAATAAAAAACATGGAAATGACTAGGCAAGGTAGGTATGGCCCCAGGATAGCATGCTGGAGAGGTTAGGTAAGCCAAATTTACAGGTAGGCCTCAAACCCCAAACTTTAAATAATAAAACATGGGGAGAAAGGGGACATTCCCTGCAGCTAAGAATCATGTGAATTAGGGACTGCAAATAAAGCAAATTAAAAATATCCAAAAATAAAAACCATACAATGTGAATTTTTGAAGAAGAACACTTACCTTAATATAGTCCTCCTGCAAAACTTGAAGGATGGCAGAACAAGTCTCTGGTATAATGATCCCCAGAGCCTGGGGGGGGATATGCCTGTGGAGAACTTAAGGTCCTGCAGGCTTCTCCCAGTAGCCAGGTATCGCAACGTGGCGATGAGCCTCTGCTCAGCACTGATGGCTTCCCGCATAACGGTGTCCTGCCTGGTAATATAGGGGGACACCAAAGCCAACAGCTGCTGAAATACGGGGTCAGACATCCTGAGAAAATTCCTGAAATCAGGATTATTCTCCCTGATCTCCCGCAACAAAGGCATGTGACAGAATTGGTGCCGCTGGAGCAACCAATTCTTGGTCCATGAACTCCTCCTGACCCTGCTCATGGCATGGAGTCGGGATACAGCATGAACCCCTGCACCAACTACAGCATGAACTCTACGACGAGTACGTAGCCGCAACATGGCTAGATAACGGTCGGCTGAACAGAGCGAACTAGAAGAACGCACGGAAGAAAAGCAAGGCCTATGAAGAACAAGCTGAAAAACACGAACGTGCAGAGCAGGCCGCACTGAATAAACAGATACGAACTGACTACAAGCAGTGCTAAACAGATACGAACCCACAGGCGCAAACTGAACTCCCGAAAACGATCTTCAAAGCACGAAGACTGAAAAGCACGAATCGTCTCTCACCAAACTTTTACTAACACGCGGTAACACGGAATTAGCAAAAGCGTCCCAAAGGGTGGCGTCATTCGAACGGAACTTCCCCTTTATAGTGCCGTCGTACGTGTTGAACGTCACTGCGCTTTGCTTGATCGTTTTTTTTAATGATGGTGTGTACGCAAAACGAGGAGAAAAACGTTGGTTTAAAAAATGACATTAAAAACGATCGTGTGTACGGGGCATCAGAATTAACACACACACACATAACAAATTATTTGGTACACTGCAATGTTTCTAAAGTTAGGCTCACAATAGTGCTGCTACGTAATCATCAGTTTTCTTGAATGCAAAGAGATTTATTGTCTCTTAAACAGAACTGTGGGAGAGAGGGTTTAGGGCCAGGACACCCTTTAGTAGTTGCAATGTTAATTAGCAGACTCTGAGACTTCTATAGGTGGGCAGCCATGCAGGAAAAGGTACCCAGCCGGACACCACATCTGCATGTGTAGACACGCTGTCTCCTATGGCAACGATCTTGAACAGTTTTTCTCTCTCTCTCTCTCTCTCTCTCTCTCTCTCTCTCTCTCTCTCTCTCTCGGCAGCACAGCACACGTCCACCCAGACAGCCGTCCAGGTGGCACAGCCCCCGATCACCTGACCTCACTCAAATAACTAGGCTCTCCCAGCAGGCCAAGGGGCAAAAGAAGATCCCTGCCCATTGGCTGAGATACCCCATCTATTCCTAATTTGTCCTTGCAATGCCCTTGTCTTATCTAATGTCACCAGATACTCGACCATCTAGTGACAGAAGAGAGAAGTGCAACAATTCCAAAATTAGGGTGGAATCAATTGATCCCCTATCAATTGGCCAAGGCGAATTATACCTGGCAGGTAAATTTACTAGCAGCCCTGCCTAAACATCAGGGTGCTACATCCAACTGTAGCTGTAGGAGCAGAATATAAAGCATGAATCCAGGTTAACAAGGCTTCCCCAAAACCCCAGCAAGAGAGCACAAATTGTAGATATTCCTATGACAGGGAGTCAAAAGCCTTATAAATAATAATAAGGAGAAAAGGAAGCCAGGGATTTTCCGATGATGTAAAAGATGGATGAGATGGACAACTTTATGAACATTATCACCAGCCTGTCTCCCTGGGATGAAGCCCACCTGATCACTGTGGATCAAGTGGTACATATATTGATTGATGCATGTACTCAGGATTTTAACAAGGATCTTCAGTTTGTCGTTTAGAATGGGTATTGGTCGGAAGGCCTGAGGTTCACTCGCATCCGCTGGCTTTTTGGGGACCATCGATATACGAGCCCTTAGGGCGTCTGAAGAGGGCAATGAGCCATGTTTCAAAGCATTGAAATAGTTAGCAAGGCGAGGTGCCAACAACGCAGAGAATGTCTTGTAGTAAAGATCTGAGAAACCGTCAGGGCCCGGATGCCTTGGAAGGCTTCAGGGATTCAATTGCCTGGAGAACTTCAGCTTTCAAGATACTTGCATTGAGAGCATCGCGGGCCCCGTCCAGAAGCGTAGGAGGGTTTAATTCCTGGAAAAACTGTTCTGTCTGTTATAGGGGAAATTGACCCGGTTTAGTATAGAGCTAGGAAAGGAACTCAGAAAAGCCAGATAGGATTTTTAAAGTGTTAGAGGTGAGGCCCCCTTTGGGCGTCTGGAGCCGAACAGGTCTGTACAGTTTCCCCACCAAATTCAATTTCTTGGCCAACATGGGCTCCAGTTATCTGCACATGTATAGTACCCTGTGCTTGGACCATCACAAAGTCATTTCAGCTCTAAAGGTGAAAAGAAGATCCAGTTCTATTGCCAGGGTTTTGTAAGCTCTTCAATTTGCTGCAGTGGGATGTGACTTCCAGAGTGCATCCGCAGCTGCTAAAAGAGACTGTAGTTCAGTGATACGATGTTCCCTGTCTTGTTTACACTCGGAAGTAAGTTGAATAATGTAAAAATATAAAAATAAAATTGCAGCGCTTAACAGTACATCAAATCAAATAGCCCAAAGAAGTTCATATAAAGTCCATGGACTATTTGATTTGATTTACTGTTAAGCGCTACAATTTTGTTATTATGTTTGTTTAAAGGGTGATGCATTTCCTCTATTGCTGGCAGCTATTTTGAAGGTGTAGCGCTAATTAACTGTTTTATTTTTTAAGTTGGACAATGTGACCCCGGACTGTAGCCTTATGAGCTTCCCACAGGAACACGGCTGAGGCAACTGAGCCTACATTGTCAGCAAAGTATGTTTGTATAGAGGACTGGACATTGGTATGCGCAGCCTGTTGCATTAGGGTGTGCACCCCAGAGCACAAACACACATGTGTGTAAATCAGCAGAGCAGTGGACGGTGTCAGTAGAGCAAAGATAAGTGGCAGTAGGGCAGTGGGCTGTGTCAGTAGTTTTTTTTTATTATTATTTTTTTATTTTTTTTTATTTTTTATTCATTTTGTTTTATTTTATTTTTAGGAGCCCCAGTATGGGGCTTTGGTGAAATATCAATGGTCTAAACAGACCCCTGATGCCTCACTTTTGAGACAAAGAAAGAAACTGAGGACACAGATTACCCAGTCCCTTTCTCTGAAGCCTGCAGTAAACATAGTTTACTATGCTTCAGTTAAGAATGAAGACAGAAGCGATCGGTACAGATCACTCACTGTTTATTCAGAAAAGAAAGGCCGGTTAATTAAATATTTACCAGCCCCTTCCTCGCTCCTGAGAGGAGAGAAAGGAATCTGGCAGCACTGCAGGGGGGAATGAAAAGCAGGGGGAATCGCACTGCACGCAGTGATTAGGGTGTGCGCATGCCTAATGGGACTGGATATGTAGACAAGTGGCCTGGGTGGTCACACATGGTGTTTTTCATGCATTTTTCATGCAATTAAAGTCTACAGAGCCATATATATACTATGCTGCTCCAAAAGAAGCAGCTGCATCTTTTCAAAAATCAAACTGCGCCAAATTGCATTGATGTAAACTGGAGAATGTGATTTCCATTGGTGTGCAATGCAAGCAACAGTAGACGCAAAAGAAATTGCATTAGCATCCAAAGGTCCTAAAGATAAACTGTGAGATAAATAAATATTGTTTAATTTAGGAGGCATGTGTATTCTTACTTAGGCAGGCTATACACAGTGTAAATCTCAGCCGGTTCAGCAGGAACCAGCCATGATTTGAACCATGTATGGGCAGGCTGAATGTACCAAGTTGATCAATCTATCAGCTTGGGTACAACCAACATGCCCGGTTGCCATAGCCACTAGCAATAATCACTGTCTTCTCCCAGCGGGGATGGCTTCCCCCCCTCCGCCGGGAGAAGACAATGGGCAGGAGGGATTCCCCGTGGTTGCGGGAAAGACATTCACTCTGTGTATGGCCGGCCTTATATCGTGTTTTGTGTATTTCTTCCAGATTTGTGCAGTAACCTGGCAGGAAATGTTACCTCTGTATTGGAGCTTCCTGTAATAAAGACCAATCACTGCTGCTCTTTGCTTGTGCAAGGTGAATAATTTTGTATCAGCGCAACATCCTGTAGTTATCTGAATTCCAACTTTAGTGGTGGGGAGGGGGGGCTGATGGGTCTTGCTTTCAGCCCTGCTCTCTGACCAAGTTATGTCCAGCATAGTGATGCTGTCACTACTATTTTAATAGGCTAATATCTGGGTTTGAAATGTTTTTTGGGGTACATACGGTGGGTTTATATCAACTGTGGTTATTGAGGAATACATTTAAATGTTTTTGTGCCAGATGTTTGGTTTTATGTTAGCTTGGACAGGGCTGGTGCAAGGAATATTGACACCCTAGGCGAAACCTACTTTTACTGACCCCTGGCTCCGCCCCTGACTCCACCCCCTTTTCCCTGCCCATATAAACCCCACCTTTTTAATTAAGCCCCCATCAAATGCAGTCTACCAGCACCAATCAAATGCAGCTTTACTAGCGCCCATCAAATGCAGCCTCACCAGCGCCCATCAAATGCAGCCTCACCAGCGCCCATCAATGCAGCCTCAACAGCGCCCATCAAACGCAGCCTTACCAGCGCCCATCAATGCAGCCTACCAGCACCCATAAATGCAGCCTCACCAGCGCCCATCAAATGCAGCCTCACCAGCGCCCATCAAATGCAGCCTCACCAGCGCCCATCAAATGCAGCCTCACCAGCGCCCATCAAATGCAGCCTCACCAGCGCCCATCAAATGCAGCCTCACCAGCGCCCATCAAATGTATATATAAAAAGGAGCTTCCTTACAAGTAGACAAAAAATCCTCAACACAGACGTGTAGAAGCCATGCGCATGTGCGATGACTTCTACACGTCTGTGTTGAGGATTTTTTTCTACTTGTAAGGAAGCTTCTTGTTTTTACCTTGAATTGGAGACTCAGTGGAGTCAGATTACCTATATGCAACATTCACATGTAGCATTGCACCTGTTTTATTTCATTAAATCCACTTAAAGAGACAATATCGCATTTGGAGTTTTATTTTTTTTTGCATGATTTGCACTTCCTTTGGATATTCGAGACACTTGCTTTGAATACCGCCTGGGATACGGAGGCTCCTGGTGGGCGACGCCCAGGAGATTTGAGACGCCCAGGAGATCTGGATATCCATGGTTGGGGATCTCTGATCCAATTAGCGCTTCGTGACCTCCCTGAGCAAGGGGGGGGGGGTCGCTGGATTTCCGGTAAGCCTTTCATCTCACTGGGGTGACGGTTCTCACGAGGTCAAGGATGTGTACCAAGTGACTTTATTTCCACAAGGATTTTTAGTCACTTATATGGACTTTTTATCACATATGTCACTTTTTAATATTGCGCTTTATTGTTGCATCTTATTATATGGCACATGGTTTTGTTTACACATTAATTGATATATGCATATTTATTTTATGTAGTTGCATTTCTCTGCACATTTGCACTTTATCGATACAGGAATATTGATACATGTTTTACAAGCGCTGCACTTCTCTTTATCCATTTTGACTTTGTGCCTAGTATTCAGGTTATAGTGTTCAGCTGCTGCTTGATATATTTTAAACTGAGCATGGATATTTCATCCATCTACAAATTCAAAACCATTAAATGTATGAAACAACACTTTTAGACTTGCATAGTGACTAAGCGATATATACTTAACGCAACTCTTTTAAAACATTATCATTGTATTACTAGTAGATTAACTGTAAAATGTGCAAGCCATATTTTAATAAGTTTACTTATCATTTTGTCTTGTCTGCTTATTTGCTTTAAATATATAGCACAAATGAACTTAAACTCACATAAATCTTTCCCAGTGCATCATGTTCAATGCACATCATTTCCCTGTGAGCAAATAATTGACAAACTGTGTATTGAATTACTATTAACCATTAGGTTAAAAACGCTTGAATGTTCTGACAGCTACAACCTTGAATAAAAGTGCAACAGTTAAAGCAAGGTGAAAAAAAAAACTTTAAAAAGGAGCTGAGCTTGAGAGAATAATTACGGATAAAATGACTGCACCATGGTAGGGAAATAGGAAAGGGCTTGTGTCCATGGGCTTTGAGCTGGTGTCGATGGCATCAGTTTGAGACACCTTTGAGGTAAATCAGAAGTTTTTGACAAGTCCATAGGAACTGCAGTTGACGTGCGTTTGACCTGCTTTTCACAGCTTTTGTATCCCTATAGACATGGATGGGGATGCAAAACCCATTCCAAGTGAACAAAAGCCTAACAACACAGATCCAAACTAACTCTTCACTATGGACTCTGTATTTCCATAAAGGGGGATTCCACCAGCGATTTTTTTTTTTAAAGTCAGCAGCTACAAACACTGTAGCTGCTGACTTTTAATAAGGACACCCGCCCGCGATGTCAGCCCCCCGAGGCCGATCCCTTGGTGCTGAAAGCTCCCGGCGCCGCCATCCTCAGTAAGGGAAACAGGCAGTGAAGCCGTGCGGCTTCACTGCCCGTTTCCTACTGCGCATGCGCATGCCACGCGGCGTTTTGTGAATGGGCCGGCTGCTCTCTGGGATACACACAGTTCCCAGAAGGCAGCGCGCCCCATTCACCAGAAGACACCACGAGTAGAATGGAGGAAGGAGACCTGCCGCGGACGATGAAGAGGAAGATTAGGGACTTCCGCACAGCAACCGCTATTTCTGGTGAGTAAAATTATTATTTTTTTCAAATATTTTTTTAAAATTTTTGGGAAAAAAAAAAATTCAGGGTGGAACTCCACTTTAAGGCTTAAGCCTACTGCAGCTCCAAAAAAAATGCTACGTTTAGGCATTTGAGCTTTTATTTCAGCTTAAAGAAGCTTGTGCTTTTGTGTGCTCTTCTGCAGGTTTTTATTGAGCTTTTTTTTTTTTTTTACAAACTATTTTTTTTGGGTACAAAAAAAGTGGTACAAAATTTTTTTTATCATATGCCAAGAGAAATATATTACATGAGGTTTACAAGTGAGGAATATTACCGAATTTAAACGAATCAGAAATAACAAAATTTGAATTCAGACGAAATTCGAATTTGAATCATTTTCAAATACTTTTCAAATTCGAATAGTTTTCAAATTCAAAACTTTTTGAATTTGAATAGTTTTCAAATTTCCAAAGAGAATAAAATAGAAAATTAAGGAATAGAATAGAAAAAAAAATGTTTTTCTATTTTATTCCCTTTTTTTTCTATTCTAATTTATTCTTTTTTGAAATTGGAAAACTTTTTGAACTCGGAAAATATTCAAAATTGATTTGAAAACTTTTCGAATTCGAAAACTAATCTTTTCAAATCGATTTGAAAATAAATAAACAAAACGAATCCAAAAAAACGAATTACACGAATTAAACAAATTTAACTAAACAAATTTATGTACAGTGGGTATGGAAAGTATTCAGACCCCCTTAAATTTTTCACTCTTTGTTATATTACAGCCATTTGCTAAAATCATTTAAGTTCATTTTTTTTCCTCATTAATGTACACACAGCACCCCATATTGACAGAAAAACACAGAATTGTTGAGATTTTTGCAGATTTATTAAAAAAGAAAAACTGAAATATCACATGGTCCTAAGTATTCAGACCCTTTGCTGTGACACTCATATATTTAACTCAGTTGCTGTCCATTTCTTCTGATCATCCTTGAGATGATTCTACACCTTCATTTGAGTCCAGCTGTGTTTGATTATGGAAGACATTTGGGACGACCAGAACCCTTCCTAGAGCTGGCCGTCCGGCCAAACTGAGCTATCGGGGGAGAAGAGCCTTGCTGAGAGAGGTAAAGAAGAACCCAAAGATCACTGTGGCTGATCTCCAGAGATGCAGTTGGGAGATGGGAGAAAGTTTTAGAAAGTCAACCATCACTGCAGCCCTCCACCAGTCAGGGCTTCATGGCAGAGTGGCCCGACGGAAGCCTCTCCTCAGTGCAAGACACATGAAAGCCCGCATGGAGTTTGCTAAAAAAAACACACCTGAAGGACTCCAAGATGGTGAGAAATAAGATTCTCTGGTCTGATGAGACCAAGATAGAACTTTTTGGCCTTAATTCTAAGCGGTATGTGTGGAAAAAAACAGGCACTGCTCATCACCTGTCCAATACAGTCCAAACATTGAAGCATGTTGGTGGCAGCATCATGCTGTGGGGGTGTTTTTCAGCTGCAGGGACAGGACGACTGGTTGCAATCGAGGGAAAGATGAATGCGGCCAAGTACAGGGATATACTTCTCCAGAGTGCTCAGGACCTCAGACTGGGCCGAAGGTTTACCTTCCAACAAGACAATGGCCCTAAGCACACAGCTAAAATAACAAAGGAGTGGCTTCACAACAACTCCATGACTGTTCTTGAATGGCCCAGCCAGAGCCCTGACTTAAACCCAATTGAGCATCTCTGGAGAGACCTAAAAATGGCTGTCCACCAACGTTTACCATCCAACCTGACAGAACTGGAGAGGAGCTGCAAGGAGGAATGGCAGAGGATCCCCAAATCCAGATGTGAAAAACGTGTTGCATCTTTCCCAAAAAGACTCATGGCTGTATTAGATCAAAAGGGTGCTTATACTAAATACTGAGCAAAGGATCTGAATACTTAGGACCATGTGATATTTCAGTTTTTCTTTTTTAATAAATCTGCAAAAATGTCAACAATTCTGTGTTGTTCTGCCAATATGGGGTGCTGTGTGTACATTGAGGAAAAAAAATGAACTTAAATTTTTCACTCTTTGTTATATTGCAGCCATTTGCTAAAATCATTTAAGGGGGTCTGAATACTTTCCGTACCCACTGTAAATAACGAATTGAAACAAAATAAAACAAATTTTTTCGTTCTGCACATATTAAATATATTTCTTCATCCAGGCTAAATGGCATGGCTAAAGGAATCTCCACTTCTGGCTATTGTACTTGCAGCTGTCAGAATACCCAAACAGTGTCTGCACCTGATTGGATGTAGTCATTGTTTGGTCGTCGATTTTCCACAAGCGTAAGAAAAGAAAATGAAAAAATTATTTTTTGATGGACAGGCTTGTGCTAACAGGGAAACCCATGGTTTAAATTTTGGCAAATTATGCAGGAATTTATTGCTTTTCTCTCACCCAACCTACAGGCTCAGTGAGAGAAATTTAGTAATGTATGGATAATTTAAGTCAGACTAAAGCTGGAAGTTCTAGTGTAAACACTTTGAAGAATTTTCTAACCTCAAATAGGGTTTTTGATAGAAGAGGAGACCTAGCCCAGAATACATGAAGACAAAAGACCACCATAAATTACATTTTTCCAGCCCTTAGAACCAGTACCTTATTACCCATTCAATCCTGAATAAAAGGTAAGATGTAATAAAACCTTCCCATTCCTGCACCACCCCCTAGGAGTCGGAAACTGGTGCCGTAAAATGGATCAATATCAATGGGCAGGATGTGCAAGATACGTACAGTATATACACAGTAAAACCTTGGTTTGAGATTCACTTGGTTTGAGAGCATTTTGCAAGACAAGCAAAATTTCGAAATACATTTTGACTTGATATACAAGCAATGTCTTGATATAAGAGTAGCGTCATGTCACAACTGAGTATAAAAGTATATAAGAGAGGCGCCTTTATGTGTGGCAATATGGTTACATTTAATAAAAGGTACAACATTTAGCAACTTACATGGTTGATGATTAAAAGAGGCACATCTAAGTATCCAGGGTAAAGCTGTCCACATAAACCATCCTCCGCATCGCCATCGACGTCGTCCCTTTCAAGCTGAGCTCCACAAGCGGTTCAAGCCTCGCTTTCAGATTGCTATACTGCAGGGTAGTCTTCCCGGTCACGATTGCAGACTGACAGCGGTGAGAGCCGGCGGTGCAGAGGATGGTCTATGTAGACAGCTTTTCCCCCTGATGCCTGCATACTTAGATGTGCCTCTTTCATCAATCATGTGAGTTGCTAAATGTTGTACCTTCTTTAAATGTAACCATATTGCTACACTTAGAGACACCTCTCTTCTCTTTTATACTCTGTAGCTCCTGCTGGATTTTGCCTCTAATCCCCTTGTGGAGGCTGCCATTTGTAGATGGACATTTTATGGTTACACAATCTATCACATTGCTATAATCTTTTTTTTATGGACTATAAACTGAAGAATTTATGAATAAATGGTTGTGGAACAAATCATTTGCGTTTCCATTATTTCTTATGGGAAAATTTGCTTTGGATTACAAGCATGTTTCTGGAACAAAATATGCTCGCAATCCAAGGTTTTACTGTACTATAACATTTCCCAATGATAGCAAAACTGCTACATTTGTTATCTAAGAAAAAAATCATGTTATTATATTTTTATTTGGTTAAGACTGTATACAGTAAATGTAGTGCTGTTTATTTAAAAATACATCTGACATAAGTAAAGTATTTTTAAATAGAAATGTGCACAAAGAATAATTATATACATACAGTATATGATATACTAACATGTTAAAGAATGTCCAGGCCAACAGTTTTGTTATGCACTAATAAACTTGGCAGTGAACTGTAACTGCTTTAATATAATATAATATGTTAATATAATATTTAAGTACATACTGGGTTTTCATTTCCAAGACTGATTTACTAAACATCCTTCATCTGTTTTCATTATAAACATAAATGACAAAAAATTGTTTGCTTTTTTTGAGTGATTATTTTTTAACTGGTATGACTGTATATGATTACACTAATTCCCGATGGTTAACTATACATAAAATGTGTATTTTTAACTAATAATGACTCTTGTATATGATCTATTAAAATGTACGTACATGTTTGAACAGTTTTCACCACTTCCATACCGGGCCATTGTAAAATGATGCCGGCAGGAACCCTCTCTCCCTCCGGGTGGACGTCATATGACATCCTGGGTTTGTGGGGTGATATGTGAATGATGCCTGCAGCTAGAGGCATCATTCAGATATCCTTCTCTTCTGCCATCGATTCTGCGCACCATAAGAATGATCATAGCGGCAGTTCCGCCGCTTGATCGTTCTTATAGGAGGCGGGAGGGGACATCACCCCTCCCGCCGCCATCCGGTGCTTCTCCGGGCTCTCCCGTGCCATCGGGGACCCGGAGAGAATCGTCCGGCGCCGGTGGTGGGTCACGTGACGAGCATAGAGATGACTGGTTACCAGATGGTCACCAGTCATCTCTATGACCGTCGGAGGCCCAGGCGCAATGTGATGACGTCACGCCCGGGTCCTCAGAAGTAAACAAAGCCGCCATTGCGGCTAGTGAGCATGAGATCAGTGACATTTTTTCACGATCTCATGCTTTCCAGCCTGGAGGAGAGATGTGGGGTCTTATTGACCCCGCATCTCTCCATAAAGAGGACCTGTCAAACACCATTCCTATTACAAGGGATGTTTACATTCCTTGTAATAGGAATAAAAGTGATAAAAAAAAAAAAAAGAAGTGTAAAAATAAAAAAATTTAGTAAAATAAAAAAAAAAAAAAAATGTAAAAAGGCCCCTGTCCCCAATAGCTCGCGCTCAGAAGCGAACGCACACGCAAGTCCCACCCACATATGTAAACGCCGTTCAAACCACATATGTGAGGTATCGCCACGTGCGTTAGAGCGCGTGCAACAATTCTCGCACTAGACCTCCTCTGTAATTCTAACCTGGTAACCTGTAAAAATTTTCAAAGCGTCACCAATGGAGATTTTTAAGTACCGAAGTTTTGCACCATTCCATGAGTGTGCGCAATTTTAAAGCGCGACATGTTAGGTATCTATTTACTCGGCGTAACATAATCTTTCATATTTTACAAAAAAATTGGGCTAACTTTACTGGCTTGTTATTTTTTAATTCATGAAACCATTTTTTTTCCAAAAAAAAGGCGTTTGAAAAATTATTGCGCAAATACCGTGCAAGATAAGATTGCAACGACCGTCATTTTATTCCCTAGGGTGTCTGCTAAAAAAACATATCATTTTTTGGGGTTCTGAGTAATTTTCTAGCAAAAGAATGATGATTTGTACATGTAGGAGAGAAGCGCCATAATAGGCCCGGTATGGAAGTGGTATAAAAAGCCCTGTATGGAAAGGGTTAAAGTGTTAATTTCTAGGTCACTAAGAATTAAAAAAACAAAACAAGATTATTCTATTCATAAAATTAAACAAACCAGTTAATAAAATCGATAAAATCCTAATTTATTCCTACAACCTTAGTAATCATTGAACTGAAAAACTAACAAATCAGCAAACCTACCTAATTATATGATCGAATATAAAAATAAAAATAAATATAACACACATAAATGTGTCAATTAGTCAACCAAATCAGCTAAGGTAATCAATAAATTGGTTAGTTAATCAAATTAACATACTGTGGGTAATGCAATACATTTTTTAAAATTAGCATACAACATAACAATTACTTTGCCCTAATTAAATTTCATACCAAACTAACATAATGTAGCTTAATATACTATACCTACATCTAGAGGGAATCGGGCATGTTAAATCAATGTAAATTACTTTAATTACACTTTGATGCAATAGGTGTGATTTACTAAGAGGAAATGCACAAAAGCAGAGAAGAATCATTATGAAAATTGTGGGAATGCCTGTTTTGCAGGTTTCTATGATTGTGCAGATGATTGTACACCCTGTAAATGCGATCCTTTAGCTGAACTTGAAAGTGTGGATTCTTCTTTAATGCATTAGCACTGTGCATAAAGCTGTTTTTTGGTGTACAGGTTAGCAGATATGTTGCTTTAAGTAATGTGTGCTAAAATTCTGCCTAAAAAACTATAATGTAAAAAACACCATGAATGCTTTACTATACTAATAATAAAGGTACTAAGGTATGCAAGGAGCATGTGTCAAACAAAGAGCAGTGAGAAATAATGAGTATGCTTTGTTCTTGAGACATAAAGGAATGAAAGTGCCATTATAATTAGTAGCACAAGAAGCAGGGTATAAAATCATCTAAATACAGTACATTGCCATGTCCATAGAATGTATACATAACCCTAGAAAGCATGCAATATAACCTTTTTTTGACACCTCTGGTATACTTTTAGACACAGAAGCATGTACTTTTCTGTTAGAAAACCACATTTATATGTGAATTAGCCATGTGTACACTATGATTGTTGTGTGCATCCCCACTGGCATCACTTGTGCATATTAAATATTATAAGAATACGCACGCCCACTGTCACTTTTTCTAGGCATTATCTATGATATGATGTTTTTTCTCCTTGTCTCTTTAGGTCCCGTTCATGCTTGTGTGACCCGCTGCAGCCCATTCATTTGACAAATGCACCAAAGTAACGCCTGCACTTTTTTTGGGGGTGGGGGCAGTGAGACACACACGTTTTTATACTGTGCCTTTTGGTGCATTTTTTACACGTTTTGTTACTAACTATGTTTGAGGTGTCATTGAGAAAACATTTCACTGCAAGCACGATGACGGGAATGCACGAGAAACATGCATTTCTGTGCGTGTTTCGGAAAAAAACGCCAAAACACGCACAGAAATGCATGTTTCTCATGCTTTCCCATAACGCACAGGTATGGATTGCCTGTAGACCCAAAATATCTTTAGCCAGTAAAAGCTGAAGTTAAGGTATGGCACACATACTTGTGGGTTTGACAAGGAAGCTATAAATAACTATAGTAGGCTCCATTACTACAGTGATCTCTACTAATTTCCGGGTCCCATGCCAAGTGGCTCTCACTGCATTGTTAATACAATAGGCCAGTCGTTCAGCACGGGCACCATTCAGGGAACACTTTGCATTTTCTCAATGAGCATTCTCTGATTGGATGAATTAGAAAGGCAGGGTGGTAATGTCACCATTTCCACCTCATCCAATTAGTTAACACTTTGCAAGCAAATAAAAAGTGTTATCTGAATGCAGCTAGATGGCCGGGGGCCTGGCTTGATGGTGGAGCGAGCGGCCGCATAGAAACACCGCTCCGGCTCTCAACTTCCATCCTACCTGTATCCTGTGCGGCTGACATGGTGAAATATGCCACCCTGGCCCCCATCCACGACGGAACAACTTGCTCGGTTCCGGAGGCAAGATGGCGCCGGGACACATGCAGGGCAGACAGACACGCTGCAGGCATCCTCCTCTGCTGACCGGAGTACTGCTAAAGGGGTGAGTGTTTCAACTCCAGCTATCTTTCACTCCCCGCTGGATCCCCTATTGTCCCAGGACTCCCAGCACCATGATGAGGGCAGCCAGGACAGACTCTCCCCCTACTGAGCCCACGCTATCTACTATAATGCTGGCTATACAGGACTGCAAGGCCTCACTTTCCACTCAGATTGCTTCTATCCGTATGACTTCTCTCTCCTAAAGCAAGATGTCCAGAACCTACGTGATAGAACCGGGGACATAGAGGAACATATCAGCTCCCTGGAAGATACTGTGCACCCCTTGCCAGTTAATGTGCGTGACACTACAAGTGAAATGGCGGCCCTTCGCGCAAAAATCGATGATTTGGAAAATCGTTCACGCAGGAACAATCTCTGCTTCGTCGGATTTCCTGAGCGAGCTGAAGGTTCACACCCTGAAAAGTTCCTGTACTCCTGGTTGCGGGACATCTTTGGCACTGATGCACCATCCTTCTCCTATGTCATCGAACGTGCGCACCGCACCCCCCTCGTCCTCCCCCAGAGGGGGCTCCCCCATGCTCCCTTATCGCACGGATCCTTAATTTCCAGGACAAAGTGGCAATCTTACGCCTGGCCAGAGAAAAAGGACCACTTAAGTTTAATAGCAATACCATTTCGGTCTATCCTGATTTCTCAGCCGAAGTCCAGCACCAACGTATTTCATTTGCAGCAGTGAAATCCCGCTTGCATACTGAAGGCCTATCATATGCTATGCTTTTTCCTGCTAAGCTGCGTGTCATTCATGATGGTAAGGCCCACTTCTACACCAGCCCCAAAGAAGCCATGGCGTGGATGAATGACCGGTATGGAAATCAGCCCAGACGCAGGGGTAACTGACAGTAGCACTAGCCCCTTGGAATTGCCCTCTGCTCAATTACTACTGCTCCAGGGATTTCTTCTCCTTTGTGCCTAACATACAACAATTGCATCTGCCTCATTCGCCATGTTGCCTTTTTTTTCTCTACCTGTGACAATCTTGACTCTCTCCTCTTGCATGTTGGCAGTGAACGTTTGACTATTGCACCTGGCCCTCTCTCTCAAAAATGGTTCTATACCTGACCTGACTACCTTACCTCCTGATCTACATCACTGGTGGTTTTGTATCCTGGAACAGGACTTTGCATCTTTCCTGCTTTTTTGTTGAGAGACCCACTGGATTCCACATTACCCCCTCTCCGGTTAGTGGCGAGGCCTCGGAACAGTTTCACCACCCCCCCACTGACAATTTTTTTTTTTTTGACAGAGGGCCTTTCACAGTTCAGGGATTCAAGGCTCGCTGTGTTTGGGATGGCCGAGCAGGGTGGGTGGAATCATTTTTTTGTTGGACTTTTTTGGTTCTTTATTCTCTACATTTTGTTTTTCTTAATTTTTTGCCTTTTGCTGATTTTTCTGGGTGCTGCCCATGGTGGAAGTATATTGTTTTTTTTATGTTTATTACTTTAATGGCTCTTACTACCCTAGTGGTGGATATACACATTGTACTGTATGCATGTTTGAATAAGATATAGGTGGCAGGACCTCTCAGGTTATACATGTAATTGTATTCATGCTCCTTTATGATCATTTTGATCTGTCTAATTTACCATGGCAAAGCCCTAAGGATACTCTCGTGGAACACTAGAGGTTTAAATGCACCCCAAAAGTGGTCCCTGGTCTTTTCAGTTTTGAAAAAGAGTCGCCCCCATATCATATGTCTCCAAGAAACTCACCTTACTGGCACTAAAGTGAGAGCCCTCAAACGCCCATGGCTGGCCCAATATTACCATGCTACCCACACAATATTCTAGAGGGGTCTCTGTTCTGCTGGCTAAATCTCTCCCCACTGAAGTACTACAGGTTAAAACAGACTCCGATGGGAGATTTATAGTACTCACCTTGCAAATTTCCTCTGTGACTTTTACTCTTGTTAACATTTATATTCCTCCCCCATTTTCAGCGGAGATCCTGTCCAAATTGTCGCTCCAGCTGCTGTCCAGACCCCCTGACTCCTTACTTTATGTGGGTGACTTTAATGCAATTTTAAATCCTGCTAGGGACTGCTTGAGGGGTGGTGGTAGGCCCTTCCACTCCTTTATTGACTGGACACAGGTCCACGGTCTCACGGAGGTAGGCGCTGGAAACATCCGGATGTGAGCCAGTATTCTTGCCACTCGGATTCTTTCCACACCATGTCCAGAATTGACCTAGCATTTGCCACGACAGATACCATCCCCATTGTCTTTGCTGTCTCCTATTTGCCTAGAGGGGTTTTGTATCACGCTCCCCTATTTTTGAACATACTCCTCCTTCCTGGTTCGGGCCCTACTGTTTGGCGTCTAAACTCTTACTGGTTGGACGAGGTGGTACAGGGGGAATGCAGAACAGGCATTTCGGGCTATTGGAGAGACAATCTGGGCATGGTGGACCACGGAATGGGAGGCCTTTAAAACTACACTGCGGGGTACCTTTATGTCCATCACTAAGGTCCTGCGCAAAAATAACCGACAACTCACTGACGAATTGGAATCAGCCCTGGTACAAGCAGAGTCTGCCTATGCCTCTAATCCTGTCCCTGACATGAGAGACACATGGCTGCATAGTCGCAGAGACTACAAACTCCGTTTGCTTGACCTTACCCAAAAACGCATGTTACATGCTACTCAGAAATCATTTGAGCATGGTAACAAAGCTGGACGACTCTTAGCCTACTTAACTAGACCTGACTGCTCCCCCATTTCCATCCCACGTATACTTACTACTCAAGGCCACGTCAGCGATACCCCCAGGGACATTATGGAAACTTTTTTAAGCTTCTACAAGGACTTATATACATCCAGAGCTGACTACCAGAGCCCCAGCTGAACGACTACCTAGCTGACATCTCTCTCCCCTCCCTGTCGCTTGAGAGGAGAGATGAGTTGGAGGCCCCTATTTCAGTTGAGGAGATTGCAGATGCCATCTCACAGCTACCTAAGCACAAGACCTCAGGCCTGGATGGCTTCCCAGCCGAATGGTATGCCCAATTTAAGGATCTGTTATGCCCATTTTTCTTTCATACTTATAACAAGGCCCTGGACGGTGGAGCCCTTCCCCCCACTATGCGAGAGGCTTTGATTGTATTTCTATTGAAACCCCGTAAGGACCCACTTAAATGTGATTCGTACCGCCCAATATCTCTCATAAATGTGGATGTTAAATTCCTGGCCAAAGTGTTGGCAAATCGTTTGAATACTGTGGTTGCGACCTTGGTCAACAGTGACCAGGGAGGCTTTAATACCTGGCAGGTCTACCAGAATGAACATCCGCAGACTGTTCCACAATATTCAGTACCCACATGACTGCCCCTCAACTCGTGCCATCGTATCCCTGGACACCTGTAAAGCCTTTGATAGTGTAGAATGGCCATATCTCTTTCGGGTGTTACAACTATATGGTTTTAGCCCCCGCGTTATAGCATGGATAAGACTCCTTTATACCTCCCCGGCGGCCCACATTCAGGTTAATTCATATGTAACTGACTCCTTCCCAATCACTAGGGGCACCAGGCAGGCAGGTGTGCCCACTGTCACCCCTCCTGTTTGCCCTGGCTATGGAGCCGCTTGCGGTACGCATTCGCTCCTCCCCCTCAATTAAGGGTCTCCTCATTGCCACCATAGAAGAGTGGGTCTCGCTGTGCGGACGACACCCTAGTATACTTGGCCGACACGAACGAGTCACTCCACACTTTATTATCTGAAATTAATACATTTGGCGATTTCTCTGGCTTCCGGGTGAATTGGGATAAATCTACTCATTTTCCTTTGGATCCCGCTGTGATTCACCTGATTCACCCGGAATCCAGACTACAGGTGGTGTCCTCTTTTAGGTATCTCGGGGTCCTGGTGCAGATGCCTCTATCTGCCTACACTACTAACAACTTAGACCCCTTAATAATTAAACTGCAAGAGCAAACCAAACAATGGATGGACTTGTCCCTGGACCTTATCGGCAGGGCCAACACCCTGAAGATGATTTACCTACCTAAATTGCTGTATATTCTGGCTAACTCCCTGTGCCAAATCCCTAAGTCTATTTTCAAATGTATAGATGCGATATGTGTGGCGTTTCTGTGGAATGGAAAACTCCCGAAAGTGTCTCTTGAGACGCTAAGATTGCCAACACATTTGGCGGGCTTGACGTTTCCCAACTTTTATCTATATTATTTGGCACCCCAACTGGTGCAAATCCATGATTGGCTGCACCCTGCTGCAGCAAATGCTTATACTACCACAGAGGGGGCTATTGCACCTTCCCTAGAGACCCTGCACAACGTTATCTACAGAGGCCGGGTTCCATCCCACCCTGGCACCTCTATGTTGGCCACCTCCCTCTCCCTATTTCGGTGCATTGTTACAAAAATTTCTACGCACACCTGGTCGACCTCTCCCAATAACCACCTGTGGTTCAATCCCAATTTACAGGAACCTATACCTGACCGTAACCTCTGGTACGCCAAAGGGGTCAACTATTTATGTCACTTATACAATGCACAGGGCTTTAAATCTTTCTATCAATTACACCTTGACTTTGACTTACCCCACTCCTACCTGTTTTACTACTATCAGCTTCGACATGCTGTATGTGCCCAATTTGGGTCCTTAGATGACCCCACTACCCTGTCCCCATTGGAGAAATTACTGAGATACCCTGATCCCACTAAACTTGTATCCACCTATTATGTTGCCCTAACGAATGACTCTAATCGCAGATTTCGTAAAGCACAGGCGAAATGTACCTCAATGGACATCTCCCTCTCAAATGAGGACTGGACCGAATTTAGTGACACGTACAAGACCTCAGTGATCTCATTGAGAGACCGCATTATACATGTTAACATTTTTCACCACTCCCACCTTACCCCGGCTAGGTATAAAATGGGGCTGTCACCCTCGCCTGACTGTTTCCGAGGTTGTGGCCAACCGGCTGACTTTTTGCACTGTTTCTGGTCTTGCCCACTGGTCCAGGCCTTGTGGGTGGAGGTAAGCTCCGTCATATCCTCCGCATTGGGCCCCCCTAATATTATCCTTCCCAAGAATTGCCTTCTGTGTATTTTTGGTGACTTGCATGTATTGTCCCATGCTAAGAGACTGCTCCGCATTCTTTATTTCTATGTCAAAAAAACTATCCTGTTGTCTTGAAAGGGAGCACAAACTACTCTGAAGTCCCTCTGGTTAAAATTGGTTAATGATTCTATACCTCTATACAAACTTACCTTTGAACTCCGGAAACGGAACAAAACATTTCACAAAATCTGGGGTAAATCGATAGCTAGTCCTATGACCCTGCCCCCAAAGTGAACGTATCCTAAAATTATTCTCAGGTCGTGCCAAGTCCTTCCTTATCCTGGTGTGTACTGTTACTACATTTGCACTAATAACTGTGTTCGACTTACCTAGCTATGTATTTCACTACAATTTGCACTTTACGTTTCAGTATATGTTTTATTGCCTGTAAGAGCATAATACTTGTTGCTGTAAGCTAATGACCAACCCAGTTTGTTCTATTGTTTTTTTTTTTTTTGTGTATGTTGGTTTGTCTTGAAACTTAATAAAAATATCTTAAAAAAAAAAAAAAGCAGTTAGATGGCCGCTTGGCACAGGACAGGACCTGGAAGCTAGCAGCAATAACTGTAGAAGAGGTGTCCCGTACAGTTATCTCTAACTTCCACAGGGATCTTACAGGTAAGGCACATACACAAGCTGTATCCATGTAAAAGATGCCATACATTAAACTTAACTTTAATAATTTCTCATGTTAATAATCAGCCTCCAATGCATGCCCTTTAATGTTATTTTTAGCCAGTAAGCATGAATTACCTGGTGATCCTGCCAGAAGGCTCATCTTCCTGGATCATCATGACAATAAAAACTACAGGGTGCTTTCTAGTTTAGTGATGTCCCGCTGTCCTGCACATTCTCTAAATCAGTGGACAGCACGCCATCAAGGCACATGGCATCCGGTACACTATTGTAGTAAGCCTGTAATTACACAAGCAGCTATGCTTCCTGATCTACCACTAGCTATAGACTGGCAGATGCTCCTTTAGGGAGTCCATGCAGCAGGATTTAGCAGCGTGTCAGACTCTTGGAATATGTGAAGTTGATTGAAGCCATCAAATGTAATTTTCAGTCTCAACTCCAAGCCCTTGGAGCTGGTGTAGCGATCACATGACAAAAAAAAATAAAAAAAAACATTTAAAGGAATTATTTTAATTCATAGTGGCTATGGAATGTCATTCGGTTGCTATGGTTTATTGCAGGGTTCGATAAAACCCGGGCGCCAGGTCGCAAATGCGACTAGAATTAGCGACCTGGCACCTGAGGCAGCACAGCTGAGGTTTCCTGCGTCTCCGTGCGCCCCCCCCCCCCACGATTGCGCGATCTCGTCGGGCCGCGCTGCCCGGTAATTGAGGCCGCGGCTTTGCGGCCTTCTGCAGGCCTATGATTCATTCTGTAATCTGGCGCCCTCTTGTGGTGGCCGTTGGTATGACAAGACAACCAGCAATGCTTGCCTGTTTCACTGCCCGCCCATCTCCTCCCCTTTACTTAGAAGTTAACCCCCAAACATTATATATATTTTTTATTCTAACACCCTAGAGAATAAAATGGCGGTCGTTGCAATACAAGCGCACTTTTTTGAGGAAAAAATATTTTTTAATTAAAAAAAAGTGTAAGACAACAGTAAAGTTAGCCGCTTTTTTTTTTATATTGTGAAAGATAATGTTACGCCGAGTAAATTGATACCCAACATGTCACGCTTCAAAATTGCATCCGCCCGTGGAATGGCGACAAACTTTTACCCTTTAAAATCTCCATAGGCGACATTTAACAAATTCTACAGGTTGCATGTTTTGAGTTACAGAGGATGTCTAGGGCTAGAATTATTGCTCTCGATCTACAGATCGCGGCGATACCTCACATGTGTGGTTTGAACACCGCTTTCATATGCGGGCGCTACTCACGTATGCGTTCGCTTCTGCACGCATCGGTCGTTAAAAAAAAAAAAACCTGGCTCCTAACTTTTTTAGCTGGCTCCTAGATTCCAAGCAAATTTGTCAAGCCCTGGTTTATTGAATGTTTATTGTATGTTAAAACTGTACAGATACTTTAACTTTTAGGAAAAGAAGAGAAGCTTTAACATTTTTGGTTTATAACTAGCAAATGGGGTCCAAAATAGGATGAGAAACTCTCTAGAAGTGCAAGAAAAAAAAATGCAATTTCCTGGGGAACATTTCATAAATTTTTAATCACATTTGAGTTACCGTATTTATCGGCGTATAACACGCGCCGACGTATAACACGCACCCCAAGTTTAAACTTACATTTAAATGCTCATCAATGCAGCCTTATCAGTATCATTTGCAGCCTTGTCAGTGTAGCGTTGCCCCAGTGTCCATTGCAGCCTTGTCAGTGCAGCCTTGCCCCAGTGTCCAGTGCAGCCTTGTCAGTGCAGCCTTGCCCCAGTGTCCATTGCAGCCTTGTCAGTGCAGCCTTGCCCCAGTGTCCAGTGCAGCCTTGTCAGTGCAGCCTTGCCCCAGTGTCCAGTGCAGCCTTGTCAGTGCAGCCTTGCACCAGTGTCCAGTGCAGCCTTGTCAGTGCAGCCTTGCACCAGTGTCCAGTGCAGCCTTGTCAGTGCAGCCTTGCCCCCAGTGTCCATTGCAGCCTTGCCCCAGTGCAGCCTTGCCCCCAGTGTCCATTGCAGCCTTGTATGAATTTAAAATTGGCGCCGCCGAGATCGCAGCCGAGACTGGGTGGAGCGGAGCAAACACCGCCGAGATCGCAGGGACTGGGCAGAGCCGAGATACACATAGCCGAGTGTACTCGCCCAGTCCCGCCCTATGATGGACATAACAAAGGTCCAATGGCGGGACTGGGCGTGACTGTGAGCGAAGCCGAGAAAAGCTGAGTAAACTCGGCTATGTGCATCTCGGCGGCGATCGCTCCGCTCACAATCAGCGGAGATCGACGGGGATCGGCGTACAACACGCGCCCACGATTTTCCCCTGATTTTAAGGGGAAATAAGTGTATGTTATACGCCGATAAATACGGTAATTTTTTAAAAGGAAAATAGACTGTGCACATTTGCAGGTGTGAAGAAATGCTGTAAAGTAAGAATGCTTTCTAAAATAAATATTTTAATTGCTTATTTTTATTAATTTACAAAATGCAAGGTGAATGAACAGATGAAAAATCTAAATCAAATCAAATTTGGTGTGACTGCCCTTTGGCCCTTTGGCTTCAAACCAGTGGCGACTGGTGGTAATTTTTTTGGGGAGGTGTGGCAAACAGGGCACCCGCGATCACCCCCCCACCTGTCGGGTCAGTCGTTGCACTTAACCCATCCATGGTGGGCAATCACAAGCGGCTTCCCCACCTCTCTTTCGCGGGCATCACAACCAGCTTCCCCTGCTTGGCGGCTTCCTCCTCCCTCCTCCGCTGCCGCCAATCAGAACGCTTATCCATATAGACCTATAGGATGAGAATTCCATAGTTCCAGTCTGATGTGGAGTACCGTTGACACCCACCGATTGGATGATCCATTGTTATACTACTGTGCCATGCCAGACCTCCTATAATTTGGGGTCGGAGTTTATGGTAAGCAGCTTGATTTACCTAGGTGGTGGGTTCACAGATCACATTTGGTTACACCAACTAGTGTGGACACCATTGTTTGAGCACACTGGACTAGATACATTTTGAATGCATCTATAAATTGATGTATTGTTTCATTTTGTATTTATTTATTTTTGTTCATGAATTTTCACACAAACATAACTAAGTTTTTTCAATAACACACAGTTAGAGCCCATTCACACAGGGGCGTCTTTGGATCCGACTCCAAATCGCCCCAGGTCGCCCCTAGTCGCCTCAGGTCGCGCTAGCTGAAGAAATCAATGTAAGTTAATTGGGCCGTCCTTATGCACACTACTGCAGTCGCTCCGACTTCAAAAAAGGTCCCTGTACTACTTCAATCCGACTCCTAGGCGACCTGTAACCATTCATTTCAATGGGAGTCGCCTCTCAATGTCTTAATAGGAGCAACTCTCCAGGAAGAAAACATACATTTCTCCTGCAAAACTCTCCCTCTCCCCTCCCTCCCACAGAGCTGATTCTTGTTTGATTGGCCACTGGAATGTCTCCTGCCCTGCAGGCAACTTGGAGTTGCCTTGTAAATAGCTCCAGGTCGCGCTGTGATTCATACTCAGGTCGTGTCTGAGTTGCCTCATAAAATCGCGCTGGAAGTCGTATTGCCCCTGTGTGAATGGGCTCTTAGGCTCGGTTCACACAGGGGCAACACGACTTCCAGCACGACTTTGAGAGGCAACTCAGACACAACTTTAGCATGAATCACAGGGCGACCTCAGCGCGACTTGTGGTGATTTACAACACGACTTGAAGTCGCTTCCAGGACAGGAGACATTCCAGTGGCCAATAAAACAAGAATCAGCTCTGTGGGAGGGAGGAGGGAGGGGTTTGCCTGAAATATGTGTTCTCTTCCTGGAGAGTTGCTCCTGTTAAGACAGGGAATATGACTTCTGAGCGACTTCCATTGAAATCAATGGGTACAGGTCGCCTAGGAGTCGGATTGAAGTAGTACAGGGACCTTTTTTGAAGTCGGAGCGACCGCAGTCGTGTACATTAAAACATCTCCATTGACTTCAATTAGGTTTAAAAATAGCGCGACTTGGGGCAACTCGGGGCGACCTGAAGTCCCGTCCGGAGTCGCCCCTGTGTGAACCGAGCCTGACACTCTGGATTGAATACACTCTTAACACATCTGTGGATTTGATATATTGTTTTACATTGGACTTTTTTTTATTTTCCCTACACATGTTTTTGGTCATTCATGAATTCTTCACATAGCGCAACTATTCTTTAAACAATGGTATCTATTTACTCGGTGTAACATCATCTTTCATATTTTACCCAAAAATTGGGGTATATATTGTGTTCTGTTTTTTTTTTTTTTTCTTAATTCATTAAAATGTGTTTTTTACAAACAAAATTGCATTTGAAAAAACGCTTTTACAAAAAAAATTGCAAAGATCGCCATTTTTTTTCCCCTATGGTCTCTGCTAAAAAAGAAAAAAAAAACTTTTAATATTTGGGGGTTCTAAGTAATTTTGTAATAAAAAATACTGATTTATACTTGTAAACAAAAAGTGCCAGAAAAAAGCCTGGTCGGCAAGTGGTTAAAATAAGAAAAAACATTTTTTTTATTATTTTAATAAGTTTTAACCTGAACACATAGCCTTCTCCTAAATCTTAATTCTAACCTTAGCACCTTGACCTATCCTAAACATTAAGCTGCCCATACATTATAGAATTTTCTTGTTCAATTTCCTTTAGATTTACCTTTAATTATGTAGTGCAAGGGATGGCCTAATTGCATACAAACTGAAAGTGTTTCATTTTTACCTCATTATAAATGGTTTTGGTAAATCTAAAAGAAAATTGTATAATGTATGGCCAGCCTTACCCTTAACACTAACTTTTAACCTGTCAGTTACCCAACAGGGAGTTAAAAGTATCAACACCCAATTAACACAGTCCCACGCAGCAGGCTACTACACCAGACTCTTGTCATAAGTAGCAACTGCCTTTTAATGTAAATTAAAATTATCCATGATATAAACAGAAAGCAAAGAATGCATATCCAATAAAAAGTGATTATTAGTACGGACCTGTTGGATTTAAAACGGATAATATAAATAGCAATTGTTTTTATCCTATAAGGGTCACCTACAAGTCTTTTAAAAAAAAAAAGAATATCAAGGTGGAAAACATCTTTGTGATGAGTACAAGAAGCATTTTCTAACACAGTATCATACTGCCATCTGCAGGAAAATTGCAACATCTGCAAAGGATATTCTAAATGTCTGATTTTACTGGAAGTGCATTCATTTATATGTTATGTGTTTGCAAAACAGTTCACGCCAGGTCATCCCATTGCACTAAAATATAGCTTCATAAAGCAATAAATGGTCAATTTCAAATGCCCAGACACAACCTGTAGGAAATAGATCAGAATTGCTTGATATTTGTAGATTCACTATCTATTTTTTTTATGGAATTCCTGCACACGACTTAATATTAAAGCTGAGCACAAAAAATGGATTTAAATATATTCCTCACTAGCCACAAAGGATATAAATCCACTTTGTGTGTCTTTTCAAACCCAGATATTAGCTTGTAAAGAAAGTTGATATACCATCACTGTGCTGCACTTTTTTTTAACAACCACCCCCCAGCAGCTCCGGTGTCCTCTGTTGCAGCACAGTGAACCCGATCTAGGTGGCGGGTGGTGGGCGGTGGGCTGTGGGCTGCGGTAAACGGCTCTGGTGTCCTCATCTCCAGCTTTCACCGTGTGTCTCCTCTCTCCTCCTCCTAGGCGCTAGGCATCCAATAGGATCGCCTGACGTTTTGGCCAATCGGGAAATGTGTCTCACGACCCACTTCCTGATCGGCGGGGAGGAGAATATTCATTCGCTATTGTCACACAAAAAAGAGCCTCTGGCTCTAATCACATGTCTTTAAAAAAAAAACCTCCCCCTTTTGGAATCCATAGTCCGGGGCCCTGTATGTAGATCAGGGGGCCAGACACATAGATGGATGGGGGGGCGGCGCCCATACGCCCGTAATGGACGGGCCGCCACTGGAGCAGTGGAAAGGACTCAGCAGACCCCACCCCCTACAGGCTGCCTGCAGAAAACCACATGAGGGGGTGAAGACAAGATCAGTCACCCTGTACAAGGGAGGGATGTGCGGTCAGTGGCTGGTGAGGCACTGGATGGTTACATACACCGGCGATCGTTAGAGCGAGAGCAATAATTCTAGCACTAGACCACCTCTGTAACTCTAAACACGTAACCTGTAAAAAAAATTACAGCGCCACCTATGGAGATTTAGAAGTACTGAAGTTTGGTGTGCGCAATTTTAAAGTGTGACATGTTAGGCATCTATTTACTCGGCGTAACATCTTCTTTCACATTATACAAAAAAACTCAGGCTAACGTTAGTGGTTTTTTTTTATTCATGAAACAGTTTTTTCCCCCCCAACGACCACCATTTTATTCCCTAGGGTGTCTGATAAAACAATATATATAATGCTTCGGGGTGCTGAGTAATTTTCTAGCAAAAAAATTATGATTTTTACATGTAGGAGAGAAGTGTCAGAATTGGCCTGGGTGGCAAGGGGTTAATTACCATAAGTAAGTAATATACAAATAATTATTATATATTGTTTTTAAGGTAATTTACTATATTTTCAAAATCTGTACTCAAGCAGGTGGCTTAACGGACAAATTACTGAAGTTTGAAGTTTTGACTTCCAACCAGTAATTTCACAGTGAATCGATAAATAATACATTTATTTTTTCAACAGAATCAGTTTCTCCCTCTTAACTGTGTGAGAAAAACATGGGATTGTGGGTAAATCTTATACTCATAAAAACATGTATTTCCCTCTTAGTTAAGAGGGCTGGGCTGGAAGGGAGCATGTGTCTTTTAGGCACATGCCCCTTCTATGACACTGCAGTGAGGGGACAGCCTCCACTGCAGCATTTTTATTGGACAGCTTGGGCCAATGGTACTTTATCAATGGTCCAAGGCTCCAAGCTGTCCATTGAGCTCAGTGCTTCTGACAAGAAGTGGGGAGAGGCACCGTGAGCTCAACCTCTCAGTCTGCTGCAAACAGAGTGTGCCAGCTTGAATTTAAACTGGCCCCTCTGTATTTAGCTTCTGAGAGGCTGCGCAAGGAGCCCCATATCTCTGGAACCATCGGTCGTAGGAGCCCCAAAATGTTACCAGTGGAGGGTTGGATTCAGGCTATATTTTTGGGGTATCTGTGACCCCAGGTCGCCGAGCTACGACCCTCAAAGCTCGATTTAAAAAAAATTTTGTTCATGGCAGGTGCATTTACTGCACAAAGTAAAGGTTTCACTTTGCATTACTGCACAGATCTGGAAAATATACACAAAATACACCAATATTCATATAAGAAGGCACATGTCTCTTATATTTAGACAATGTTACTTATCCTGGACTTCAGTTTTAGGCTTCATACCCACGGACGTTTTTACAGCTGCGTTTTTTACAGCTTAAAAACGGCTGTCCATGTTATTGTAAATTTTTGTTATTTATTTTTTGAGTGCGCGTTAGTGTGCGTTTTTGCGCATTTTTTGACGCTTCGCGTTTTTTTCTGCCTAACTATGAAGCTGAGGAATGCACTGGTCCTTGTTTTTTTTACAGCTTAAAAACGTCTATGCTATTTGCAGCTCAAAAACGTCTAGGTGGGCATGAAGCTATAGACTAACATGGACAGGCGTTTTTAAGCTGTAAAAAAACGCTCAAAAACGTGGCTGTAAAAACGTCCGTGGGCATGAGGCCTTAAAGTGTATTCTATAGCCCAAACTTTTTTTTTTACATTTTGGAAAGTAGGAAGTGTGTACCTTTGGAGAGATTTCTCTTCACTTTCTCAAGCAACATAGGAAGTGTGCGAAAATCTTTCCGAAGGGTGGTGACATGCCCTCTTAGACAGATGTCAGCGGAACAAGTGTACTCATTGGAGGATTTCCCCATCCTTCGAGTTCTCTAGAAAACTGTTGGTTTTGTCAAAACCATCTGTCTCCATGACAATGGTTTCCCCCAGGACAAATAAAGAGGGTCAATGGTACCTTTTAAAAAAAATAAAAAAAATAAAAAAAAAAATGGGTCCAGGTACCCATTGAGAAAACAAACAAAAAAACCTGATGGGGTTGTAACCATTCCCTACCTCATCTAAAACAACAAAAAATAATAGTTTTGTCTAGAGATACATATTAAAATCATGCTCTCGTGCTATTAAGCAAAGTGAAATGTTTGCCTCAGTTGGCGTTTTAAGCATTAATTACCCCAAGACTTCCTGATACTATGTAGTTGCATGAGAAAGTATCCTTTTCTCTTTGTATTGCTTCCTTTGTGTGAAATCCCTGGTGATCCTGCTAGTCCCTGCTTTCCTATCACAAACTGACCACACTAAGCAGGAGAACACAATGTGGTCAGTTCTCTAGCTATGCTGAGAACTCAGTGTACTCTCCTCCAATGATCAGACTTGTTCTGACACGCCCCCGCTGCACAGCCATTCACTGGGAAGCTCAGTGTGCTGCTGTTTCTCCTCCCCAGCTCGTATGCAGCTGAGAACAGAGGGAATTTACATTTACATGTCTATTTTAAACTGAATCGGTTGTTTTACAAGGATCGTTTACAATCACTTTAAGTAGAAACATTAAAAAATAACAGGGGCAGCAGAAATAGGTGTTTATGGTATAGAGTCATTACCATGTCTGCTTCTGTAATGTGCTTTGGAAGTCACTGTAGTTTACAAAAGGAAACATCTTAACTGGCTGCTTACGAGGCCCTAAACAATGTGTAGTTGTCTCTGGCATCTTTATGGCTCTTTAGTTTGCAAAGCTGTTCCTGCCCTAGTGTTGCATTTTTATACATGAAATATATAAGTGCAATGTACACCTGTTACCGCAAGGCAAGCAGAGCCTACTGTACTGCCTAATATTTCTTGCTTTGATTAGTGAAAATGTAGAAAAATTCAGCATAAAAAAATACGCTTTCCACTGGTAAACGATAAGAGTGTCACCATTTTTTAATAGAATTGTTGGGTTTATTAACTAAAGCCCTGTACACACGATAGGTTTTACCGATGAAAACAGTCCGATGGACTGTTTTCATCGGACAAACCGATCGTGTATGGGCCCCATCGGTCTTTTTTCCATCGGTGTTTAAAAATAGAACATGTTTTAAATTTATCCGATGGTTAAAAAACCGCTAGCAAATTACTATTGTCTGTGGGGAACTCCATCGGATAAAAAACCCATGCATGCTCAGAATCAAATCGACGCATGCTCAGAAGCATTGAACTTCATTTTTCTCGGCTCATCGGAGTGTTTGACGTCACCGCGTTTGAAACGGTTGGTTTTTTGACTGATGGTGTGTGGGCAAGACTGATGGAAGACAGTTTCATCGGATTTCTGATGGAAAAAACCATCGGATTAGAATCCATAGTATATCTGATCGTGTGTACAGGGCATCCATTTTTGCCTTAAAATAACTCATGCGGTATTTATCTCAAAAGAAGAAATTTCACTAAAAACATGCCTTATTTAACAAATAAATTAAATAAGTTTTAATGATTTGTTAGCACTCCAATTTTGTGTTATTTTTTAAGCTGTTTTATCACAATCTTTTTTTCAGAGGCTAACACTGCACCATAGGGAGTTTGTTCTGTGAAATCACACTAAGCATTGTGAAACTATGAAACATTCTAGTGTGCCATCATTCACAGAACAATCTCCTTCTAGTACAATGTTACAAATTGATTACATTGCTAAGCTGAGTGGAGAACATTTTTAAACGGATACATTTGTTTCTTTTAACTTACTGGTCAGTGCAGAGTTCCCCTCTATGTTATTTTGTACATTTCTAAAATAATGACTGCCTTTACCATGAGATATAGATATACTGTACGATAAATGTTTTTTTTTTTCTTCATAGAACATATAAAAACGTTCTGGATTGAAATGTTTAAAACAAGCTCATGGCTACAGCGCCACAAGCTGGGTATCTTTTTTTTTTACAGCTGTTGTATCTTGGGAGCTCGGTATCAATTTTTTGCAGCTGTTTGACTCAGTGGCGGCTGGTGCTTAAAATTTTGGGGGGGCGCAAACAAACTGAAAAATTCAACTGTTAGTAATGCAGGGCTGTAAATAGCCATTTATCACGTGGTTATGCATCATTACTGCTAGATATAACTGTGCCCATCATATGCAGCATCACTGTGCCCATCATATGCAGCATCAATGTGCCCGTCAATTGCAGCCTCACTGTGCCCATCAATTGCAGCCTCCCTGTGCCCATCAATTGCAGCCTCCCTGTGCCCGTCAATTGCAGCCTCCCTGTGCAAGTCAATTGCAGCCTCCCTGTGCAAGTCAATTGCAGCCTCACTGTGCAAGTCAATTGCAGCCTCACTGTGCAAGTCAATTGCAGCCTCACTGTGCAAGTCAATTGCAGCCTCACTGTGCAAGTCAATTGCAGCCTCACTGTGCAAGTCAATTGCAGCCTCACTGTGCAAGTCAATTGCAGCCTCACTGTGCAAGTCAATTGCAGCCTCACTGTGCAAGTCAATTGCAGCCTCACTGTGCAAGTCAATTGCAGCCTCACTGTGCAAGTCAATTGCAGCCTCACTGTGCAAGTCAATTGCAGCCTCACTGTGCAAGTCAAATGCAGCCTCACTGTGCCCGTCAAATGCAGCCTCACTGTGCCCGTCAAATGCAGCCTCACTGTGCCCGTCAAATGCAGCCTCACTGTGCCCGTCAAATGCAGCCTCACTGTGCCCGTCAAATGCAGCCTCACTGTGCCCGTCAAATGCAGCCTCACTGTGCCCGTCAAATGCAGCCTCACTGTGCCCGTCAAATGCAGCCTCACTGTGCCCGTCAAATGCAGCCTCACTGTGCCCGTCAAATGCAGCCTCACTGTGCCCGTCAAATGCAGACCCACAATGCCCCAGCCATGTTCATTGCACGGACTTGCAGGGTAGTTGTGGTGCACCCTATTCATGGTGACATGCCATTTAATTGGCTGCATCTCTTTTCAGGTGGGGTGGTAAAACCTCAGCTCAACTGCCTGCTTGTACTGCCCCTCCCAGCTGTGTGAATGAGCCCCTAAGGTCTTCTTTACAAGTGTGGTCTCAGATCTGGGCATTCCTCTCTAGGGGTCCACACATTGACTGTCTGTATGACACCCTTTTCCATCCCAGATTACTTTATATCTCTTTTAACTGTTCAGCATCTCAGTACATTCTCTGCACTCATTTAAGGTGGTCGTAGAATAGATGATTCCTTTTATTATTTAATTCATACTATGGCCACCTTAAATAAGTGCAGAGAATGTACTGAGCTGAGCTATGAAATACTAACCGTAATTTTCCTTTCCTGGCCTATCCTCACGTCAGCACACAATGTTTGATAATCTAGCCTGCGACAGGCTACTTGGGAGGGAGTCCTGTGCTGACGTGAGGATAGACCAGGAAAAGAAAATTACGGTAAGTATTTGATAACAATTTTTCATGCTCCTGCGCATACCTCACGTCAGCACACAATGGAATTTAACTAGCTGAATAAATGGGTGGGAGAGAACACATGAAAAGAAACATTGACAATCGCAGGAAAGCTGCCAAAAACAAAAATTTATATGTCTCATCCCAAACTTTGCAGAACTTGCCGACTGCACGCCTAGCTTGTAAAGTTGAATGAAGGGCTAGCCATCTCTCATATACTCAGGGCTGGCCCAAGACATTGTGCTGCCTGGGCCCAAGAATGAAATGCTGCCCCCCTCCCCAAAAAAAATCCTATGCCCATCCAGCAAAGAGACGTTTCCATAAAGCAAAGAGACAGCCCAATATATTCAGCAAGAGACATCCCATATATTCAGCAAAGAGACATGCCCCTTCTAGGGTGACCACGCATTTTGCAGGTCTGTCCCGGGCACATTCATTCCAGGACAATACAGTGTCCCGGAATGAAACTGACACAGCCACCCCCCTAGGCCAATCTGATGCCCCCAAAAAAGGCCGCCACATCACCGCTTTACTCACTGACAGTACTTGTCCTGGCCGGGAATGCCTGGAGGAGCACAATCCCCGCCCCCTGCATGTGATTGGAGAAATTATAAATCCCACCTCTTGTGTCCAATCACTGTGCTGTGATTCGTTACAGAACAAGCTGATGTTTGGGAAGGGGGGGGTGTCCGTGAATAGTAGTTTAAAAATGTGGTCGCCCTAGCTCCTTCCTGCAAAGAGTATTGTGTAGCACCACGAAAGCTCCCCCCTTTCTCTCCACTGCCACCGATTAGCTACGCTCTGATCTCAGCTCAGTGATGCAACATGCTGCAACAACAGCGCTGCATTGACCACATTTCCAAACTGCCATTCAGGGATACCGCCCTTCCTTCCCAAAAAAAGATGAAGGGGGGCGTTGTAGTCTCGCTGACAGGGAATTTGGCAGCGGGTGATTTGTCGGGCGAATGGCTGGTGTTAGCACTTAAATCATCCTAACATTATGATTGATATGGTGTCAGGATGATCAAATCACATTATTTCTATTACTACATTGTAATATATAATGAAATAGTTTAACTCACCATAATGCGGAATCAGTGGGAACCCTGAGCTTGTCATTTGCCACCATTGCTTGCCACCAGATGTAGCTTATTGCTTGCCACCGTTGCCTGCCACCAGATGCAGCCTGTCACTTGTCACCAATGCCTGTCACCAGATGCAGCCTGTCACTTGTCACCAATGCCTGTCACCAGATGCAGCCAGTCACTTGTCACCAATGCCTGTCACCAGATGCAGCCAGTCACTTGTCACCAATGCCTGTCACCAGATGCAGCCAGTCACTTGTCACCAATGCCTGTCACCAGATGCAGCCAGTCACTTGTCACCAATGCCTGTCACCAGATGCAGCCTGTCACTTGTCACCAATGCCTGTCACCAGATGCAGCCTGTCACTTGTCACCAATGCCTGTCACCAGATGCAGCCTGTCACTTGTCACCAATGCCTGTCACCAGATGCAGCCTGTCACCAGATGCAGCCTGTCACTTGTCACTGATGCCTGTCAACAGATGCAGCCTGTCACTTGTCACCATTGCCTGTCACCAGATGCAGCCTGTCACCAGATGCAGCCTGTCACTTGTCACCATTGCCTGTCACCAGATGCAGCCTGTCACTTGTCACCGATGCCTGTCACCAGATGCAGCCTGTCACTTGTCACCATTGCCTGTCACCAGATGCAGCCTGTCACTTGTCACTGATGCCTGTCACCAGATGCAGCGTGTCACTTGTCACCAATGCCTGTCACCAGATGCAGCCTGTCACTTGTTACCAATGCCTGTCACCAGATGCAGCCTGTCACTTGTCACCGATGCCTGTCACCAGATGCAGCCTGTCACTTGTCACCGATGCCTGTCACCAGATGCAGCCTGTCACTTGTCACCGATGCCTGTCACCAGATGCAGCCTGTCACTTGTCACCATTGACTGTCACCATATGCAGCCTGTCACTTGTCACCAATGCCTGTCACTTGACACTGATGCTTGTCACCAGATGCAGCCTGTCACCAGATGCAGCCTGTCACCAGATGCAGCCTGTCACCAGATGCAGCCTGTCACTTGTCACTGATGCCTGTCAACAGATGCAGCCTGTCACTTGTCACCATTGCCTGTCACCAGATGCAGCCTGTCACTTGTCACCATTGCCTGTCACCAGATGCAGCCTGTCACTTGTCACCGATGCCTGTCACCAGATGCAGCCTGTCACTTGTCACTGATGCCTGTCAACAGATGCAGCGTGTCACTTGTCACCAATGCCTGTCACCAGATGCAGCCTGTCACTTGTTACCAATGCCTGTCACCAGATGCAGCCTGTCACTTGTCACCGATGCCTGTCACCAGATGCAGCCTGTCACTTGTCACCGATGCCTGTCACCAGATGCAGCCTGTCACTTGTCACCGATGCCTGTCACCAGATGCAGCCTGTCACTTGTCACCGATGCCTGTCACCAGATGCAGCCTGTCACTTGTCACCGATGCCTGTCACCAGATGCAGCCTGTCACTTGTCACCATTGACTGTCACCATATGCAGCCTGTCACTTGTCACCAATGCCTGTCACTTGACACTGATGCTTGTCACCAGATGCAGCCTGTCACCAGATGCAGCCTGTCACTTGTCACTGATGCCTGTCAACAGATGCAGCCTGTCACTTGTCACCATTGCCTGTCACCAGATGCAGCCTGTCACTTGTCACCATTGCCTGTCACCAGATGCAGCCTGTCACTTGTCACCGATGCCTGTCACCAGATGCAGCCTGTCACTTGTCACCAATGTCTGTCACCAGATGCAGCCTGTCACTTGTCACTGATGCCTGTCAACAGATGCAGCGTGTCACTTGTTACCAATGCCTGTCACCAGATGCAGCCTGTCACTTGTCACCAATGTCTGTCACCAGATGCAGCCTGTCACTTGTCACTGATGCCTGTCAACAGATGCAGCGTGTCACTTGTTACCAATGCCTGTCACCAGATGCAGCCTGTTACTTGTCACCAATGCCTGTCACTTGTCACTGATGCCTGTCACCAGATGCAGCCTGTCACTTGTCACCAATGTCTGTCACCAGATGCAGCGTGTCACTTGTCACCAATGCCTGTCACCAGATGCAGCCTGTCACTTGTCACCATTGACTGTCACCAGATGCAGCCTGTCACTTGTCACCAATGCCTGTCACCAGATGCAGCCTGTTACTTGTCACCAATGCCTGTCACTTGTCACTGATGCCTGTCACCAGATGCAGCCTGTCACTTGTCACCATTGACTGTCACCAGATGCAGCCTGTCACTTGTCACCAATGTCTGTCACCAGATGCAGCCTGTCACTTGTCACCAATGTCTGTCACCAGATGCAGCGTGTCACTTGTTACCAATACCTGTCACCAGATGCAGCCTGTTACTTGTCACCAATGCCTGTCACTTGACACTGATGCTTGTCACCAGATGCAGCCTGTCACCAGATGCAGCCTGTCACTTGTCACTGATGCCTGTCAACAGATGCAGCCTGTCACTTGTCACCATTGCCTGTCACCAGATGCAGCCTGTCACTTGTCACCATTGCCTGTCACCAGATGCAGCCTGTCACTTGTCACTGATGCCTGTCAACAGATGCAGCCTGTCACTTGTCACCATTGCCTGTCACCAGATGCAGCCTGTCACTTGTCACCGATGCCTGTCACCAGATGCAGCCTGTCACCGATGCCTGTCACCAGATGCAGCCTGTCACTTGTCACTGATGCCTGTCATCAGATGCAGCCTGTCACTCAGCCTGGCTCTCTCTCCCTCCCCTTCAGATGGGCATGCTGGGGGCTGCAGTTTCCCCCCTAGAATTGCAATGGGCCAGCCATTTGCACTACACATCCCATAATCCTCTTTTCTCCTTTTAGTTCTTTTCCCTGGCCAATGGGAGGAAAAGGGGGAAGAAACATAGCGGTGGCTGTCCTAGGAACAGCAGCATGAGGAGGAGAAGGAGGGGGGAGAAGAGCCCGCAGCTGCTCTCTCTCCACACACACACACACACAGCCGCTCCGATCTCATGCTGTTACATACAGGGAGGAGGTGGGTGGAGCTAGCGGAGGAGGAGGAAGTGAAATACTCTCTGCAATGAATGATGGGCCTCTCTCTCCTTACGTCACTGGTTGCTAGACACAAAGCGGTCCGCAGCTAGCAACCAGTTTGGGCAGTGAAGCAGGGGCCGCTGGAGAGACCCTTGAAGTGGGTCTTGCCACTGCGGCCAGTGACAGCGGTGCCGGCGATGCAGTACAGTATGACACTGCACACTAGATGGAGGGAAACCCAGGTCCTCAGGCAGTGCGCCCATGTTACCGCCCCTCTTAAAGTGCCGCCTGGGACCATGGTCCCATCGGGTCCCATGGTAGGGCCGGCCCTGCATATACACTTCACTGACATCCTGGCATAACTGCCCCAAAGGCTGCCACCCCTCAGTTTGAAGGAGCTTGCCTCTGTTCCTGAGCAGAGAGGTACACTTCCTGCGTATCAATCAAATCACCCTGGTGAACCAATAGAATATGACTCAAGAACCTGACAGCGAAATTAAAAGGATTGTCCACTTTCCTCATGTCTTTGATCTTTGCATGTACACTGTTAGCAACTTGTGTAAGGAACTGAAGTCTAAGCAACTTTGCCCGCGACCCGTCACAAGGGATACTCAGTTTCAGGAGGCTTTACCGTCCAACATTCTGGGTCTTCCAACTCCATGAGAGGCTGAACATTTTGGGGGGGCGGTGTGGTAGGGGGGATATCCTTGCAGCAAACAAAGTACTTACCAGTGCCACTGCAATCCACAGGTGGCCTGGAGCAGACAAAAAAAAAAAAAGAACATTGTGTACTGACGTGAGGTATGGCCAGGAAAAAGTAATGTGGGATGGAAAAGGTGTCAGGCAGTGATTGGAATGGTCAGATCTGACACCAGAGGATGCAGGATGTGAGCAGTGAAGATATATGTGAGGGAAGAGCAAACAGCAGAAAGTGAAGGAGGGGGAGGATTGGTGTGATTGGGAAGATCTACAGACTTCCATTACACAGGAGAGGAGGAAATAAAGTTGGAGGTGAAAGGTGCTGCTGTAGCAGGAGTCAGGACAGTGATAATAGCAGAGCAGGTGCTCCCCCCCCCCCCCAGTCCTGGCCCTGGGCGTACTGTACCTTCTCTGTGTGTTTCCAGAGATCCCTCTGTGTGCACTGCTGGCTGTCACATGGAGATGGATGGAATACATGGACTGCTGCACGGACCTGAGCCTGCCACAGTCCTTCTCCTCCTGATTCCCTCAGCACTTACTTGCTGAAGGAGGCAGGCAGTGTGTGAGCTGATTCACTCCTCCGCCAGCAGCACAGGGACTTAGGAGCCAAGACTTTAAACTTACTATCGGCAAATGCGGCCAGTGTAAATATGCATAGTAGCCAAAATAGAAAAAATAGTCCCTCCAGTTAAAGTCTCCCCAGCTCTCCCGATAAACTGATGTCCCCCCCCCCCCCAGACCAGAGGTCCCCCCTTATCAGCAGCCCTGGATAGAGCACTGGATGGATGGCCAGTTAGCCACCTACCTGTATGCAGGCTGGGCAGCGATTGCCCTGGGCACTCCACTGTCCAATCCTGTGTTCTCTAGGCTAAGTAGCAGCAGGCGGGGAGGTGTACAGGAGTGTCTGATAGCTGGCCAGCCGACTCAGAGAGGCTCAATCCTTGTGTTCCACCACCATCAGACCGGGAAAAGTTGACCAGCGAAACCGGAAGTGAAGCGGTTCAGCTAAAAGCACCGCCCTATGTCCTCCACAGCTCCGCCAATCACAAAGAATAATTGAATAGTGGGAGTGTTGGGGCGCACGGCTCTGCACCCTGAGGAAACGCTAAAGGAAGACAATCAAGCTTCCCAGCTGCAATCACATGATTGCAGAAACATCATGCTTTCCATAGACACCTGTGTGTCCAGCGCCCGCAGGCACTTAAAGGAACTTTTTTTTTGATCACTAGCTTTGGGGGGGCGCCCCCTATTGATGGGCCGCCACTGGTTTGACTGTACAGTAAAAGTGATCTGGGTGGCTCTACAGCCACCCAATCACTCTTACTGTAGTACTTGTCACCCCCCTTGTGATAACAATATAGTTAAATTTAAAAAATGTATTAAAAAAGTTAAAAAATATTTAAGAAAAAGAAATAAAAATAATTTAAAAATGCAATCACACCCCTGTCCTCTCTCCGCATACATGCAAATGCAAAGGCACGTGTAATTCCAGCAGGTGTGAACAGTTATAGCACTGCACATGTGTATAGCACCATTAATGACAGAGTAAGATCAATAACTCTAGGGCCATAGTTTATGGTTACCTCCAAACTGATAACCTGTAAATGCTTTTAAAATGTCACCAGGGTTGCCAACCATTTGTAATTTTATAGACAGTTTGGAAAAAAAAGGATTTTCTCCCATCCTTTAAAGTCTGTAGACAGGAGAAGGTGTCCATAAAAATACTGATTCAGCAGTCAGAGGTACAATAGTAAAAGGAGGAGAAAGGGCGGGACTTTATATGAAGTGTGTGAGGGATAGGGATGAGCTTCGTGTTTGAGTCGAACATACGTTCGACTCGAACATCGGCTGTTCGATCGTTCGACGAAGATCGAACGATTTGGGCCGTTCGCGCCAAATTCGAGTGACGCGAACGGCCCACAATGCACTACGCCATCGCAGTGTCATCCAGGCGCTGTGATTGGCCAAGCATGCACTGTGACCCCGCATGCTTGGCCAATCACAGCGCCGGCAGCGAGGAGAGCAATGATTGGCCACAGGCAGGATGCCTGTGGCCAATTATTGCTGAGGGGGTTTAGTACACGCCCCACACTATAAAAGGCCGCCAGCGCGGCGGCCTTGTGTAGTGTGTTCCGGAGCAGGGAAAGAGAAGCATAGGCAGGGACAGTGTCATTTTTTTTCCTTTACTAATCCTGGATTCCTTGTGTTTAGGGACAAATAAGGATAGGTAGGGAGAGTGTCAGTGTGTTAGTCTGTGCTAAACCTTGTTTGTAGGGACAGAGAGGTACAGTGAGGGAAAGTGTCAGTGTGCTATTCTGTGCTAATCCTTGTTTGTAGGGACAGAGAGGTACAGTGAGGGAAAGTGTCAGTGTGCTATTCTGTTCTAAATCAATCTTGCTGAACCATATTTTCAATCCTTGAGTTTAGGGACAGAGAGGTACAGTGAGGGAAAGTGTCAGTGTGCTATTCTGTGCTAAATCTTGTTTGTAGGGAGGGACAGAGTAGGACAGTGAGGGAAAGTGTCAGTGTGCTATTCTGTTCTAAACCAATTTTGCTGTTCCATATTTTCAATCCTTGAGTTTAGGGACAGAGAAGGACACTCGTGGAAACTATCAGTGTGCTATTCTGTGCTAAATCTTGTTTGTAGGGAGGGACAGAGTAGGACAGTGAGGGAAAGTGTCAGTGTGCTATTCTGTTCTAAACCAATTTTGCTGTTCCATATTTGAAATCCTTGAATTTAGGGACAGAGAAGGACACTCGTGGAAATTATCAGTGTGCTATTCTGTGCTAAATCTTGTTTGTAGGGAGGGACAGAGTAGGACAGTGAGGGAAAGTGTCAGTGTGCTATTCTGTTCTAAACCAATTTTGCTGTTCCATATTTGAAATCCTTGAGTTTAGGGACAGAGAAGGACACTCGTGGAAATTAGCAGTGTGCTATTCTGTGCTAAATCTTGTTTGTAGGGAGGGACAGAGTAGGACAGTGAGGGAAAGTGTCAGTGTGCTATTCTGTTCTAAACCAATTTTGCTGAACCATATTTTCAATCCTTGAGTTTAGGGACAGAGAGGTACAGTGAGTGAAACTGACAGTGTGCTATTCTGTTCTAAACCAATTTTGCTGTTCCATATTTGAAATCCTTGAGTTTAGGGACAGAGAAGGACACTCGTGGAAATTATCAGTGTGCTATTCTGTGCTAAATCTTGTTTGTAGGGAGGGACAGAGTAGGACAGTGAGGGAAAGTGTCAGTGTGCTATTCTGTTCTAAACCAATTTTGCTGAACCATATTTTCAATCCTTGAGTTTAGGGACAGAGAGGTACAGTGAGTGAAACTGACAGTGTGCTATTCTGTTCTAAACCAATTTTGCTGTTCCATATTTGAAATCCTTGAGTTTAGGGACAGAGAAGGACACTCGTGGAAATTAGCAGTGTGCTATTCTGCGCTAAATCTTGTTTGTAGGGAGGGACAGAGTAGGACAGTGAGGGAAAGTGTCAGTGTGCTATTCTGTTCTAAACCAATTTTGCTGTTCCATATTTGAAATCCTTGAGTTTAGGGACAGAGAAGGACACTCGTGGAAATTATCAGTGTGCTATTCTGTGCTAAATCTTGTTTGTAGGGAGGGACAGAGTAGGACAGTGAGGGAAAGTGTCAGTGTGCTATTCTGTTCTAAACCAATTTTGCTGTTCCATATTTTCAATCCTTGAGTTTAGGGACAGAGAGGTACAGTGAGTGAAACTGACAGTGTGCTATTCTGTTCTAAACCAATTTTGCTGTTCCATATTTGAAATCCTTGAGTTTAGGGACAGAGAAGGACACTTGTGGAAATTAGCAGTGTGCTATTCTGTGCTAAATCTTGTTTGTAGGGAGGGACAGAGTAGGACAGTGAGGGAAAGTGTCAGTGTGCTATTCTGTTCTAAACCAATTTTGCTGTTCCATATTTGAAATCCTTGAGTTTAGGGACAGAGAAGGACACTCGTGGAAATTATCAGTGTGCTATTCTGTGCTAAATCTTGTTTGTAGGGAGGGACAGAGTAGGACAGTGAGGGAAAGTGTCAGTGTGCTATTCTGTTCTAAACCAATTTTGCTGTTCCATATTTGAAATCCTTGAGTTTAGGGACAGAGAAGGACACTCGTGGAAATTATCAGTGTGCTATTCTGTGCTAAATCTTGTTTGTAGGGAGGGACAGAGTAGGACAGTGAGGGAAAGTGTCAGTGTGCTATTCTGTTCTAAACCAATTTTGCTGAACCATATTTTCAATCCTTGAGTTTAGGGACAGAGAGGTACAGTGAGTGAAACTGACAGTGTGCTATTCTGTTCTAAACCAATTCTGCTGTTCCATATTTGAAATCCTTGAGTTTAGGGACAGAGAAGGACACGCGTGGAAATTATCAGTGTGCTATTCTGTGCTAAATCTTGTTTGTAGGGAGGGACAGAGTAGGACAGTGAGGGAAAGTGTCAGTGTGCTATTCTGTTCTAAACCAATTTTGCTGTTCCATATTTGAAATCCTTGAGTTTAGGGACAGAGAAGGACACTCGTGGAAATTATCAGTGTGCTATTCTGTGCTAAATCTTGTTTGTAGGGAGGGACAGAGTAGGACAGTGAGGGAAAGTGTCAGTGTGCTATTCTGTTCTAAGCCAATTTTGCTGTTCCATATTTTCAATCCTTGAGTTTAGGGACAGAGAGGTACAGTGAGTGAAACTGACAGTGTGCTATTCTGTTCTAAACCAATTTTGCTGTTCCATATTTTCAATCCTTGAGTTTAGGGACAGAGAAGGACACTCGTGGAAATTAGCAGTGTGCTATTCTGTGCTAAATCTTGTTTGTAGGGAGGGACAGAGTAGGACAGTGAGGGAAAGTGTCAGTGTGCTATTCTGTTCTAAACCAATTTTGCTGTTCCATATTTGAAATCCTTGAGTTTAGGGACAGAGAAGGACACTCGTGGAAATTATCAGTGTGCTATTCTGTGCTAAATCTTGTTTGTAGGGAGGGACAGAGTAGGACAGTGAGGGAAAGTGTCAGTGTGCTATTCTGTTCTAAACCAATTTTGCTGTTCCATATTTGAAATCCTTGAGTTTAGGGACAGAGAAGGACACTCGTGGAAATTAGCAGTGTGCTATTCTGTGCTAAATCTTGTTTGTAGGGAGGGACAGAGTAGGACAGTGAGGGAAAGTGTCAGTGTGCTATTCTGTTCTAAACCAATTTTGCTGAACCATATTTTCAATCCTTGAGTTTAGGGACAGAGAGGTACAGTGAGTGAAACTGACAGTGTGCTATTCTGTTCTAAACCAATTTTGCTGTTCCATATTTGAAATCCTTGAGTTTAGGGACAGAGAAGGACACTCGTGGAAATTATCAGTGTGCTATTCTGTGCTAAATCTTGTTTGTAGGGAGGGACAGAGTAGGACAGTGAGGGAAAGTGTCAGTGTGCTATTCTGTTCTAAACCAATTTTGCTGAACCATATGTTCAATCCTTGAGTTTAGGGACAGAGAGGTACAGTGAGTGAAACTGACAGTGTGCTATTCTGTTCTAAACCAATTTTGCTGTTCCATATTTGAAATCCTTGAGTTTAGGGACAGAGAAGGACACTCGTGGAAATTAGCAGTGTGCTATTCTGTGCTAAATCTTGTTTGTAGGGAGGGACAGAGTAGGACAGTGAGGGAAAGTGTCAGTGTGCTATTCTGTTCTAAACCAATTTTGCTGTTCCATATTTGAAATCCTTGAGTTTAGGGACAGAGAAGGACACTCGTGGAAATTAGCAGTGTGCTATTCTGTGCTAAATCTTGTTTGTAGGGAGGGACAGAGTAGGACAGTGAGGGAAAGTGTCAGTGTGCTATTCTGTTCTAAACCAATTTTGCTGAACCATATTTTCAATCCTTGTGTTTAGGGACAGAGAAGGATAGGCAGGGGACAGTGTCAGTGTCATTGTTGCTAAGCCTCCTGCACAGTATACACCTGAAGGTAGCCCTTATTGCTCTTTTTCCCATCTCCCTGCAGGCCATCCATTAAAATGTCTGGAAGGCAAACAAGGAGAGGCAGACAGTCAGGAGGCAAAAAAGAGGGCAAGCAGGCTCTGTGTCTGGGGGCAACAGTGCTGGTCGTGGACGCGGTGCATTGTCATCAGCACATGGCCATGGGACACGCTTGTCCTTCTTTTCGGCAGCTGGACATGTTGAGCCACATCATGCCGAAGACTTGGTAGAGTGGATGACCAAGCCCACCTCATCCTCCTCATCCTCTCTCACCCAGGCTCAGGGTACTGGCAAAGCAGCTGCCAAAGCGTCCTCTTCTCTGGTATCATTATCTTCATTAGTCAATCCTTCCCTAGACCCACCATGTCCTCCTCCTGAGGAGTCCCCCGAACTGTTTGAGCACAGTGTTGGGTACATGCTCCAGGAGGATGCCCAGCGTTTGGAAGGATCTGATGATGATACCCAGCTAGAGGAAGGCAGCAGCGTGAGAGCAGAGAGAGGGGATGCTCAAGAAGGACACCAATCTGGCAGTCATGCTCCAGCAGCTGCAGCATACTGCCAGATTGGCTCCAGTGATGAGGAGGGAGGGGATGATGAGGTCACTGACTCCACATGGGTGCCTAATAGGAGAGAGGAGGAGGAGGAGGAGGATGAGGAGGAGGCACATCTCCAACGAGGCAGGATGCCCTTGAGTGGCCAGCGTATGGGTAGCACACCGACGGAATCACACCGCAGAGCTCCGCCTGTGCAGGGCGCTGCCTCTGCCCGTCATTCAAAAAGTTCTTTGGTGTGGGCCTTTTTTGAGGCGAGTGCATCAGATCGCACAGCTGCTGTTTGCAACATATGTCTCAAGCGTATATCGCGTGGCCAAAACATCAGCCGCTTGGGCACCACATGCTTGATCAGACATATGTTGACCTGCCATGCAGCTCGTTGGCAAGCCTACCTTAAAGACCCACACCAAAGAACAAAGCTGACCTCTTCTTGCACCGCATCAGCTGGGATCTCCAACCCCACTATACCTTCACTCCTCTCTGAAACCTGCTCTGAGAGGAATGAAGGTGTAGAATTAGGTGTGTCACAGGCAAGTACTTGCGGGCACTCTGCTAGCAGTACACCAACGTCCGATTCTAGCAGGCAAATTTCCCTGCCCCAGCTGCTGGACTGTCGAAAGAAGTTCACTCCCAGCCATCCACATGCCCAGCGGTTGAATGCTAGCTTGGCTAAATTGCTAGCGCTTCAACTGCTGACTTTTCAGTTGGTAGACTCGGCCCCCTTCCGTGAGTTTGTGCAATGTGCGGTTCCTCAGTGGCAGGTTCCCAAACGCCACTTTTTCGCACGGAAGGCGATTCCGGCTCTCTACAGGCATGTGGAAGGCAATGTCTTGGCCTCGCTGGACAGGGCGGTCAGCGGTAAGGTGCATATTACCGCTGACTCATGGTCCAGCAGGCATGGACAGGGACGTTACCTTTCTTTCACGGCCCATTGGGTCACTCTTTTGGCAGCTGGGAAGGATGCAGGACAAGGTGCAGTAGTGTTGGAGGTTGTTCTACCGCCACGCCTCCAAAATGCTACTACTGGTTGTGACACACCTCTCTCCTCCACCCCCTCTTCTTCTTCTTTCTCCATGGCCTCTTCCTGTGGTTTGTCCTCGGAACCAGCGGTGCTCCGTAGGCGTTCAAGGGGCTACGCAAGTACGCAGGCAAAAAGATGCCATGCCGTGCTTGCGCTGGTGTGTTTGGGGGACAGGAGCCACACTGGGGCAGAGGTCCTGTCTGCTCTGCAGGGGCAGGCCGAGAGGTGGTTGACGCCACGCCAGCTTAAGCCAGGAATGGTGGTTTGCGACAATGGCTCCAACCTCCTCTCCGCCCTCCGACAGGGACAACTGACCCATGTGCCCTGTATGGCTCACGTCCTTAACCTGGTGGTGCAGCGGTTCTTGGGCAGGTACCCGGGCTTACAGGATGTCCTGAGGCAGGCCAGGAAAGTCTGTGTGCATTTCCGCAGATCTTATAATGCCAGTGCTCGCCTGGCTGAGCTGCAAAAGGAGTTGAACCTGCCCAAGAACCGCCTTATATGTGACATGCCCACCAGGTGGAACTTAACGTTGGCCATGCTGCAGCGGCTGCACACGCAGCAGAGGGCCATCAATGAGTACCTGTGCGACTACGGCACCAGGACAGGGTCAGGGGAGCTCGGGTTTTTTTCACCACGCCAGTGGGGCATGATCAGGGATGCATGCACTGTCCTGGCACCATTTGAGGAGGCCACGAGGATGGTGGGCAGTGACAGTGCATGCATCAGTGACACTGTACATCTTGTCCACCTGTTGGAGCACACGATGCGTGGAATAATGGACAGGGCACTTGAGGCAGAACAGAGGCAGGAAGAGGAGGACTTCCTTGCCTCTCAAGGCCCCCTTTACCCAGACAGTGTTCCTTCTGTCCCACCCATCGCACAGGAAGAGGAGGAGGAGGAGGAGGAGGAGGATTGTGTCAGCATGGAGGTGGAGGCTGGCACTCAGCATCATCAGCAGCAGTCTTTTAGGGATGATTTACAGTCCCAAGAAACCAGTGGACTTGTACGTGGCTGGGAGGAGGTGGCTGCGGATCATGTCGTCCTTAGTGACCCAGAGGACTCCGGACTGAATGCCTCAGCTAACCTACGCTGCATGGCCTCCCTGATCCTGCAAAGTCTGCGGAAGGATCCTCGTATTCTTCGGATCAAGGAGAGGGACCATTACTGGCTGGCCACTCTCCTTGATCCACGGTACAAGGGTAAGGTTTCGGACCTTATCGTACCGTCGCAGAGGAAGCAGAGGATGAGACAACTCCGGGAGGCCTTGCAGAAAGGTCTGTGCAACGCGTTCCCAGAGACTGGGAGGTTACAAACTCCTGGTCCTGGACAACGAGTTGCTGAGGCTTCGGGCAGTCAAAGAAGGAGCGGTGGGGAAGGTGGCCGTCTGACCGATGCGTTCAGACAATTCTTTAGTCCGCAGCCCCAAAGTATGATCGGTTCCAGCAACCATCGCCAGCGTCTGATATACATGGTCCAGGAATACCTAGGGGCAAGGTCAGACTTGGACACCTTCCCCACCAAAAATCCTCTGGCTTACTGGGTCTTGAGGATGGATCACTGGCCAGAGCTTGCACAGTATGCAATTGAGCTACTGGCCTGTCCTGCATCCAGCGTTCTTTCAGAACGCACATTCAGTGCTGCTGGAGGATTTGTCACGGATCACAGGGTGCGCCTGTCCACCGACTCGGTTGATCGACTGACTTTCATCAAGATGAACCAGTCTTGGATCACCACCAGCTACCACACACTAGATGCTGATATAACAGACTAATTGATTTTAAAATGTCACATCCCTTCAAGACTGATGCTGATGCTGAGTGCCTGTGCTGTTATGTTGACTGGCTATCCTCCTCCTCCTCCTCAATGATACGATTAATGATGATAGCTTGGAAGATCATTTTGGTTTATAGGTGACGCCACCAGTGGCTAAGGCCCAATTTTTCAGCCCCTGTTTAACAGGGGCGTGTAATTAAAATTTTTGATGCAATACTTTGCAACAGGCCTCATTGCTGTGCTCCAAGTACAGTATCTGTGAGGGGTTGCAGTGTTGTGCCACCAGTGCCTAAGGCCCAATTTTTCAGCCCCTGTTCAACAGGGGCATGCAATTATAATTATTGATCTAATAATTCACAGCAGGGCCCATTGCTGCGCCCACCAAGAGTAACTGTCAGGCCTTACAGTGTTGTGGCACCAGCACCACCATCACCACCACCACCACCACCAAAGGCCCAATTTTTCAGCCCCTGTTCAACAGGGGCATGCAATTATAATTATTGTTTGAATAATTCACAGCAGGGCCCATTGCTGCGCCCACCAAGAGTAACTGTCAGGCCTTATAGTGTTGTGGCACCAGCACCACCATCACCACCACCACCACCACCACCACCAAAGGCCCAATTTTTCAGCCCCTATTCAACAGGGGCATGCAATTATAATTATTGATCTAATAATTCACAGCAGGGCCCATTGCTGCGCCCACCAAGAGTAACTGTCAGGCCTTACAGTGTTGTGGCACCAGCACCACCATCAAAGGCCCAATTTTTACTACCACTGATCAACAATTATATGTTATTACAATTCCTGATATAATAGTTGACAGCAGGGCGTTCCCACACCCACCAAGAATAACTGTGAGTGCTTTCAGTGTTGTGCCAACACCAACACCTAAGGGGCCAATTTCTGCTGAGTATATACGGCAGGTCCCTACTTTCAAACATCCAACTTACAAACTACTACTACTTGCAAACGGAAGAAGACAACAGGAAGTGAGAGGAAATCTACCCCTTGGAAGGAAAATTCTCTCCTGTAAGAATTAATATGGGAGAAAGTTGTCTCCTCTCTACTGATGCTTTATCACCAATCCTTGTTTCAATAAAAACACCACATTTCAAAAACAGTTGTCATTGGGACGCAAAGTGAGGTGAAATGTTCTGAACAGGGGCACAGACAGCAAAGAAAATGTGACAGGGGTGATAACCGTTCCCTATGTTTTACAAAAAGCTAAAAAAAAGGAATTTGGCATGGAGCTACACTTAAACAATGCAGCTGTTCAAAATTACAAACAGATTCTACATAAGAACAAACCTACAGTCCCTGTCTTGTATGCACCGCCTGTATACGGCTGTTCAGAGTATATAGGTCCTTTTTTATTTTGTGTGCGGGGTTCCCCTTAATATCCATACAAGACCCAAAGGGGCTGGTAATGGGCTGGGGTAGGGGGGGGGGGGGGTTGATGGGGTAGCTATGCCATTTTTCCTAAAGATTTTCATCCATATTACCGGGACCAGACATTGCATTAAAGCCGCAAGCAGTTTTAAATGGCTTTTTTTCCTTTAGAAATGTTATTTTGTGCAAGGACAGTTCTAAACACGGGAAACACGTGGCACTTCACAGGCATACTTTAGACACCCCCCAGGTACAATATTTAAAGGAATATTTGACTTTTTTTTTTTTCACTTTATGCATCATTAAAATGACTGCTCCCGGAAAACGTCAGTTTTTAAAACTTCTTTTTGCATTGATACATGTCCCCTGGTGCAGAACCCGGGTTCCCAAACTCTGTTTCGGACAATAACATGGATAATAGTCGTTATAATTAGCACTTTAGAATCCGAACGTTCGCATCCATTGTATTTAATAGGGTTCTAATGTTCGTGCGAACTTTCGGTCCGTTCGCGGGTTCTGGTGCGAACCGAACCCGGGGGTGTTCGGCTCATCACTAGTGAGGGACAAGAACAACAATAGTTAATATATCTCAAGTGTATAATATACATTAATAATCTTATTGGTATTTGGCACAAAAGTAGCTCTATTCTAATAAAATCATGTATATACATGTATAAATACATATTTGCATGATAAAGAAATACTCTAATCCTTAAACATTGGGAGAGATGACAGAGTATACAAAATTATAGATAACAGTTTTATTATACAAAGATGGTATATAGTTAAAAACAAATAGGGGGTACACATAGATTAATCATGATACAATCCGCAGAATTGAAGCAGAGAGGGGTAGGTGCATTCAAGTTGGTTGGACACATAATAAATCACGATATCTGTTGGCTCTACGCGTTTTGTGACTTATTGACGCTCATCAGGAGCATAACGTGTACGGTGTCTCTGTAATGACATAGTAACATTTAGGCTACTTCAGTACATCTACATGCAAAAAACAGGAAAACAAAGTCATAGCTTGTACTTACCATGTGTTTATGGCGCAATGGCCGGGCCGTGCATACCCCCATGAGCGGGCACCGGTCCTCCCAGGGGACTGAGGCAGAGCATCCCACGGCAGACAGCCTCAAAGGGCCCAAACCAGGATGGACAGGCACCAGGCTGTACTGAGTGTTTGGACAGAGTATGGGTGACAATAGGTGGCTGTGAGATGATGGAATGATAAACCCATGGTAGTTAGCAGTTCCTGTGAAATTAGTAAAAAAAGTGTAAGGATAAAAATTACCAAGTGAAGCTGTACCATAACTGGACAGCACAGTGAGGAGGTCAATCATAACAAGCAAGAATGAAGGGATGAGGCAGCACAATGCGTGAACCACCCATAGATGGTGCCGCCGCAAGGAGCCCCGCCTACGTCATGCACGCGAGCGGACAGTGAGGGTTGGCGTCTATACCAATGCGGAAGAGCCGCCTTGTAGTTTGGCGCCAAAATCACCACCCGTCCCACTCATAGGTGACCAATGCAGCGGAAGGCGGGGTCAGGATGAGTGACGCACCGCTTCCAACGTGAGAGGCATGAGATGCTTGAAAAAGGAGCGCGCCTAGTAACCTATGGCGCATGCTCCGAAACGTCGTCACCATTGCCGCTGCCCATGACGTCATCGCGCCTCAACGCTGTGCTCCAAGCCTTGCTCCTGCTGTTTACACTGCCCGGACTTCCTGGTTCACAAATAAACGGAGATACAGAGGACTAAGAGACACCACACACAGCTAACATCTAGTGCGGATGGTCGCCACACCATGGGCCAGTCAGGACTTGTATGCCGAATATACAGAATTTGAATGTAAGTGGATAATGCACCTATTGTAAATTAAAAATTGCACTGTTCCTTACCTGGTGGCGCCTTCTTTCTTCTTGTTTTGCATATTGGAGTCTGCTCTCATCTTCCCTTTGGAGGCTCGCCCTGGAACATGGACTTTGTATCATTTTTATCTATAGGACTAATTTTCACAATTGTTACACACTCAGAAATATCATAAAAAGGACTTTTGCTAAACAGACTTATTTATTACTTATACTAGTCACAGCGCCACTACCCTTTTTGTTAAGCATGAGAATGAGGAGGGGGACCTCCCCTCCCCCTAGTGCAGCTAGCTCCACCTGCTCAGCCAATAATAATGCTTGCTGACTGCAACCCACCTTTCTTCCCCACCCCTGCATTACCAGCATGCCACGTACAAGAGAGAAAAGTGAGAAACCAGTGCCAAATGCAGCTTGCTGGATCATAGCAGAGTCATGACAACTCAAACATGGAGCAGGTTTAACATGCAGAGTGCACTAAACAGAGGAAGGAGGTAAGTTACCAAGAATTGGCTGAAGGTTTCTATTTACCCTGCCTTCAGGTGAATGATAGTTTAAGTCTGATATTTTTGCATAGAAACTGATGCGTTGAATTGTCACTGTCTATTTATCTCTACTTAGGACAGTGAACACTAAACCTCCAGTAGTAAAGGGGATTTAGCCTGCACTGCATTAAATGTGCACCACATTAGAGTGATTAAATGAACACAGCATCCTCTTTCTGTCTGCCCTCTCTCTCCTTACTTCCCTCTCCTTCCTTCCTTCCATTATATCTTCCTCTCTCCTCACCTCCCCCCTTTTTCACCCCTCCCCCTCTCTATAACGCTCTACCCCTTTCTCTCTCGCTCTCTCGCACTTCCATCTCCCTTTCCCCATCCTCTTCCTTTCTTTCCACCCTTCCACCCTTTCCTCACCTCCCTCTCCTCTCTTTCTCCCTCCCCCTCTCTCTCCACCCCTCCCCCCCACTCCCACCCTTTCACACCTTCCTCTCTCTTTCTCTTTCTTCCCCTCTCTCTCTCCCTATATTCCACTCTCTCTTCATCCCTTCCCCCTCTCCCCCCACTTCCTCCCTTCTCCCCTCTCCCTCACTTTCACTCTCCCTGCCTTCCTCTCCCACTCTCCATATCCCTCCATCCTCACATGTCTCCCTCCCTCCTCTCTCTCCTCCCCCTCTCTCCCCCCTCATTCTCCCCCTCTCACCCCCTCCCTTTATCCTGCTCCTTCTACCCTTCTCTCTCATACTCTCCCCCTCTCTCTCTTACCCCTCTCTATCTCTCACTCTCCCCTCTATCTCTTGCTCTTACCTCTCTCTCGCTCTCTCCCCCTCTATCTATCTCTCTCTTCTCCGTTAATTTCCCCCTCCTCCTCTTCTCCCTCTCCTCTCCTCTCTTTATCTCCCTTCCTTCCCCTCTCCTTCCCCTAGCTCTCCCTCTCACCCTTCTCTCTCTCTCTTCCACTTTCCCTTTTCCCTATTACTCTCTCCCTCTCTCTCTTACCCCTCTTTAACTCTCCCCCACTCTCTCTTGCCTTTACCTCTCTCTCTCTCTCTCTCCCCACCCTCTCCTCCCCTTTCTCATCTCCCTCTCCTCTCTTTCTCTCACTCCCTTTCCCTCTCTCTCTCTCTCTCCCTTTCTCTCTCCCTTCCTCTTCTCTCTCTCTCTCTCTTCCCCTCTCACACTCTCTCTTGCTTTCTCTCTCTTTCTTTCTTTCCCTCTCCTCCCTCCACCTTCCTTTCCTCACCTCCCCATCTTTTTTCTCTCTCTACTTCCCCCACCCCCTTTCACTCTCTCCCTCCCTACCCTGTCCCCCCTCACTCTGATTGCTGCACTCTAAATGCTGTGTTGTATATTAAACTTGACCTCTAAAGCTTTAAACTTTGTTGGATGTTACCTCGTCCTGGCCCTTTGTCCTGAGATTTTTGTGTGTCTGTGAGACTTGCTGAATAGTAATTAAAAGTATTTTGTGGGTACAAGGTCTGTGGCATAGACAATCTATTGTATACAAAAATTAGACTCTAATCATGTAACAGAAACAGGTTCTGTTTCATAATCCGTCTTTAAAGGGGTTGTAAACCCTTTTGTTTTTTCACCTTAATGCAGCCTATGACACTGACACGCCCCCTAGCCCCCCCCTTTACTCACCTGACCCCTTTCGATCCCTCGGTGGAGACACGCTATACCACTCTGCTCGGGGTTCTCGGCTCTTGATTGGATAGATTGAGAGCAGCGCAGCCATTGGCTCCCGCTGCTGTCAATCAAATCCAATGACGCGGGCGCAGGGGGGCATTCTGTGTCTATGGACGCAAATGCTGGACTCGCCGTTCTGCCCGTGAAGACTGCCGTTCATTCCCGTGTACCAAAGCAAATGATAGATAGTCTGGTTGTTAACAAGGAGTGCAGCCATGGTAAATAGGACACTGTACCATAAAAAACAAGCACCATATATACTTGAGTATAAGCCGAGATTTTCAGCCCTTTTTTTTGGGCTGAAAGTCCCCCCTCGGCTTATACTCGAGTCAGCGAAATTTAACATTGTAAATTGTACCTGAAAAAAAGTTGAGAGGCTGCAGCGTCCATCGTTTAAATCCTGCGGTCTCTTCCTGGTCCCTTCCGTGATAGGCGGAGAGTGTCTGCTAAGAATCGCCTATCACGAACGTTCTCTCATCCTCACCCATCCCAGCAGACACTGTGTTCAGTGTTCCGCCAATCACAGACGTCTGCTGGGAAACTGAGGATGAGAGAACGTTCGTGATAGGCGGAACTGTGTGCTTAGAAAACGCCTATCACGGAAGGGAAGAGGAAGAGACCGCGAGTTTTAAACGATGGACGCCGCAGCCTCTCAATTTTTTTTCAGGTACAATTTACAATGTTCAATTTAAACAGCGAGCTAGGGAACAGTGAGGATAGGAACAGTGAGGATAGGAACAGTGAGGTGAGGAACAGTGAGGTGAGGAACAGTGAGGATAGGAACAGTGAGGATAGGAACAGTGAGGTGAGGAACAGTGAGGTGAGGAACAGTGAGGATAGGAACAGTGAGGTGAGGAACAGTGAGGTGAGGAACAATGAGGATGGGAACAGTGAGGAACAGTGAGGATGGGCACAGTAATGTGGCAATGGGCAGTGACAATGGGCTTAGTGAAGTTGCAATGGGCACAGTGAGGCATGCAAATGGGCATTGTTGACCCTCGGCTTATACTCGAGTCAGTAAGTTTCCCCAGTTTTTTGTGGTAACATTAGGTACCTCGGCTTATACTCTGGTCGGCTTATACTCGAGCATATACAGTATATTACCAAAAAGGTCTGCCATGCTACCAGAGGAGATAAGAAAAAAAGAAAAATGAAGAGTTTTTGTTTCCCCCAAATTATGATGAAAATCTGGAAATGCATTGGCGTCAATAGGGATGACAAAACTAACATGGTATTTAAGGGTGCATTAACGTTATGGGCACAATGGGCTCCTTAGCATACCTCCTAACTTTTAAACTTGAGAAAGAGAGACATCTTGGACCTGGGAAGATATGCAGCACATTCTACGCACTGAAAATTTAAATGTGTGTAGCTAAATTGTCCTGATATTGGGCCTGATACTGTAGACTGTGCACACAGTCTACCGTCCTTGTACTCTAGACATACTCTGCAATTACTGTGCCACAAAGTGAGAGTCTCACCTACATATATCTAAAGAATCAATAAAACAATAAATAAAACCAAATATACACAGAGAGCTAACACTTTGTCTGAGCCTACCTTCATTATAAAAGTTGCAAAGTACTGAGCAACAAAATAAGCAACTGTTGAGAAAAAATGCATTTGGTCAGGACTATATAATAATACACAACAGAACATACAGACTTCAAAAGTCCGGTCTACATATACACAACCAGTTTAGCTGTCAGGACAATGCAACTGAGCTAAATTGAAAAAAAAAATCAATAACCTTCCATCTCTTTATTATCGTATTTGTGTGTTACATCTATATTTACTGTAAAATCGAACATATAAGTGTGGGGCTCACATATTGGTTGTGACACCATGTCCCATTAACAATAGAAAATTACTTAAAAAAACAGACCTGGAAGATTTACCCCCTTCATGGCCAGGCCATTTTTTGTGATACGGCACTGCGATTTAACTGGCAATTGCACGGTAGTGCAACGCTGTACCTAACCAAAATTGATGCCCTTTTTTTCCCACAAATAGAGCTTTCTTTAGGTGGTATTTGATCACCTCTGCGGTTTTTATGTTTTGCGCTATAAACAAAAAGAAAAACATCACTTTTTTTTACTTTCTGCTATAAAACATACCTAATAAAAAAATTGAAAAAATCTAATTTCTTCATCAATTTAGGCCATGTATTCTGCTACATATTTTTAGTACAAAAAATCCCAATAAGTGTATATTGATTGGTTTGCACAAAAGTTATAGCATCTACAAGCTATGTGATATTTTTATGAATTTTTTATTTTTATTCATTAGTAATGGCAGCAATCAGTGGCTTATAGCAGAACTGCGACATTGCTGTGGACAGTTGGGACACTAACTGACACTTTTGACACTTTTTGGGGACCAGTGACACTAATACAGTGATCAGTGATAAAAATATGCACTGTCACTGTACTAATGTCACTGACAGGAAAGGGGTTAATATCAGGGGTGAAGAAAGGGTTAAATGTGTGACTGACCAGTGCTTTACTACTGTGGGGGAGGTGCTTGTACAAGGTGGGGGAGGTCCTTGTACTAGGAGAAAGCATGGATCAGTGCCCCTGCTTAGCAGAGACACAGGATCCATGTCTTCTGTAGTGACAGAAGTGCGATCTGCCTTGTTTATATAGGAAGACCGCTTTTCTGCCTGTGTACCAAAGCATCAGCGGGTTTAATCACAGCAGGAGCGTGATCCTGGGCAGGAGAGCCGCCTTCCCGCCGTATATATATAAGTATATTGTTGGCAAGCAGTTAAGGTGTAAGACAATACAATTAGCACAGTATTAAAATTGCATTAATTTTTTTAATTTATTCATCTTGTAGAGGGGACTCCCTGGGACATCTGGGGATCTACGTTGTAGGCCGATTTTAAATTTTCATTAGAACCAATCCAAGTGGGGTAATGTAGGCAGATTTATGTAGGATATTATATATATATATATATATATTATATATACAGTATCTCACAAAAGTGAGTACACCCCTAACATTTTTGTAAATATTTTATTATATCTTTTCATGTGACAACACTGAAGAAATTACACTTTGCTACAATGTAAAGTAGTGAGTGTACAGTTTGTATAACAGTGTACATTTGCTGTCCCCTCAAAATACCCTAACACACAGCCATTAATGTCTAAACCGCTGGCAACAAAAGTGAGAACACCTCTAAGTGAAAATGTCTAAATTGGGCCCAAAATGTCAGTATTTTGTGTGGCCACCATTATTTTCCAGCACTGCCTTAACCCTCTTGGGCATGGAGTTCACCAGAGCTTCACAGATTGCCACTGGATTCCTCTTTCACTCCTCCATGACGACATCACGGGGCTGGTGCTTGTTAGAGACCTTGTGCTCCTCCACCTTTCATTTGAGGATGCCCCACAGATGCTCAATAGGGTTTAGATCTGGAGACATGCTTGACCAGTCCATCACCTTTACCCTCAGCTTCTTTAGCAAGGCAGTGGTCAACTTTGAGGTGTGTTTGGAGTTGTTATCATGTTGGAATACTGCCTTGTGGCCCAGTCTCCGAAGGGAGGGGATCATACTCTGCTTCAGTATGTCACAGAACATGTTGGCATTCATGGTTTCCTTAATGAACTTTAGCTCCCCATGTTTATCTTGGTCTCATCAGACTACAGGACATGGTTCCAGTAATCCATGTCCTTAGTCTGCTTGTCTTCAACAAACCGTTTGCAGGCTTTCTTGTGCATCATCTTTAGAAGAGGCTTCCTTCTGGGATGACAACCATACAGACCAATTTGATGCAGTGTGCAGCGTATGGTCTGAGCACCGATAGGCTGACCCCCCACCCCTTCGACCTCTGCAGCAATGCTGGCAGCACTCATACGTCTATTTCCCAAAGACAACCTCTGGATATGATGCTGAGCATGTGCACTCAACTTCTTTGGTCGACCATGGCGAGGCCTGTTCTAAATGGAACCTGTCCTGTTAAACCGCTGTATGGTCTTGGCCACTGTGCTGCAGCTCAGTTTTAGGGACTTGGCAATCTTCTTATAGCCTAGGCCATCTTTATGTAGAGCAACAATTCCTTTTTTCAGATCCTCAGAGAGTTCTTTGCCATGAGGTAACATGTTGAACTTCCAGTGACCAGTATGAGAGAGTGAGAGCGATAACACCAAATTTAACACACCTGCTCCCCATTCACACCTGAGACCTTGTAACACTAACGTGTCACATGTCACCAGGGAGGGAAAATGGTGAATTGGGCCCAATTTGTGAATTTTCACTTAGGGGTGTACTCATTTATGTTGCCAGCAGTTTAGACATTAATGGCTGTGTGTTGAGTTATTTTGAAGGAAGAGCAAATTTATACTGTCATACAAGCTGTACACTCACTACTTTACATTGTACTAAAGTGTAATTTCTTCAGTGCTCACAAATTTACATACCCTGGCAGAATTTATGATTTTCTGCCCATTTTTCAGAGAATATGAATGATAACACAAATTTTTTTCTTTCACTCATGGTTAGTGTTTGGCTGAAGCCATTTATTATCAATCAACTGTGTTTACTCTTTTTAAATCATAATGACAACAGAAACTAGCCAAATGACCCTGATCAAAAGTTTACATACCCCATTTCTTAATACTGTGTATTGCCCCCTTTAACATCAATGACAGCTTGAAGTCTTTTGTGGTATTTGTGGATGAGGCTATCTTCTCAGAAGGTTAAAGCTGCCCATTCCTCTTGGCAAAAAGCCTCCAGTTCCTGTAAATTCTTGGGCTGTCTTACATGAACTGCACGTTTGAGATCTCCCCAGAGTGGCTCAATGATATTGAGGTCAGGAGACTGAGATGGCCACTCCAGAACCTTCACTTTATTCTGCTGTAGCCAATAACAGGTCGACTTGGCCTTGTGTTTTGGATCATTGTAATGTTGGAATGTCCAAGTACGTCCCATGCGCAGCTTCCTGGCTGATGAATGCAAATGTTCCTCCAGTATTATTATTTTTTTTCTCAATAGATTTTTATTGAAAATTTTCAGGTTAACAGAGATATAAAATAAAGAAGATAGTGCATGACATATCGTACAGAGCTGTGAACATACAACTTTGGTACAATGGTTCATAATCAAATGAACCCAAAATCCTGTTTAAGCTTAATTGTGGTGAACATTTCGAATAAACAATGAACTTGTTGACATAACTGTTTGAATCTACATTTCTAAAGACCTAGACATACATAGGAACATTGGTAGCAAAGCAGTTAGGATTACTATAGGAAAGGATTAACATAAGTGATTTAATAAAATAGTAGAGAAGAGAAAGGAAAAAAAGGAAAGAAAAAAGAAGGGGGGGGGACTAGGAAGGACCTCTCCACCCAGGCACCCCTAAGGGGAACATAACTGTGCCTACGCGAGGATGACCTCCCCCTCCTCCAGCAACCCCTCCTGTTGCTTTATAATAAAGATGCTGAGTATTGACATTAACTTTAGGAAAGTACATACAGAGTTATCTCGATGGAACCATGTATTGGTCCAAATTCAGGGTTGGAGGTCAAAAATCCTTACTATTTCTGGGGACTCAATCCATTCTGACCATTGTTTCCACATAAGGCCTGCCTTCTGTTTGTTTTTGTGTTGTAGTGCTAGGGTTGTTTTGTGGGTAAAGTGCACATGTGTTGTGCAGACTACATCTGTTAAAGTAGGGGGAAGCGGATCTTTCCATTTTCTGGTTATGCTGAGTCTTGCTGCTAACAGAATATGTGATAATATATTCCTTGTCGGATTTGGGTAACTGTCTATAGATATGGAGAGTAAGGCTAAAGAAGGTTTTTTTGGTACTTTTGTGAGCGTTATATCTGTAATTAGTTTGAATACTGAGTTCCAAAAGCTTATTAGTTTGGGGCAATTCCAAAAGGTGTGCAATAGGCCGCCTGATCTTCCGCATTTTCTCCAACAGAGGTCTGTCAGAGAGGGATCAAATTTTGAAAGCCTAGTTGGGGTCAGGTACCAATGGTAGGTTAGTTTGTACGCTAATTCTCAGAGGGTAGAGCAGCTAGTGGACTGATATGTAGCTTTGCACGCTTTCTCCCACTCGAGAAGGAATGTCCCAAATATTTTTCCCATTTGAGTAATGGTGCCGATTTGACAAATGTAGTTTTTTGGTTGAATAAGTTAAAGAATAGGGAGATACCCTTATTGTGTCTTGGAGATGAAGTGAGGAATATCCAAGCCGTTTGGGGGATTAGACATGTCCATGAATTCAGGGAGGTAAGACAATGTTTGGTGCGTAAGTAAAGAAAAATATCGGAGCTAGGAAGACGGTATTCCATCTGAAGAGAGGGGAATGACTTTATTTCGTTTTTGTCTGTGCCTATTAAGTCGGTTAAAAATTTGATGCCCAGCGTCTTCCATCTTAGAAAAGAGGCTGACTCCATTAAATGATGGAGAGTTTCAATGGGAATGTGTACCTTGGCGTTCATGGGGTTGGTATGTGAGAGTTTTGTCCAGGCTTTGGTTGTAGCTACTATTGTTGGGGAAAGGTGGTGGGGAAGTTTTGCACCTAAGAATATTGCTAGTAACCAGGGCGATAGGTTTTTGCCAGGAACTGAGGAGGCTTCTATGTTCTTCCATAGTGAGGGACTCGGGGCAGATGAAAACCATTCTTTAACTTGGGTTAGGATGGATGATAGGTAATAGTCGTACAGATTAAAATAACCCGTTCCCCCAGCCAGGCGATGTTTGAATAGTTGGTGTTGGGCACATCTAGGTTTTTTCCCTTGCCAGATATATTTTGATAGGATGGATTGTAGTGATTGGAAATATGTAGTGGGTATAGGAATGGGTATAGTCCTAAACAAGTAGAGTATTTGGGGGAGGTGTAGCATTTTGAAGGCTGCTAAACGCCCTAGCCATGAAAATTCAAACAACGCCAGCCTGGTAAGATCCTCCTGCAGTTTAGTGCGGAGAGGTATATAATTTGATGTAAATAGAGATTTAGTCGAGGAAGTGAGCTGTATTCCTAGGTAAGATATGCTATTTTCTGCCCATATGTACGGGAATAAGGTTTGAAGTTTTTTTCTCACAGTCTCACCCACACCTAGATCAAGTATATTCGATTTAGTCTCATTGACTTTATAGTACGATATATCACTAAACCAGGCTAGTGTTTTTTGAACTTCCGGCAACGATCGTTCTGGGTCAGTGATTATGAGAATCACATCATCCGCAAACAGGCTTATTTTATGTTCCACTTCTGCTATAATGATACCTTTGATATTGGTGTTAGCTCTAATGCTCTCTGCAAGTGGTTCCATAACTAGGTTGAATATCAGGGGTGAAAGTGGGCAACCTTGTCTAGTTCCATTAGATATTGTGAAGGGGATTGACATAGTGTCAGCCGAGAACACCCGGGCTGAGGGGTTAGAGTACAGTGCCATTATAGAGTCGTGGATTTGACCTGTTAACCCAAACTTAGTTAGTACAGCTGAAATGTAACCCCAGTGTACCCTATCGAATGCCTTTTCGGCGTCAAGGGATAAGAGGAGAGAGGGTTCTTTCTGGAGTTCTACTCGGTGTATAAGATTGATCATGCGTCTAGTGGCATCGGAGGCTTGGCGGTCCTTGGTAAAACCAGATTGATCCTGATGGACGAGGGATGGAAGTATATTCTCTATTCTGTTAGCAAGAAGTTTGGCGTAGATTTTCAAGTCCAGATTGAGCAGTGAAATTGGTCTGAAATTTTTAGGGGATGAAGGTTCTTTCCCAGGCTTGGGGAGGGTAACCACCATGGCGCTGAGCATTTCCACAGGAAAGGATGCGGATTTGGCGGCTGCATTAAAAGTGTGGCATAGTGATGGGGCTAAGATGTTTTGAAATAGTTTGTAATACTCTCCAGTGAAGCCGTCCGGGCCCGGGGATTTTGCCGAAGGAAGTTTGTTTATCACTTGTAATATTTCGTTTATCGAGATGGGGTCATTCAGGGAAGAGAGTTGTAGTGGAGTTACGGAAGGAAGATGGAGTCTATCAAGAAAGGATTGTATATTCTCTGGTGAGGGTTGCGTGGTAGAAGGGTTGTTTTTAAGGTTATATAGTTCCTCATAATAAGTGCTAAAGGCATTTGCGATGGAATGTGGTTTGAGGAGTTTTTCGTTGGAGTAAGGGTGATGTAAGAAAGGGATTTTAGTTTTACTCCTGTACCCTTTAATTTTTAGGGACATTGCTTTCCCAGCTTTATTCCCTGTGGTGTAAGATTTAGCTTTAAGTAATCTGTAGGATTTTTCATGCTTCTCCAGGAGGAGAGATCTTAATTCGTGGCGTAGTGTAAACATTTTTGCCTGGAGAGAGGGGGAAGGTGTGATCTTGTTTTGTGATTCGGCTTTGGATATGTCCTGTGTCAGTCTGTCCATTTTTTGGGTTCTGGCTTTCTTAGCTCTAGCTCCCATTTGTAAGAAAACCCCCCTAATTACTGCCTTATGGGCGTTCCACACCACAACCGGGTCAGATACAGCTTCTTGGTTGATTGTAAAATATTCTTCTAGATGTTTTTTGATAGGCTTTGAGTAGCATGGGGTACGGAGGAGGTAGTCATTGACTCTCCATATGTAGGAGGTAGGATGAGGAGAATTGTCAGATATAGATATGCTGATAGGGGCATGATCCGACCAGGTGGTGGTGTGAATAGAGGACTTGGAGATCTTCTGCAACAAGAACTTATCAGTGAGAAACAGATCAATTCGTGAGTAGGTGTTGTGACGCGGCGAGAGAAATGTAAAGTCCCTCTCACTCGCATGACAGCACCTCCACACATCATATAATTCCTTAGAAGCAATAAAGCTTTCCAGAGGGGAAAAGCGTCGTTTAATGCCTGATGTTGAGTCCATTGTTTGGAACCATGTTAAAGTCCCCACATATTAGAAGGTGACCTTGTTGGAACTTCTTAGCGGCACGCAAGGTCTTTTTAATGAAAGCCATTTGGCCATAGTTAGGAGCGTATATGGATACAATAGTATACGGGACATTGTTTATTGTGCACACCAGGAATATATACCGTCCTTCCGTATCAGATTCACAATGTATAAGTTGGAAGTTCACTGTATCCCTGATAGCGATCATTACTCCCCTCTGTTTTTTGGGAAAAGAAGATGTGAACACATGGGGGAACAGTCTGCGGTGACAGTTGGGGGGAGCATTGAGGGCAAAGTGTGTCTCTTGCACGCACAAGATGTCACAGTTGTGGGTAACAGCAGTGTTCCATAAGGAGGCTTTTTTGGCAGGGTGATTTAACCCTTTTGCATTCAAGGAGAGAATATTGAGCCCCATGGTAGTTGTCAAGTATGAAAGATGGGTGTGAGGAAACTTACAGTTCTGAGGAAGGATCGTCTGAGAGCAGGTGATGCTGGATGAGAAGTCTTTGTTTTGCTGTTGAAAAAACTGAGATTGGAGGTCCAGAGAATACTAAAAGGGTATAAAACAAGTTAGATGTGCCAGGTTGTAACTAAACAAGGAGATGATCTGAGTTCACCTTGCGAAACCGAATTGAAATAGTCGGTATAAAACAGGAAACAAAAAACAAAAATACACCAAAAAAAAAGGAAAAAAAGACAGAACAAGTCTATGGACCAGTTACAGGTAGCTCACTGGAGCAACTGGTCAAAATTAGGGGTATAGTTCAGCAAATAGATGGCAGATCGCAGAACCATTCCGGACTAGTAGTCGCTCTGATGTAGCTAGTGGGCTAATTATCGATGACGGTTACCTCTGCAGTGCCCGCGGTCCGCACCAAAGGTAAAGGGGTTCGGAACCCCGGGGGATTCTTGTTGAGCTGGAGGGGGGTCTGGTATGATACCCCAGTCATGCAGAAGTTTCATGCCTCCCTCGAGTGAGGAGATGGTATGAGGTATCCCGTTGTATGTAGCTAAAATGGTGGCAGGGTGATGCCATTTGTATACAACCTTGTGGTTGTTCATGGCCTTTGTGATGGATTTGAGTTGTCTGCGCATTTGCAGCGTGTATTGCGACAAATCTGCCTAAAGCTGGATGGTCGAGTAGGGTGCAGGCAGGGGTGACATTTCTCTTGCTTTCATGAGAATTTGTTCTTTGGCTTGAAAGAAATGCACTCTGAGGAGGACGTCCCTGGGAATGTCCGCCTCAGAAAGCCTATGTATGTGGTCAATGGTCAATGGTAAGTTCAATAGGGGTCAGCTCAGGGAGCATGCTGGAGAACATGGTGCTAGCAAAGTTATGCAATTCTTTAGGTTGGATGGTCTCTGGTACACCGCGTATTTTTATATTATTGCGCCTGGAGCGGTCCTCGAGGTCCGCGAGCTTAGATTTGACCCATAGTGATTCCTCTTTTTGCTCATGATATGCATCCACCAATTCGTTTACTGTTTCTGTGCACTCTTCCACTCTGTTCTCAATGAATTGCACCCTATTGTCTACATGCTTCATTTCTAGAAAAAAACTATTTATCAGTGATGCCAGGTTGGACATTAGGGAGGATTGCAAAGACATGAGCATGTCTTTCATAGTGGTGTCCAAAACTGGTTGCCCCATAGTTGGAAACTGAGCAATTGAGGACTGCAATGATGATATAGCTGCATCGTTATGTAGTCCTGTACTCACAGTTTCTGAGGCCTGTCCGTTCACATCCACCCTCATCCTCGATTTAGCTGGGCTTTGTGAAGCTGGGGTTGCTGGTGAGGGGTCTAGGGAGAAGCATGAAGGTAATCCCTGTGGTAGTTCATGTGGATGTTCCCCAGGGGGTCCTGGAAAGCTCAGGGAATGTCGCGCTGTGCCTCCGGCGGCGCCATCTTGCCCTCCATGTTGTGGATGGCGCGGCTGATAAGCGAACGATTGTAGCCGCTGCGGGCCCGGTTCCTGTCCCCGTTTGCGAGACATATCGGCGGCGGAGGTCGTGGGGGAAGCCTGGGAACAGATTGGTGCGGAGGATGGTGCCTGAGAAGCCCTCAAAGTCGTTGTTGTCCGGTCCAGTGAGCGGAGCTCTCAGCTCAGGCAGCCATCTTCGGTCGCGCGCAAGCCACGCCCCCCCTCCAGTATTTTTTGATAACATACTGCATTCATCTTGCCATCAATTTTGACCAAATTTCCTGTGCCTTTGTAGCTCACACATGTGCAAAACATCAGCGACCCACCTCCGTGTTTCACAGTAGGAAGAGTGTACCTTTCATCATAGGCCTTGCTGACTCCTCTCCAAATGTAGCGTTTATGGTTGTGGCCAAAAAGCTCAATTTTGGTCTCATCACTCCAAATGACTTTGTGCCAGAAGGTTTGAGGCTTTTCTCTGTGCTGTTTAGCGTATTGAAAGTGGGATACTTTGTGGCATTTGCGTAGTAATGGCTTACTTCTGGCGACTCGACCATGGAGCCCATATTTCTTCAAGTGCCTCCTTATTGCACATCTTGAAACAGCCACACCTCATGTTTTCAGAGAGTCCTGTATTTTACCTGAAGTTATTTGCGGGTTTTTCTTTGCATCCCAAACAAATTTTCTGGCAGTTGTGGCTGAAATTTTAGTTGGTCTACCTGACCGTGGTTTGGTTTCAACAGAACCCCTCATTTTCCACTTCTTGATTAGAGTTTGAACACTGCTGATTGGCATTCTCAATTCCTTGTATATTTTTTTATATCCCTTTCCTGTTTTATACAGTTCAACTACCTTTTCCAGCAGATCCTTTGACAATTCTTTTGCTTTCCCCATGACTCAGAATCCAGAAACGTCAGTGCACCACTGGATGAAAGATGCAAGGGTCTGTCAGGAGTCATGAAACTCATTGACCTTTTATACACACACACTAATTACAAGCAAACAGATCACAGGTGAAGATGGTTACATTTAATAGCCATTCAAACCCCTTTGTGTCAACTTGTGTGCATGTTATCAGGCCAAAATCACAAGGTTATGTAAACTTTTGATCAGGGTCTTTTGGGTAGTTTCTGTTGTCATTATGATTTTAAAAGAGTAAACACAGTTGATGGACAATAAATGGCTTCAGCCAAACACTAACCATGAGTGATAAAAATGTTTTGGTGTTATCATTCATATTCTCTGAAAAATGGCCAAGAAATCATGAATTGTGCCAGGTTATGTAAACTTATGAGCACAACTGTATATGTGAGCTTTGAGAGGGAAGAATAGTTCTGCCGGTAAGGGTTATCTTTAGAAATCCACCTATGTTAAGTAAATCCAACTGTCTATAAGCAGACTTTGAAAGAGAATTTGAGATCATTATTCGTCAATAGTGCCCAACATAAAGAATACTGGACAGGCATCGATATCTACCCATATTTTAGACAACTATCCACCACAGAAAATTAAAAGAGATCTACTTGACATGCTTGCTGACCTTTGTTCTTAGAAAAATTTCCCAAATGCTCACATTGCCCCTCATGGGGGCATCAGTTGAATCTTCCTTTTGGTGATGAACCTCTCTCTATCCTCCTGAGGAAGTTTCATTGTTAAATGCGTCAAGGAAAGAAGACTACTCCTCTCCTTCATCATATGTTTGACTGAATGGAACATTGAAAAGGCAGACAGTATGCCTAATATTGAGTTATAATAGATAGTTAGAGGTTCAGTAGTATAGAGAGTATTGTTCCCTTCCATATTCAAGAAATGATATGTATACTGTAATAAACACATCTTTCCATACGCAATAAGGATTTTTATATAACTTTGCATTAATTTAAAGCATGCATTATTAAATAAAATAAGACATTTTTAATACTGCTTTAAGTGTATTGGCTGGCACCTTAAAAGTCGCCATGCTTTTTTAAGTAATATACTACATTTGCTTTAGTAGATTAAAACATGTAAACAAAGCTCTGCTTTCAAAAAAATAGATGGTTTGGTATAAGTGTTTTTCTATTTAAGAGAAAAACAAAGTAGATTAGATTGCAAGTTCTTAGGTACAGCATAAGGGCAGCACATATTACAGAAGCTACCTAGACTAACAGAATTACTTAGAACAGAGATGTTGAACCAGGCAGGAGGCCAATGACGGACAGCTTTTACTACAGTGATTGCACATTAATTTCAAGGGCAGAGTGTAGGTGGCAGATTTATTGAAGGAGAATTCTCTTTTTTATTTCATAAACGAGCATTTGATGAACAATCATTAAACATACATCCACATTATGATATGCCATTAACTTTTTACAAGTCCGAGACTGTGAAAGAAGAAAGGTGGAAGTATCCTCTGAAAGTGACAATATCAGGAACGTACTCAGAGGTCGAAATGTAGTACTACGAGACAATTGGGAGTCACACAGTAAATTTTGTTTGATGTTTAAAGCAATTCAACGTTTTAATTTAAAGACCTTATGAATTTAAAGCTGGAGATGAAAATCTTTTTAAAAATATATTGCAGGGAGACAATTTCATACTTTTAGCAAGAGAAATATAACTGAAGTTATGCATTAGCAATGGCCCATCCAATGTACTATGCTGTATGTACAGTATATATATGTATCACTTGCCTCGAAGGGCCACTGGTAATAGTACAGAGGCTGCCCATCCCCTCAAGCACTAATCCATTCGCACTGGCTACAGAAACACAGTCTCTGGGATATATTTTTAAGATTTATTGCTTGAACAAACCTTAACAGAAGAGGGGTAAGGGCATGGGATACTTCAAAGCAATTAGAGGACAATCTTCTTCTTAAGTAGACATTAATGTTGGGCAGTCTAAACCACCATAGATGAAGACTATGAGGTAACTTTCTGAACAGACTACTACCTCGCAGAAGTTTCTGAGCAGTCTAAGGCCTCAAAGCTGAAGACCATAAGGCAAGTTTCTTTGGCATCTGGTTACCTTGCGCCTATGCACAACTACTGGTAGCCTATGCGATTTCCAGAACACTGCACATGCACAGGGATCAATTTAGGGTCTTTATTCACAAGTTCCCAGGACAGCTGCCACCTTCCAGCTTCCCCTGGACACAGTCCAGTGGGTGAGACAGTCCTTCTCCAGCCAAATCCCTTGCAGTGCAGTCCTGTAATCAGCTTCTAAGCAAATCCATCCATACCTCAGCTCTGAGACTGCTGAGACCCTTAGAACAACTACACAGTCCATGGGCTTCCTGAAGGCAGCAGCCTATCAGACTCTGGAAACTCCTGGGGAGTAGGAACCCAGCTCTCCAGTATTTCAGACTATTTATCATCTTTTCACCCCCCGGTCCAATGATATGCAAGAAAGTATTGATTGATATCAAAAAGTCAGGTCCATAACCCCTCTATATGTGCTTGTCAACGTGTTTCGCAAAAATGCGCTTCCTCGGGAAAGATTGGGTAGGTGCTACTAAACTATAAAAATTTCATAAGAACAAAAAAAGTACATAGCTATTATATATTAAAGCTATGTATATTCATATTCTAAGATGTATTAGTGTATCTTGGAAAAATAAATGAAAATAAAAAGGTAAAAACCTATTATATGTGTAGCGCCCTGCTCCTGATGTTTAAGCACTATGTTAAATTTAGTGGTTGTCTGAGCTGGTAGTTAGCTCAGACTTTGTAATGATGAAGGTTAAATTAGCCTCTGTTCCAGCTATGGCTGTGTTTGGAAGGACTTCCCACTGTTTTCCTGTAGGTGGCGTTACCACCCCAGGACAATGTTGGAACACAAGCAGGCCAGAGTGTATTGGGTGTCTTTCCCCGGAAACAGCTCAGTGGGAGTGGTCTCTCCGCTGAGCATGCTGGGGAAGGGTACTTAAGGGGCAGACGCCATTTCTCTGGGCTCTCTTCGCCTCGTGGCCCTCCTGGCTCGAGGTATGTGTTACTGGAATTTCAGCCTCGGAGCCACCCTGGCCCGAGGCTGCATCTATGCCAGGTAGGCCCAGTTGTCCTGACTGGGGCCTACACTTTGAAGATGATCCTGTGCTGTCTGTCCTGCGGGAGGAAGCCACTCAATGGAGGAGACCAGGGGAGGACCTGTCCTGGAGAGGACCACGCGGAAGGCTGGTGTCTTGAGGAAGGCCTGGTGACCCTATTGGAGGATGCACCGTAGCTCAAGTTACCTTACAGTCTGCCGGGTTGGCTTAAAGGCTCTTAGACTGTAAGGCTGGATATCCAGGTACTAAAATCCTGTGGCAGAGGATAATTGAACAGTTCAACTTAATCGTTCTAAAGGTCTGTGGCAGAGTCTGTTTTTTCTTATTTGTTCGTGCATCATTCCAGCTGCTAGGTCAAGTGAGAGAGGCCTATCCGGGTGAGCAATACCCACTTGATGGAGAGTGGTGAGTGTGACTTTTGAAACTTAGAAGTTTCCCCAGTGATCTGCTGTGTGTGCCTGAACCTTCTCCTAACCCTCCACCCCTCTACCTATGCAAGTTGTTTGGAAATAAAGCCTGACAAAAAGGATTCATAACTTGTGTGGACATTGAACTTCCTATAGACTCTCATCCTCTAGACAACGAACAGTGAGGTAACGTGCAAGGCCCAAAATTAAACCAGCAGCTCCTACGGGGGTGTGCTACAAGTGGGGGCTCGAGTCCGGGATTTGCCATTACCTCTCGCAACTGGACTGAAAAATTATATTGTTTCACCGAGAGTCTACAATTAAGAGGGTGTTGGACTGTATTCTTGAAAAAAAGGGGTTAAGTGTGCAGATCACTTTGGTAACTGCGTAGGCTGTGGGCGGAGCCAGGAAAGCCTGCAAGCTACGTGCCAAAAAGACCAAAGGGGAGGAGTTCCCACCTCCTGCGTGAGACGCGTGTGTGTCTGGCGCCAAAGGGAAGAAGCTGCGAGATCACAGTGAGAGGATCGGAGAGCAGTCATGTCGTTGTACTCGTTGGCACAGTCTGTGTCAGGGCCTAGGATGTTTTCTGCTAACGCTGGTGCGAGCGTTACACAGCCAGGAACCCTGTTAATGGATACAGGCATCCGAATGAAGCCGCATGGGCGTTTCATTTTGTACACCAGTGGAGATGTGGAAGCGCTGGGCATGCTATGGCCTAAATGTGAGGGACTGGCCATTCAGCTACGCCTGTTCGCCGATGCTTGCACTGCGGGGAGTATTTGTTTGCTGTGAACCAGCCTACTGAATTGCCCCGTGCCTACCGGGTGGATTGGACCGCAGGCATCGCTAGGTTGGAGGATGTTGCCCTCGGGCCTGTGGCCGAACCTGTACTTGTCGTGCCTGCTGCGGTGAGTGACCCTGGAGGGAATGTCGTTGCTGCAGTTGCTGCAGAACCAGCCGCGGACATTGTTCCGGATACCACCTCCACGGCACTTGTTCCCATTGCGCCCACCCGGAGAAAAGTGGCATATGTGAAGGCTTCCCATGGCCGCGGTAGAGGCCTACCCCAGATACAACCGGAACCGGACCCCGAGAGAGATGATATCCCAGGGAGGTCCACGTCAGGAACCGGTAAGACATCTGGGGAAAAAGTATTCGGGACTGTATACAACTGGTTGCTGGCAGAGGAGAAGAAGTCCTTGTCAGATGTTTGTGGAAACACATTGGAATCCATGTCTCAGGAGTTGTTGTGGAACAACGTGGAAGATGTTGCCTCGGTACATAGCTTTTCGGAAGGGACAGCTATGGACTCCGGGGAAACTACACCCAGGGTGGAAACCCCGGACATTGATAAAGGGACTTTGCCTGTTAAAGAGATGTTGCCTAAACCTGCTAAGTCCATGGTAAAGAAATCACCAGATTCATGTGTGTTACCCGGGAAGGGAAGCTCCCGATCTTTACCCAGACTTGCTGTCTACAGAGAGTGCTTATAAAAAGGGTAGCCACGGAGTACGGCCTGGAATTCCCCTACGTCGCAAAGGAGATAATGCAAGAGATTGAGGCAAACAGAGAGCAGTGGTACGGTGAGGTCATTTGGGACTATTTGTGCGTGCCAAAGCCATTTAGAAACTTGGACTACTCCTTCATTATGGCTGAACACTTTAAAGGATGTTGGCTGCACTGGAGCTATGGCCGACACATCCACGCTGATCGGGTGACTATTTGCAGACCAGGAAAAGATGACATTGTATATTTTATTACTACCCTGGACAAGCAAGGAAAACCACTGACTCTGCCGGATCCCAGGTTTTACCTTTGATCATTCAAAGTGACCATTTGTCTTCATTTCTATTTTTTTTTTCTTTTCATGAAAGAAAGAAAGTTTTCATCTGAGAGGAGGATTTTTGTTCACCTTCTCATCTTTTGCTGTGCTAACTGGACTCTGGGGAAATTAGTCAGTTAGGATTAGGGTTGCTGAATAGGGATGAGCCGAACACCCCCCGGTTCGGTTCGCACCAGAACTTGCGAACGGCCTGAAAGTTTGCGCGAACTTTAGAACCCTATTAAATACAATGGATGCGAACGTTCGAAATCTAAAGTGCTAATTATAATGGCTAATATGCAAGTCATAGTCCTAAAAAGGGTTTGGGGACCCGGGTTCTGCCCCAGGGGACATGTATCAATGCAAAAAGAAGTTTTAAAAACTGCCGTTTTTTCGGGAGCAGTCATTTTAATGATGCATAAAGTGAAAAAAAAATAAGTGAAATATTCCTTTAAATATCGTACCTGGGGGGTGTCTAAAGTATGCCCGTGAAGTGCCACGTGTTTCCCGTGTTTAGAACTGTCCCTGCACAAAATGACATTTCTAAAGGAAAAAAAAGGTTATTTAAAACTGCTTGCGGCTTTCATGTAATGTCTGGTCCCGGCAATATGGATGAAAATCATTGAGAAAAATGGTATGGCTACCCCATCACCCCCCCCCCCCCCCCAGCCCATTACCTGCCCCTTTGGGTCTTGTATTGATATTAAGGGGAACCCCGTACCCAAAATAAAAAAAGGCCCTATATACTCTGAACAGCAGTATACAGGCGGTGCAAACAAGACAGGGACTGTAGGTTTGTTCTTAAGTAGAATCTGTTTCTAATTTGGAACAGGTACATTTTTTAAGTGTAGCTCTAGCCAAAAAATCAATTTTTAAGCTTTTTGGAGAACATAGGGAAGGGTTATCACCCCTGTAACATTTGTTTTGCTGTCTGTGCACCTGTTCAGAACATTTCACCTCACTTTTCGTCCCAATGACAAATGTTTTTGGAAAAGTGGGGTTTTTATTGAAACAAGGATTGTTGATAAAGCATCAGTAGAGAGGAGACACCTTTTTCCCATATTAACTTTTACAGGAGAGAATTTCCCTTCCTAGGGGTAGATTTCCTCTCACTTCCTGTTGTCTCCTTCCGTTTGCAAGTAGGAGTCGTTTGTAAGTTGGATGTTTGAAAGTAGGGGCCTGCCGTATATACTCTGCATAAATTTGCCCCTTAGGTGTTGGTGTTGCCACAACAATGTAAGCCCTCACAGTTACTCTTGGTGGGCGCTGGAACGCCCTGCGTTCCAATAGTTGCTGTGAACTATTAGATCAGGAATTGTAATTACATGCCATTGTTGAACAGTGGTAGGAAAAATTGGGCCTTTGGTGGTGGTGCTGGTGCCACAACACTGTAAGCCCTCACAGTTACTCTTGGTGGGCGCATGAATGGGCCCTGCTGTGAATTATTAGATCAAGAATTGTAATTACATGCCCCTGTTGAACAGGGGCTGAAAAATTGGGCCTTTGGTGGTGGCGGTGGTGCTGGTGCCACAAGACTGTAAGTCCTCACGGTTACTCTTGGTGGGCGCAGGAATGGGCCCATCTGTGAAATATTAGATCAAGAATTGTTATTACATGCCCCTGTTGAACAGGGGCAGAAAAATTGGGCCTTAGGCACTGGTGCTGGTGCCACAACACTGCAACCCATCACAGATACTGTATTTGGAGCGCAGCAATGAGCCCTGCTGCAAAGCATTGCATCAAAAACTGTAATTACATGCCCCTGTTAAACAGGGGCTGAAAAATTGGGCCTTAGCCACTGGTGCCACAACACTTCAACCCATCACAGATACTGTATTTGGAGCGCAGCAATGAGCCCTGTTGCAAAGTATTGCATCAAAAATTGTAATTATACGCCCCTGTTAAACAGGGGCTGAAAAATTGGGCCTTGGCCACTGGTGCAACAACACTTCAACCCATCACAGATACTGTATTTGGAGCACAGCAATGAGCCCTGTTGCAAAGTATTGCATCAAAATTTTTTATTATACGCCCCTGTTAAACAGAGGCTGGAAAATTGGGCCTTAGCCACTGGTGGCGGCACCCAGAACCACAAATGTTCTTCCAAGCTATCGGCAGGATCATTGAGGAGGAAGAGGATAGTCAGTCAACATAACAGGACAGTCACTCAGCATTAGAATAGGCAGTCTTGAAGGGATGTGACATTTCAAAAAAAATTATTCGGTTACGTCAGCTTCAGGTGCTTGGTAGCTGGTGGTGATCCAAGACTGGTTCATCTTTATGAAGATCAGTCGATCAACCGAGTCGGTGGACAGGCGCACCCTGTGATCGGTTACAAAGCCAGCAGCAGCAATGAATGTGCGTTCCGAAAGAACGCTGGATGCAGGACAGGCCAGTAGCTCAATTGCATACTGTGCAAGCTCTGGCCAGTGATCCATCCTCAAGACCCAGTAAGCCAGAGGATTTTCGGTGGGAAAGGTGTCCAAGTCTGACCTTGCCCCTAGGTATTCCTGGACCATGTAAATCAGACGCTGGCGATGGTTGCTGGAACTGATCATACCTTGGGGCTGCGTACTAAAAAATTGTCTGAACGCATCGGTCAGACGGCCACCTTCCCCACCGCTCCTTCTTTGACTGACCGAAGCCACAGCAACTCGTTGTCCAGGACCAGGAGTTTGTAACCTTCCAGTCTCTGGGAACGCGTTGCACAGACCTTTCTGCAAGGCCTCCCGGAGATGTCTCATCCTCTGTTCCCTCATCGACGGCAAGATAAGGGCCGCAACCTTACCCTTGTACCGTGGATCAAGGAGAGTGGCCAGCCAGTAATGGTCCCTCTTCTTGATCTGAAGAATACAAGGACCCTTCCGCGGGCTTTGCAGGATCAGGGAGGCCATGCAGCGTAAGTTAAGGTCGACATTATCCGCAGCCACCTCCTCCCAGCCACGTACAAGTCCACTGGTTTCTTGGGACTGTAAATCATCCCTAAAAGACTGCTGCTGTTGATGCTGAGTGCCAGGTTCTACCTCCATGCTGACACAATCCTCCTCCACCTCCTCCTCCTCCTCTTCCTGTGTGATGGGTGGGACAGAAGGAACACTGTCTGGATAAAGGGGGCCTTGAGAGGCAAGGAAGTCCTCCTCTTCCTGCCTCTGTTCTGCCTCAAGTGCCCTGTCCATTATTCCACGCAGCGTATGCTCCAACAGGTGGACAAGAGGTACAGTGTCACTGATGCATGCACTGTCACTGCTCACCATCCTCGTGGCCTCCTCAAATGGTGCCAGGACAGTGCATGCATCCCTGACCATGCCCCACTGGTGTGGTGAAAAAAACCCGAGCTCCCCTGACCCTGTCCTGGTGCCGTAGTCGCACAGGTACTCATTGATGGCCCTCTGCTGCGTGTGCAGCCGCTGCAGCATGGCCAACGTTGAGTTCCACCTGGTGGGCATGTCACATATAAGGCGGTTCTTGGGCATGTTCAACTCCTTTTGCAGCTCAGCCAGCCGAGCACTGGCATTATATGATCTGCGGAAATGCACACAGACTTTCCTGGACTGCCTCAGGACATCCTGTAAGCCCGGGTACCTGCCCAAGAACCGCTGCACCACAAGGTTAAGGACATGAGCCACACAGGGTACATGGGTCAGTTGTCCCTGTCGGAGGGCGGAGAGGAGGTTGATGCCATTGTCGCAAACTACCATTCCTGGCTTAACCTGGTGTGGCGTCAACCACCTCTCGGCCTGCCCCTGCAGAGCTGACAGAACCTCTGCCCCAGTGTGGCTCCTGTCCCCCAAACACACCAGTGCAAGCACGGCCTGGCATCTTTTTGCCTGCGTACTTGCGTAGCCCCTTGAATGCCTACAGAGCACCGCTGGTTCCGAGGACAAAGCACAGGAAGAGGCCATGGAGGAAGAAGAAGAGGAGGGGGTGAAGGAGAGAGGTGTGTCACAACCAGTAGTAGCATTTTGGAGGCGTGGCGGCAGAACAACCTCCAACACTACTGCACCCTGTCCTGCATCCTTCCCAGCTGCCAAAAGAGTGACCCAATGGGCCGTGAAAGAAAGGTAACGTCCCTGTCCATGCCTGCTGGACCATGAGTCAGCGGTAATATGCACCTTACCGCTGACCGCCCTGTCCAGCGAGGCATGGACATTGCCTTCCACATGCCGGTAGAGAGCCGGAATTGCCTTCCGTGAGAAAAAGTGGCACTTGGGAACCTGCCACTGAGGAACCGCACATTGCACAAACTCACGGAAGAGGGCAGAGTCTACCAACTGAAAAGGCAGCAGTTAAAGTGCTAGCAATTTAGCCAAGCTAGCCTTCAACCACTGGACATGTGGATGGCTGGGAGTGAACTTCTTTCGACGGTCCAGCAGCTGGGGCAGGGAAATTTGCCTGCTACAATCGGACGTCGGTGTACTGCTAGCAGAGTGCCCGCAAATACTTGGCTGTGACACACCTAATTCTACACCTTCATTCCTCTCAGTGCAGGTTTCAGAGAGGACTGAAGGTATAGTGGGGTTGGAGATCCCAGCTGATGAGGAGCTAGGAGAGGTCCGCTTTGTTCTTTGGTGTGGGTCTTTAAGGTACGCTTGCCAACGAGCTGCATGGCAGGTCAACATATGTCTGGTCAAGCATGTGGTGCCCAAGCGGCTGATGTTTTGGCCACGCGAGATATGCTTGAGACATATGTTGCAAATAGCAGCGGTGCGATCTGATGCACACGACTCAAAAAAGGCCCACACCAAAGAACTTTTGGAATAACGGGCAGAGGCAGCGCCCTGCACAGGCGGAGCTCTGCGGTGTGATTCAGTCGGTGTGCTGCCCTTACTCTGGCCCCCCGAGGGCATCCTGCCTCGTTGGAGATGTGCCTCCTCCTCATCCTCCTCCTCCTCCTCTCTCCTATCAGGCACCCACGTTGGAGTCAGTGACCTCATCATCCCCTCCCTCTTGATCACTGGAGCAAACCTGGCAGTATGCTGCAGCTGCTGGAACATGACTGTCAGATTGCTGTCCTTCTTGAGCATCCCCTCTTTCTGCGCTCACGCTACTGCCTTCCTCTAGCTGTGTATCATCATCAGACCCTTCACAGCGCTGAGCATCCTCCAGGAGCATGTATGCAACACTGTGCTCAAACAGTTCAGGGGACTCCTCAGGAGGACATGGTGGGTCTAGGGAAGGAGTGACTGATGACATTGATATGAGGGAAGAGGACGCGTTGGCAGCTGCTTTGCCAGTACCCTGAGCCTGGGTAAGAGAGGATGAGGAGGATGAGGAGGGCTTGGTCATCCACTCTACCAAGTCTTCGGCATGATGCGGCTCAACACGTCCAGCTGCCTAAAATAAGGACAAGCGTGTCCCATGGCCACGTGCTGATGACAATGCACCGCGTCCACGACCAGCACTGTTGCCCCCAGACACAGAGCCTGCTTGCCCTCTTTTATTGGCTCGTGACTGTCTGCCTCTCCTTGTTGGCCTTCCAGACATTCTAATGGCCTGCAGGGAGATGGGAAAACCAGCAATAAGGGGTAGCTTCAGGTGTATACTGTGCAGGAGGCACACTACACCCACTGTAACTGCTGCAGATGCCTGCCTGTGTGTCACGTACCTGACGGTGACGAGCCCGGATCTGCAGAGGGAGGCCTCTCTTACGGCTTCCACCAGCGGCCCCTGGTAGTGAAGACAGGAGGCACGGAGGTAGAAGGGGTACGAGTGCCTGGCAGGATGGATCAAGGTAGAGTAGAGTCTGAAGACTGGGACGGATCCAGGCACCCAGGAAGTATAGCAGGCCGAACTGGAACCAGGAACACAGCAACTGGACTGGAACCGATGAAGCAGACTGGACTGGAACCAGGAACACAGCAACTGGACTGGAACCGATGAAGCAGACTGGACTGGAACCAGGAACACAGCAACTGGACTGGAACCGATGAAGCAGACTGGACTGGAACCAGGAACACAGCAACTGGACTGGAACCGATGAAGCAGACTGGACTGGAACCAGGAACACAGCAACTGGACTGGAACCGATGAAGCAGACTGGACTGGAACCAGGAACACAACAGCGGAGAGATTGGTCAGACAAGCCAGGTCGGTAGAACTGGCTGGCGACAAGGTACTGGTGGATCAGGCAGAATAGTGGTCAAAACAAGCCGGTGGTCAGATGCAGGCAGGAAACTGGAAGGGTCAAGGTAAGCCGGGTCAGATGCAGGTAAATCTACGAATCAGGTCTCTTTGAGTACTACACGCTGTAGAGCAGACAGCAGGGACTGTCTGTCACAGACACGTTTAAATAGCCCTTCTGGCGCGCTTTGTGGAGAGTGCGCGCGCCCCCTGCAGTGTGCGCGCGTGGGCCCACGCGTGTCGTAGCGCGCGCGTAAGCACGCGCGAGAACGTGCCCGAGATTGGAAACCAGGAAGTCCAGGACTCCTGTAGCTGGCAGGATTTCTATGACATTGCCCCCCCCAAGGGGCAGCCTCCGGATGCCCAGCCGGGTGAACCTTCCAGGGTGAGTCCTCTTGAAAGCCTGTACCAAGCTCCTGGCATGGATATTCTCCTCGGGTTCCCATGAGTTCTCCTCGGGTCCGTAGGCCTTCCATTTAATCAGGAATTGGTTCTGGTTATTTCTTCTCCTGAAGTCCATGATAGCTTCTACTTCGAATTCCTGCTCACCGTCAATAATGATCGGATCAGGGTGATCCGGCTTCCGATCTGGGAACGGATTGGAGACTGTGGGTTTCAGGAGAGAGACATGAAAGACTGGATGGATTCTAAGAGAGTCAGGAAGTTCCAACTCATAAGCTACTTCATTAATCTTCCTCTTAACAGGGAATGGACCTAAAAATTTGGGGCCCAGTTTTTTAGAAGGGCATGCCATTCTTAGGTTTGTGGTAGATAGCCATACTTGGTTGCCGGGTACCAACACTAATTCACCCCGTCTCTTCTTGTCATAGATTGTCTTGTTGCGTTTTTGAGTCTTGGTCATGGTCTCTTGTAGAAGCTGGTTATTGACCGAGAAAAAAATTAACTTTTCCTGGACTGCAGGCACAGGACACTCAGGAAGGGAATTAGGCAGAAATGTAGGGTGAAAACCATAGTTTGCAAAGAAAGGAGTCTGGCGGGTAGCGGAGTGAATGGAATTGTTATAAGCAAACTCGGCCAACGGAAGTAGGGAAATCCAGTTGTCCTGAGCAAAAGAGGAGAAGCATCGCAGGTATTGCTCGAGCGTCTGATTCGTCCTCTCCGTCTGTCCGTTGGTCTGTGGGTGGTAAGCAGAGGAAAACGATAATTCGATCTTCAAGGTTTTGCAAAGGGATCTCCAGAATCGAGAGGTAAATTGAACCCCGCGATCGGAAACAATATTGGCTGGTACCCCGTGGAGTCTGACTATTTCTCTGATGAACACCTGTGCGGTTTCAGGAGCTGAGGGAGTCCCTTTCATAGGGATGAAGTGTGCCATCTTGGACAGACGATCCACTATAACGAAGATGGTGGTATGGTTCTCAGCCGGGGGCAACTCGACAATGAAGTCGATGGACAACATTCTCCAGGGCCTATCTGGAACGGGTAAGGGTTTTAGTAGTCCCCAGGCCTTGGATCTGGAACCCTTGTTTCGGGTGCAAGTTGTACAAGAATCTACAAACCTCCTACAGTCTTCACGTACTCGAGGCCACCAGAAGGTGCGCTGTACCAGGTCAGTGGTCTTGGCAACGCCAAAATGTCCGGCCAGGGCGTGGTCGTGGCAGAGTTCTAATGCGGTTACTCTCAATTCCTCAGGTACGTAGATTCTGTCTTGGTACCACAATAGTCCATCCTTAACCTGCAATTCCGGAGAACTGTCTCTGCCCAGTGGAAGCTTGTTTGATCTGAGTGAACAGGTTCTCCTGTAGAAGAAGGAAATTTCCGGGGGCAAGGATGGTGTCAGGCGGAGAAGTCTCCTTGGACTTATGGAACATCCGAGACAGGGCGTCAGGCTTAATATTCTTGGCCACAGGACGATAAGTAACATGAAAAGAGAACCGGGAGAAGAAGAGTGCCCACCTGGCTTGCCGTGGATTCAATCTTCTCGCGGCCTTCAGGTACTCCAGGTTCTTGTGGTCAGTGAATATCAGAATCGGATGAGCCGCGCCCTCCAATAGGTACCGCCATTCCTCCAGTGCAGATTTGATCGCTAGTAACTCCCAATCCCCCACGTCGTAGTTCCTCTCTGCTGCAGATAGCTTGCAATAGAAGAAGGCTACTGGATGGAGCAAGGCCTTGATTCCCTGTCTTTGGGACAGTATTGCTCCTACCGCTATTTCGGAGGCGTCTACCTCAAGTACGAATGGCAGTGAAGAGTCCGGGTGTTTCAAGATAGAGGCAGAGGTAAATAGGGCCTTCAGGCATTCAAAAGCTTTTTGGGCTTCAGGGGACCAGTGAAAACGTGTTCCTTGTTTGGTTAGTTGAGTAATGGGTGCGATAATAGCTGAGAACCCCCTGATGAACTTGCGGTAGAAGTTGGCGAATCCAACGAAACGTTGGATTCCCTTCTTGTCCACCGGTTCTGGCCAGTCCAGGATTGCGGTAATCTTTTGAGGATCCATGTTGATGCCCTCGCTAGAAATGATTAACCCCAGAAATGATATACTCTCTTGCTCGAACTCACATTTTTCGGCCTTCGCATACAGGCCATGCTGGCGGAGCCGACCCAACACATTCTTGACATGTCTGCGATGAGAATCAAGGGAGGAAGAAAAGATTAATATATCATCGAGATAAACAATGACAAAGAGGTCTAGGAAGTCCCGTAGAACGTTGTTGATAAAGTACTGGAAAGTGGCAGGGGCGTTACACAACCCGAATGGCATTACCAAGTACTCAAAATGCCCATACCGGGTACGGAAGGCGGTCTTCCATTCGTCCCCTTCTTTGATACGGATCAAGTTGTAGGCTCCGCGGAGATCAAGTTTGGTAAAGATGGTGGCAGTCCCCAGTCTCTGAAATAGCTCTGGTACCAGGGGGAGAGGGTAACGATTTTTTGCTGTAATTTTATTCAGTTCACGGTAATCCACACAAGGTCGAAGGGTGTGGTCCTTTTTCTCTACAAAAAAGATGCCTGCGCCTGCTGGGGATGTGGAAGGGCGGATGAACCCCTTTTGCAAGTTCTCATCAACATAATTTTTTAAAGCCCCTTGTTCTACCTCCGTTAAAGGGAAGATTCTACCGAACTGAATCTTTGCTCCAGGAAGTAGGTCGATGGGGCAATCATAGGCCCGATGGGGCGGTAGAGTCTCTGCCCTTTGTTTACTAAATACGTCAAGAAAGTCGTGGTAAACTTCTGGGATGGATTGACGTGTGCCATCTTCTGTATCAATGCATAGTAAAGAGGCCGGCCCAGGAGGTTCGTATGAGCCACAGGACTGCTGACAGTAGGAAGAAGGAAAGGTAACTACTCCCGTGGCCCAGTTGATAGTGGGATTGTGGGCTTGTAACCAAGGCATACCAAGGATCAAGGAAAACAACGGAGAAGAGATGATGTCCAGACATAAGTATTCTTGGTGGGTTCCAGAGGTGGTAGAGATGGTGACGGGTATAGGGGTGGTCTCCTGGATCACAGGTCCAGACTTAATAACGGAACCATCAGCCAGATGGACATGAAGTCCGTGGGTCTTGGTACGAAGGGGAATTTGGTGTTTGATGGCAAAGGTTGAGTCCATAAAGCAGCTGCATGCTCCAGAATCAATAATGGCGGGTACTTGCAGAGTCCTTCCTGGGAGCTGTAATGAAACAGAGAGGGCAAGGTGAGATGTGGTTTTGGCTTGTAGGTTAGTCATGTTAGAAGAAACTGAAAGAAACTTACGAAGCTTCAGGGGACAGTTATGTCCGGGTTCCCCGCAGTACAGGCACAAATTATTTATTCGGCGGCGCTGGCGTTCTTCCGGAGCGAGGGATGGACGAAGGACCCCGAGCTGCATTGGTTCAGGCGTGTCAGATGTGGGGGTTGGAGGTGTAGCAGGAGCCGGGTACAGGTGACTAGGAGCCCGAGGAAGCATCCAGGTTGGGCGGGAGAAGCCAGTGGTCCTCTCAGCCCTCCGTTCCCTCAGACGTCGGTCAATCTGGATGGTTAGGTCAATCAACAGGTTGAGTGTCTGTGGTACACCGACTCTAGCAAGCTCGTCCTTCAAGGAATCAGAAAGTCCTAAGCGAAACTGATGGCGGAGGGCGGCATCATTCCAATTGGTATCCGCACTCCACCGCCTGAATTCTGACACATAGTCCTCCGCTGGTCTGCGTCCTTGTTGAAGGGAACGCAAGGTGGCTTCTGCGGTTACTGAGAGCTGGGGGTCTTCGTATAGCTGGGCCATGGCATCGAAAAAAGCAGCGAGATTGTTTAGTGATACATCCTTCTGTTCAAAGAGACGGTGGGCCCAGCTCTGAGGGTCTCCAGAGAGCAAAGAGTCCACAAAGCCCACCTTGGTGGCCTCTAGAGAGAAGGAGCGGGACTGTAGGGCAAAGTACAGTTCACACGAATTCCGGAAGGCCCTAAACTTGCTCCGATCCCCGGAAAATCTTTCGGGTGTAGGAACCTTAGGTTCGGGAGGAAGCATGACCACTGTGGGTGAGGAACTTGTCCCGGCTGTGCAAGCAGAGGCATGGGGCCCCTCTTGGATGGTAGAGGGATTGGAGAGGGCCCGCACTTGCTCTTCCAGGCGGGTGTAGCCTTGTTGAAGACTCTTGACTGCTTCAGACAAACCTGCCAGGTCCCGACAAAGTTCCTCCATAGGTGAGGCTCCCTGCCCGGGCTCAGACATGGCTGTCTGCTACTGTCACGTACCTGACGGTGACAAGCCCGGATCTGCAGAGGGAGGCCTCTCTTACGGCTTCCACCAGCGGCCCCTGGTAGTGAAGACAGGAGGCACGGAGGTAGAAGGGGTACGAGTGCCTGGCAGGATGGATCAAGGTAGAGTAGAGTCTGAAGACTGGGACGGATCCAGGCACCCAGGAAGTATAGCAGGCTGAACTGGAACCAGGAATACAGCAACTGGACTGGAACCGATGAAGCAGACTGGACTGGAACCAGGAACACAGCAACTGGACTGGAACCGATGAAGCAGACTGGACTGGAACCAGGAACACAGCAACTGGACTGGAACCGATGAAGCAGACTGGACTGGAACCAGGAACACAGCAACTGGACTGGAACCGATGAAGCAGACTGGACTGGAACCAGGAACACAGCAACTGGACTGGAACCGATGAAGCAGACTGGACTGGAACCAGGAACACAACAGCGGAGAGATTGGTCAGACAAGCCGGGTCGGTAGAACTGGCTGGCGACAAGGTTCTGGAGGATCAGGCAGAAGAGTGGTCAAAACAAGCCGGTAGTCAGATGCAGGCAGGAAACTGGAAGGGTCAAGGTAAGCCGGGTCAGATGCAGGTAAATCTACAAATCAGGTCTCCTTGAGTACTACACGCTGTAGAGCAGACAGCAGGGACTGTCTGTCACAGACACGTTTAAATAGAACTTCTGGCGCGCTTTGTGGAGCGTGCGCGCCCCCCGCAGCGCGTGCGTGCGTGCCCGCGCGCGCGAACGTGCCCGAGATTGGAAACCAGGAAGTCCAGGACTCCTGTAGCTGGCAGGATTTCTATGACACTGTGTTACACAACAGGAAAACACAGCAATAAGGGGTAGCTTCAGGTGTATAATGTGCAGGAGGCACACTACACCCACTGTAACTGCTGCAGATGCCTGTTAGTGTAACACAAAAGAAAAAAACCACAAGCAATAAGGGGTAGCTTCAGGTGTATACTGTGCAGGAGGCACACTACACCCACTGTAACTGCTGCAGATGCCTGCCTGTGTTACACAACAGGAAAACATAGCAATAAGGGGTAGCTTTAGGTGTATACTGTGCAGGAGGCACACTACGCCCACTGTAACTGCTGCAGATGCCTGTTAGTGTAACACAAAAGGAAAAAACCACGAGCAATAAGGGGTAGCTTCAGGTGTATACTGTGCAGGAGGCACACTACACCCACTGTAACTGCTGCAGATGTCTGCCTGTGTTACACAACAGGAAAACACAGCAATAAGGGGTAGCTTCAGGTGTATACTGTGCAGGAGGCACACTACACCCACTGTAACTGCTGCAGATGCCTGCCTGTGTTACACAACAGGAAAACACAGCAATAAGGGGTAGCTTCAGGTGTATACTGTGCAGGAGGCACACTACACCCATTGTAACTGCTGCAGATGCCTGCCTGTGTTACACAACAGGAAAACACAGCAATAAGGGGTAGCTTCAGGTGTATACTGTGCAGGAGGCACACTACACCCACTGTAACTGCTGCAGATGCCTGTTAGTGTAACACAAAGGAAAAAAACCACAAGCAATAAGGTGTAGCTTAAGGTGTATACTGTGCAGGAGGCACACTACACCCACTGTAACTGCTGCAGATGCCTGTTAGTGTAACACAAAGGAAAAAAACCACAAGCAATAAGGTGTAGCTTCAGGTGTATACTGTGCAGGAGGCACACTACACCCACTGTAACTGCTGCAGATGCCTGTTAGTGTAACACAAAGGAAAAAAAACACAAGCAATAAGGTGTAGCTTCAGGTGTATACTGTGCAGGAGGCACACTACACCCACTGTAACTGCTGCAGATGCCTGCCTGTGTTACACAACAGGAAAACACAGCAATAAGGGGTAGCTTTAGGTGTATACTGTGCAGAAGGCACACTACGCCCACTGTAACTGCTGCAGATGCCTGTTAGTGTAACACAAAAGAAAAAAACCACGAGCAATAAGGGGTAGCTTCAGGTGTATACTGTGCAGGAGGCACACTACACCCACTGTAACTGCTGCAGATGCCTGCCTGTGTTACACAACAGGAAAAAACAGCAATAAGGGGTAGCTTCAGGTGTATACTGTGCAGGAGGCACACTACACCCACTGTAACTGCTGCAGATGCCTGTTAGTGTAACACAAAAGAAAAAAAACACAAGCAATAAGGGGTAGCTTCAGGTGTATACTGTGCAGGAGGCACACTACACCCACTGTAACTGCTGCAGATGCCTGCCTGTGTTACACAACAGGAAAACACAGCAATAAGGGGTAGCTTTAGGTGTATACTGTGCAGAAGGCACACTACGCCCACTGTAACTGCTGCAGATGCCTGTTAGTGTAACACAAAAGAAAAAAAACACGAGCAATAAGGGGTAGCTTCAGGTGTATACTGTGCAGGAGGCACACTACACCCACTGTAACTGCTGCAGATGCCTGCCTGTGTTACACAACAGGAAAACACAGCAATAAGGGGTAGCTTCAGGTGTATACTGTGCAGGAGGCACACTACACCCACTGTAACTGCTGCAGATGTCTGCCTGTGTTACACAACAGGAAAACACAGCAATAAGGGGTAGCTTCAGGTGTATACTGTGCAGGAGGCACACTACACCCACTGTAACTGCTGCAGATGCCTGCCTGTGTTACACAACAGGAAAACACAGCAATAAGGGGTAGCTTTAGGTGTATACTGTGCTGGAGGCACACTACATCCACTGTAACTGCTGCAGATGCCTGCCTGTGTTACACAAGAGGAAAACACAGCAATAAGGGGTAGCGTCAGGTGTATACTGTGCAGGAGGCACACTACACCCACTGTAACTGCTGCAGATGTCTGCCTGTGTTACACAACAGGAAAACACAGCAATAAGGGGTAGCTTCAGGCGTATACTGTGCAGGAGGCACACTACACCCACTGTAACTGCTGCAGATGCCTGCCTGTGTTACACAACCGGAAAACACAGCAATGAGGGGTAGCTTCAGGTGTATACTGTGCAGGACGCACACTATGCCCACTGTATCTGCTGCAGATGCCTGTTAGTGTAACACAAAAGAAAAAAAACACAAGCAATAAGGGGTAGCTTCAGGTGTATACTGTGCAGGAGGCACACTACACCCACTGTAACTGCTGCAGATGCCTGCCTGTGTTACACAACAGGAAAACACAGCAATAAGGGGTAGCTTCAGGTGTATATTGTGCAGGAGGCTTAGCAAAAATGACACTGACCCCTGCCTATCCTTCTCTGTCCCTGTATACCAACGCACTGTAGATGCACAAGGTTAATGAAAGAATATCACTGACACTGTCCCCTGCCTATCCTTCTCTGTCCCTGTATACCAACACACTGTAAATGCACAAGGTTAATGAAAGAATATCACCGACACTGTCCCTGCCTATTCTTCTCTGTCCCTGTATACCAACACACTGTAAATGCACAAGGTTAATGAAAGAATATCACTGGCACTGTCCCTGCCTATTCTTCTCTGTCCCTGTATACCAACACACTGTAAATGCACAAGGTTAATGAAAAAATATCAAAGACACTTTCCCTGCCTATCCTTCTCTGTCCCTGCATGCCAACACACTACACAAGGCCGCCGCGCTGGCGGCCTTTTATAGTGTGGGGCGTGTACTAAACCCCCCTGAGCTATAATTGTCCACAGGCATCCTGCCTGTGGCCAATTATGGCTCTCCTCGCTGCCGGCGCTGTGATTGGCCAAGCATGCGGGGTCACAGTGCATGCTTGGCCAATCACAGCGCCGGCAATGCACTGCGATGGCGCAGTGTATTGTGGGCCATTCGCATCACACGAATTTGGCGCGAACGGCCCACAAAGTTCTGGTTTTGCCGAACAGGCGAACAGCCGATGTTCGAGTCGAACATGCGTTCGACTCGAACACCGAGCTCATCCCTATTGCTGAAGACTTCGGGATCAAGATGTCCATCTGCTTCAGCCCTTGTATATAACGGACTTTTGTGTGCTGCTTCTGACACTAGGTGGCAGTGGTCAGTAAAGTAGGGAGAGACTTTTTATTCTTAAGTTTAGTCAAATCTTTAAAAGTAGAAGGAAAGTTCCATCTCCTAGGAGATGCAGCTTTGCTTCTTAGAGTTGTCATGTTTATTTTTCTGTGTGTCTTTGTTTTTTTCAGGTGAGCCGGATCTTCTGTCAAAACTGCTGGAGAGTGAGTGGTCTAGACAGTTAGTGAGGGGTTGTAATGTGATTTTATTGTAATTTGATATTCATATTTTGTATCTTCAATTCCTTACTCCTTTCCCCTTCCCCATCAAAGTTTTTTTTTGGTTCAGGTGCTGGTCCTCAGGATTGAGGGCCATATTTTTTCTTCTAGACACTGGGGACAGTGTCTTGTTGTAGTGGGGGGAGTATGTAGCGCCCTGCTCCTGATGATCAGGCGCTATGTTAAATTTAGTGGGTGTCTGAGCTGGTAGTTAGCTCAGACTTCGTAATGATGAAGGTTAAATTAGCCTCTGTTCCAGCTATGGCTGTGTTTGGAAGGACTTCCCACTGTTTGCCTGTAGGTGGCGTTACCACCCCAGGACAATGTTGGAACACAAGCAGGCCAGAGTGTATTGGGTGTTTTTCCCCGGGAACAGCTCAGTGGGAGTGGTCTCCCCACTGAGCATGCTGGGGAAAGGTACTTAAGGGGCAGACGCCATTTCTCTGGGCTCTCTTCGCCTCATGGCTCTCCTGGCTCGAGGTATGTGTTACTGGAATTTCAGCCATGGAGCCACGCTGGCCCGAGGCTGCATCTATGCCAGGTAGGTCCAGTTGTCCTGACTGGGGCCTACACTTTGAAGGTGATCCTGTGCTGTCTGTCCTGCACGAGGAAGCCACTCAATGGAGGAAACCAGGGGAGGACCTGTCCTGGAGAGGACCACGTGGAAGGCTGGTGTCTTGGGGAAGGCCTGGTGACCCTATTGGAGGATGCACCGTAGCTCAAGTTGCCTTACAGTCTGCCGGGTTGACTTAAAGGCTCTTAGACTGTAAGGCTGGATATCCACAGGGCCGGCCCTACCATGGGACCCAATGGTACCACGGTCCCAGGCGGCACTTTCAGGGGAGCGGCAAATCAGTGTTCAAACTGCTGCCTAAAAATCTCTCTGCGTTTTGAGCCAAGCTCAGCAAGGGGCAGCGGCGGGTGTCCTGTGATTGGCCGAGCAGGTTATGTGGGAGGGACGGACAGCAGACATGAGGCTTGTGATTCGCCTGGAGGAGCGGAGGAGCTGGACTGTGGGTAATCGCGCCAGCCCTGCATGCTCCCGGAGTCCTAACTAGCGCTGTGTGTCACAGGAGACCTGAGGTCTGTCTCTCTCATCTCCCTGTCAGCTGCCCGCGGCCCCCCCTCTCTCTATCAGCCCCCCCCCTCCTTAGGTCTGTCTCTCTCATCTCCCTGTCAGCTGCCCGCGGCCCCCCCCTCTGTCAGCCCCCCCCTCTTTAGGTCTGTCTCTCTCATCTCCCTGTCAGCTGCCCGCGGCCCCCCCTCTCTCTATCAGCCGCCCCCCCCCCCTCTCCTTAGGTCTGTCTCTCTCATCTCCCTGTCAGCTGCCCGCGGCCCCCCCTCTCTCTATCAGCCGCCCCCCCCTCCTTAGGTCTGTCTCTCTCATCTCCCTGTCAGCTGCCCGCGGCCCCCCTCTCTCTATCAGCCGCCCCCCCTCCTTAGGTCTGTCTCTCATCTCCCTGTCAGCTGCCCGCGGCCCCCCCTCTCTCTATCAGCCGCCCCCCCCCCTCCTTAGGTCTGTCTCTCATCTCCCTGTCAGCTGCCCGCGGCCCCCCCTCTCCTGAGGTCTGTCTCTCTCATCTCCCTGTCAGCTGCCCGCAGCCCCCCCTCTCTCTATCAGCCGCCCCCCCCCCTCCTGAGGTCTGTCTCTCTCATCTCCCTGTCAGCTGCCCGCAGCCCCCCCTCTCTCTATCAGCCGCCCCCCCCTCCTTAGGTCTGTCTCTCTCATCTCCCTGTCAGCTGCCCGCAGCCCCCCCTCTCTCTATCAGCCGCCCCCCCTCCTTAGGTCTGTCTCTCTCATCTCCCTGTCAGCTGCCCGCAGCCCCCCCTCTCTCTATCAGCTGCCCCCCCTCCTGAGGTCTGTCTCTCTCATCTCCCTGTCAGCTGCCCGCGGCCCCCCCTCTCTCTATCAGCCCCCCCCCCTCCTGAGGTCTGTCTCTCTCATCTCCCTGTCAGCTGCCCGCGGCCCCCCCCTCTCTCTATCAGCCGCCCCCCCCCTCCTTAGGTCTGTCTCTCATCTCCCTGTCAGCTGCCCGCGGCCCCCCCTCTCTCTATCAGCCGCCCCCCCCCTCCTTAGGTCTGTCTCTCTCATCTCCCTGTCAGCTGCCCGCGGCCCCCCCTCTCTCTATCAGCCCCCCCCCCCCTCCTTAGGTCTGTCTCTCTCATCTCCCTGTCAGCTGCCCGCGGCCCCCCCTCTCTCTATCAGCCCCCCCCCTCCTTAGGTCTGTCTCTCATCTCCCTGTCAGCTGCCCGCGGCCCCCCCTCTCTCTATCAGCCGCCCCCCCCCTCCTGAGGTCTGTCTCTCATCTCCCTGTCAGCTGCCCGCGGCCCCCCCTCTCTATCAGCCGCCCCCCCCCTCCTTAGGTCTGTTTCTCTCATCTCCCTGTCAGCTGCCCACGGCCCCCCCTCTCTCTATCAGCCGCCCCCCCTCCTGAGGTCTGTCTCTCATCTCCCTGTCAGCTGCCCGCGGCCCCCCTCTCTCTATCAGCCGCCCCCCCCCTCCTTAGGTCTGTCTCTCTCATCTCCCTGTCAGCTGCCCGCGGCCCCCCCTCTCTCTATCAGCCGCCCCCCCCCTCTTTAGGTCTGTCTCTCTCATCTCCCTGTCAGCTGCCCACGGCCCCCCCTCTCTCTATCAGCCGCCCCCCCTCCTGAGGTCTGTCTCTCTCATCTCCCTGTCAGCTGCCCGCGGCCCCCCTCTCTCTATCAGCCGCCCCCCCTTTTGAGGTCTGTCTCTCTCATCTCCCTGTCAGCCGCCCACTGCCCCCCCTCCTCTCTATCAGCCACCCCCCCTCCTTAGGTCTGTCTCTCTCATCTCCCTGTCAGCTGCCCATGGCCCCCCCTCCTCTCTATCAGCCACCCCCCCCTCCTGAGGTCTGTCTCTCTCATCTCCCTGTCAGCTGCCGGCGGCCCCCCTCTCTCTATCAGCCGCCCCCCCTTTTGAGGTCTGTCTCTCTCATCTCCCTGTCAGCCGCCCACTGCCCCCCTCCTCTCTATCAGCCACCCCCCTCCTTAGGTCTGTCTCTCTCATCTCCCTGTCAGCTGCCCATGGCCCCCCCTCCTCTCTATCAGCCACCCCCTCTTCTGAGGTCCGTCTCTCTCATCTGCTCTGTCAGCCGCCCCCCCTTCCTCTCTATCAGCCCCCCTTCCTCTCTAAGAGCCACCCCCCCTCCTCTCTATCAGCCGCCCCCCCCCCCCCTGAGGTCCGTCTCTCTCATCTGCCCTGTCAGCCACCCGCGGCCCCCCTCCTCTCTATCAGCCACCCCCCTCCTCGCCCCCCTCCTGAGGTCCGTCTCTCTCATCTGCTCTGTCAGCCGCCCCCCCTCCTCTCTATCAGCCCCCTTTCCTCTCTATCAGCCGCCCCCCTCTTCCTCTCTATCAGCCGCCCCCCTCTTCCTCTCTATCAGCCGCCCCCCTCTTCCTCTCTATCAGCCGCCCCCCTCCTCCTCTCTGTCAGACCCCCCTCCTCCTCTCTGTCAGACCCCCCTCCTCCTCTCTGTCAGACCCCCCTCCTCCTCTCTGTCAGACCCCCCTCCTCCTCTCTGTCAGACCCCCTCCTCCTCTCTGTCAGACGTGTGGCAGGTGACGTCATGGCAAGGGACAATCCGCTACGTGTGGCAGGTGATGTTGTGGCAAGTGACATTCTGCAATGTGTGGCATCGTGGCAAGTGACCAGCCGCAATTTGTGGCAGATGGCATTGTGGCAAGTGACAATTCGCAACAAGTGACAATCTGCATCTGGTGGCAGGTGACGCGGCAAGTGACACACTCGGGGCTCCTACTTATTCGGCATTATGGTGAGTTGAACTATTTTATTTTATATAACAATAGAAATAATGCACTTCAATCATTTTTTGCGATTCGGCACGGCATCGATTTAACTGACAATTGCGCGGTCGTGTGACGTTGTACCTAAACAAATAGAGCTTTCTTTTGGTGGTATTTGATAACTTCTGCGGTTTTTATTTTTTGTGCTATAAACAAAAATAGCGACAACTTTGAAAATTGTTTTTTATTTTAACTTTTGCTATAATAAACATCCAAAAAAAAAAAATTCTTCATCAGTTTAGGTCGATATGTATTCTTCTACATATGTTTGGTAAAAAAAAAAACGCAATAAGTGTATATTGATTAGTTTGCACAAAAGTTATTGCGTCTACCAAATAGAGGATAGATTTATGGCATTTTTATTATTATTATATATTTTTTTACTAGTAATGGCGGTGATCTGCGATTTTTAGCGAAACTGTGACATTGCGGTGGACATATTGGACACTTGACACTTTTTTGGGACCAGTGACATTTATACAGCGATCTGTGCTATAAAAATGCACTGATTACTGTGTAAATGTCACTGTCAGGAAAGGGGTTAAATGTGTTCCCTGGGAGGTGTTTCTAACTGGGGGGATGGGGACTGACTGGAGGAGGAGAGAGATCTCTGTTCCTAATCACTAGGAACAGCAGATCTGTCTCTCCTCCCCTGTCAGAATGGGGATCTGTCTGTTTACATTGACAGATCCCCGTTCTGGCTCTATGGAGCGATCGCGGGTGGCCAGCTGACATCTCGGCCAACGGCCACGCACAGGTCCTTTTATACTCCTATATACATGTATAGAGCCATGACAGGTCCATTTTGGTTATCATGATATAAAATAATGAATATGGGGGCATTTTGGTGGGCGTGATTTTTCTTTTGGGGGGGGGGGCAGCATTTCATTCTTGGTACCAGGCAGCACAATGTCTTGGGCCGGCACTGGATATCCGTGTACTAAAATCCTGTGGCAGAGGATAATTGAACAGTTCAACTTAATCGTTCTAAAGGTCTGTGGCAGTGACTGTTATTTCTTATTTGTTTGTGCATCATTCCAGCTGCTAGGTCAAGTGAGAGAGGCCTATCCGGGTGAGCATTACCCACTTGATGGAGAGTGGTGAGTGTGACTTTTGAAACTTAGAAGTTTCCCCAGTGATCTGCTGTGTGTGCCTGAACCTTCCCTTAACCCTCCACCCCTCTACCTATGCAAGTTGTTTGGAAATAAAGCCTGACAAAAAGGATTCATAACTTGTGTGGACATTGAACTTCCTATAGACTCTCATCCCCTAGACAACGAACAGTGAGGTAACATGCAAGGCCCAAAATTAAACCAGCAGCTACGGGGGTGTGCTACATATGCTTGCATGATTGACCTCGAAAAGATAGACACTGGGCAGGAATAAAACCAGGAAAAGGGGGCAGGAGGGCCTCCACAAAAGGACAGCAAGTAATGCCAGATGACAAATGGCATTCAATTCCCATCGCTGAGCTGGTGAAGACCCACCTCCCAAGGTAGCCAGAAAATATTGTCTGGCCACTCTATAAATATAAAAATGTATGGGTATTATATACTTTTATTGAATGTGGTATATGGGGGGAAGTGGGGCAATAGTGGTATCTTACCTAAATGTGCAAGGACATAGATGTTAGTTCAAAGGGGACCAGAAAATGGTATAAGAGGATGAAACTGAGCTTCAATTCTAAATATCTGGAGATATGGAAGAGCCCCAAATAGTAGGTAAATCTAAGATGTTTCTAAGGTACATATGCCCGAGGCTGAAATAAAGCCTACAAATAAAAGATAAAAGATCCATAAATTCCCTTAGATGCAGGCCAGGCGATCTACATAAAAGATAACACAAAAAAGCATTCCTCCAAAAAGATTGTCTGCTTAAAAACAATCGCAAATTATGCTTGTTGATCGCCACATAAAAAGATGCCTATGTAATAGATAGGAGGAGGAATAACCTAGAAAGAGACATATATATTCCTAGGTATACCTAATAGATTAAGAAAGTAAAAGAGGGGGAGGGAGAAACCAAAAAAATATATGTCTTTCCAGAACATATAATATCCTCCTTTTCATGATGGAATCCACCCCAAGAAAGGCAATGTCCCCTACTTGGGAGCTCACGAGTAGAGCTTAGCCAATCCCCCGGTAGGGTGGGGGAACCTACAATAATAAATAGAGAGAGGGTCGAGTACAAGTATCCTGGTCCCACAGTTCTCAAGGAGAATAAAGCCACATATAAAAGTACATAATAATCTATAAGTGATATAGTGGCACTTAAAAAGGATCTCCACAAAGAGCTCACCTTACTTGGAAAATCCACACCTCTATGGTGTCCCCGCCGGCCCACAGAAAACCTGAGCCTTGGCTTCTTCCTTATATACCCCCTATTGCGCCAAAAATCACTGGTGGGCAAGGTCGCACCGCTGATGACATCAAGATGCCGCGTACGCGTCATCACTGCACGTGCGCACACACCGCGGCCAGCTGCATATGCCCAAACACCCACCGTGGCTCACACGGAACAGCTGCAACACCGGCCCTCTAGTAGGACATACCAAATTGGGAGGGGGCCAAGAAGGGGCTTCAAGAATAACATCCGGCCTTTAAAATTACCCTAGACTTTACACATGCAGGGTAAAGCAATGACTTTACTGGCGGCACATCCGGAAGTAAAATCAAAAGAATTTACTGAAAGTCCATAAAATCAAGTGAACATGACAAACATCAATCCAAAAAAGGTGCTTAGTGGACACGTTTCACACAGACGTGCTTACTCATCACTAGTACTTTTCATAAATTACTTAATTTGATTTCACTTCCAGATGTCCATTTTCCTTTGTTTCCATTGGATGTCCCTGGCTGTGGACCAGGTGGGCACCCGGATCTCTTCAGAAGCTCATCAGATCCTCACAGGTGGCCTTAAACGGTGTGTTCCCAGCTCTTTCTTTCAATGAGTTCTGATGACATATAATATCCTTCTTTTCATGATGGAATCCACCCCAAGAAAGGCAATGTCCCCTACTTGGGAGCTCACGAGTAGAGATTGTTATAGTATGAATGTTATAGTTTCTGTTGATGAGCTTCTGTTCTCTTAAACGTATATACTCCCATTCCTCCACTGTCCTGCTACTCCATTCTTTACCATGTATAAAGAGAAATACCAGGCACTTCTGGGTAAGGGGAAGCATGTGACTTATTTTCTTTCTTCCCACCTTCCTTTCATTTCGTTCTTTCCTCCCACCTGACAATGCTGAAAAAGCGCCATCACACAGGGTGGAGAAAGTGCTGTGTAAGCTCCAACTAGGGTTGGCTTGGAGATTGCTCAGGGTCTCTGAAATCAAATGAACTGTAGAGGAGCGAAATTAAGGTAAATATAAGTTGCTGAGGTAGCCCATTTTAATATAAACCTGTTGTTGTGCCCTGAATTAATCCTAGCCAGTTGTACCTCATTGCGAAAAAATTGGACACCAGATTACAAGAGAAACAAATGTGTAGTGACCTGGGAAAATAGGTCTGACATACAGTAGGTGCCAAGCAAAATATACTCCAGTGAAAAAAAAAAAGCATCCAAGAGGCAATGGGACTTTGAAATGAGTTTAAACAAGGTAGTGAGAGGGCAAAAAACATTTGAAGAACCCACTGGCTCTTGTTAGGCTGCTCACAACAGACAAGGCTACCCTCCAGTGGGTACTCCAGCAGGTTACCACAAAAAGACGTGCATACAGGTGCATCTCAAAAAATTTGAATATCATTAAAAAGGTCATTTATTTCAGTAATTCAATTCAAAAAGGGAAACTCATACATTATACAGATTCATTACACACAGACAGATATATTTCAAGCATTGTTTTCTTTTCATTTTGATGATTATGGCTTACAGCTAGTGAAAATCCACAATTCTGTAGCTCAGAAAATTAGAATATTACATAAGACCGATAAAAAAAAGGATTTGTTAAAACAGAAATGTTCTCTGCGAATACTGTGAATCCAGGAAAAGAGGAATGCAGGGCTGCTGGCAGATACAGCTCTGGATCGAGAGAGGCGTCAGGTATGTTTTTGGGGGGTGGGGGGAAGTAGTGGGGTGGGAATGCATTAAAGGCATTAAGGTAAAAAATACAGTGAAACCTCGGATTGCGACTAATGCGATTAACGAGTATTTTTTTTTTTAATCCTGACTCGGTTTGCGAGTGTTGTCTCGCAAAACGAGCAGGATTCAAGCCAAAGCGGTGTGCAATACCACATTTGGCCAGAGTTGTGGGGGCGCCAGACCCGAGCAGAGCTGAGCGGAGCTGATCGGAGCCGTTCGGAAATACTCGGAAAAAACTCAGAAATACTCAGTTCCTGAGCCTTTCCGAGTTCAGCTAAGCTGTCCCCAAGCCTTTCCGAGTATTTCTGAGGCTCTCCGGCGCCCCCCATCTCTGGCCACATGCAGTATTGCATGGCATTGAAGTCATTGTGGAGCAAATTATTTTCATTTCCATTGACTTCTATGGGGAAACTCGCTTTGATATGTGAGTGCTTCTCCTAGAACGGATTATGCTCGTAATCCAAGGTTCTACTGCACCTAGATTTTAGAACCACTTAAAGTGATTGTAAACAATCACCTTGTAAAACAATCCATTCAGTTTGAAATAGAAATGAAAGGCAAAACATTTTAGTATAGATATAAAAAAAAAAAAAAAAACATTAAAAATACCAATCATACCTTTTTTTAAAATGATCACCTTCCCTCTGTTCTCAGCTGCATAAAAGCTGGTAAGGAGGAGAAGACGCAGCAGCACACTGAGCTTGCCAATGAATGACTGTGCAGCGGTGGGTGTCAGGACAAGTCTGATCATTGGAGGAGTGCAGGCTGAGTTCCCAGCATCGCTAGAGAACTGACCACAGTGTACTCTCCTGCTTAGTGTGGTCAGTTTTTAATAGGAAAGCAGAGCGACTGGCAGGAACACCAGGGATTTCAAATAAAGGAAGCATAACAAAGAGAACAGGATAGTTTCTCATACGAGTACATGGTACAGCAGGCACAAATCAGGAATATGAAGTGTTGGGTTAACAAACGCTTTAAAACCCTATAATGTTAAAAACAATTGCAGGTGCTGATCTCAGCACCTACCTTGTCTGCTGCTTCTTCTTCTTTTAAACCTTGCATTTCCTTCAAATTCAACTGGTCCCAGGATCTATCCCCCAGCTTTTGAGTATCGTTAGACTACCTTGTCTTTCAGGATCCTATTGAACCCTGCCATAGAAACCTTTGCAACTGGGACTACAGACTAATGCTCCTACGCTGTGTGCTTGATCTTGAACAGATAATCCCAAAGCTGGAGATGGCAAGCCACTCTCTTGCCCCCCCCCCCTCCTCCAAGCAGACAGAATGACAGCAGCTCAAGACTGCACTGTCCCTTTAGGCCTGTTACATGTGACTTTTATGTGATAAGCCCCGTACACACGATCGGTTTGACTGATGAAAACCGTCCGATGGATGGTTTTCATCAGACCAACCGATCGTGTATGGTACCCATCGGTCTTTTTTCCATCGGTTGTAAAAAATAGAACTTGTTTTAAAATTTTCCGATGGATAGAAAACCGATGGGAATTTCCGATCGTCTATGGGCAAGTCCATCGTTTAAAAAAAAACATGCATGCTTAGAATCAAGTCGACGCATGCTCAGAAGCATTAAACTTCATTTTTCTCGGCTCATCGGAGTGTTTTACGTCACCGCGTGGCCAAGACTGATGAAAAACAGTTTCATCGGATTTCCGATGGACAAATCCATCGGACGAAAATCCATAGGTTATCCGATCGTGTGTACGGGGCTATATACTCAGTGTGCGCATTCCCCTATCAGAAGTTCAGGGAAGCCACACTGAGAGATTTAGAGCCAGTGCCTTGAGCACAAGTGTGGAGAAATACTTTACTGGGAAATGTTTATTTGGTTGATCTGGTTGCCACATGCCCGGATCTTTCTGGTTTAGAAAGTTGAGCGGTGTTCCTTAATTTTGGGTCCTGCAGCAAGTTACCTCCATCCATTGGTTCTCGTCCCTAGAGTATAGGGAAAAGTCTATGTTCCTTCCACAAAGAAAGTCAATGTCCACACTACTTCAACTCCAACAAAGAGTTTATTTTCCTTTGCCTCAGTTAACAGGGAAATTGAAGAGAGAAAGAAGATAGCGAAGTTAGGAGGTAGATTCAGGCAGATACCACTTGGCTTACTCGTCGCCACTCGATCCCGAGTGGGTTTAGCTCACCCGGATAGATCCCTCTTAAAAGTTCTAGCAGCCGGAGTGGAGCTCGAACAATACTGTAACTTTGTCCCCCGCCTGGGACGGGTTCAGGAGATCCTCTAATAGAGCAGAATCCTGTTATTCCTGAATCCAGAACTTTACTTGAACCTCTGTAAAACGTAAAGAACCGATGATGCCAATGGGCACTTTACAGGGTTATCTTGCGGAGCAAGGAATCCTTCCCTCTGACAGGTCACCAGGCCTCTCCCGAGACAGCGACCTACTATCACTCATCTCTTCCGTGGGACCGATCCTCCCCTGGCTTCCTCTCAGTCAGAGCGGGTTATCCTCACCTGGGTACCCTGGGACTCCAGTGTTCTAATTGTAGGCCCAGTTGAAGGTACTGGGGCTACCCGGAACGTTGTAGCCTCGGGCTAAAGGTGCCCGAGACTCCTCGTCCAGATCACGCACCCCCATGGGGCACACTCCCTTGCAATCCTCCAGGGGCATGCACCCTTCCAGGGGCATGCACAGCAGGCGAAACCCCACCCCCCGCATGGTAGCCGAGAGAGGACACCCAATCACGCCACTGTTTTGCATGAGGTTTGACCCTGGGCCTGGGCAACAGTGCCACCCACAGGCCAAAGGGGAACCGTACACCAGAAAACACTTACAGCAGAGCAGAGTCCAGTATTGGGGTACCCGCTACACACACACCTCTCCTGAAAAAGCCACTGTCCCCAGTGGCTGGAAGAAATCAGAAAACCCCCATCAATCCTGAGTGGGTTCTGGTCTTTTCCAACTATGTACAATATTTTGGAAATATATATAAATATATACATATATATATATATATATATTTTTTTTTAAACTTGTGCCTGAATAAAAATTTGAAAATAAAGTAAAGAAGAAGAAAGAAAGAAAAGAGCATGTAACAATATACATTACACACATTTTTTTTTTTTTTAATAAAACATATTAATGTTCACAATAGACAATCCCTCCCTCAATCCTATCATATCTTCCCCACCCATTCTCCGGTAGAGTTGACAGTCAGCCATACACCTGCAGAGGGAGAGAAAAACAAGCACACAAAGAACACATCCTAACTCCTAGAAACAGAAGCAAACCATTCCTCCAAGAAGGAATGACTGACATTCTGCTGCATAAATTTCTGCAGAACACCGCCACCTAGTGGCGGCACACATCACTACACTGTCAATAATGCGCATAGGCATGTCTCAACACACAGGAACCTTATTTCTTGATCACGGCGGCTTCCTGCTTTGGCCCTGACTAAACCTACCCAGTGTTCAGTTTTTTTCCTTTTTTGGAAAAGAGAAAAAAAACGTTCTTTCTGCGGAACTGAGGAGGAGGGAGAAAACACAAACAGTTCTCCGGTTCCTCAACAGAGTAGGTCCCCTTGCAACAGGGAATAAAATCACCAGCGAGTTCAGGGCAGGGTTTTTCCTGTAAAACGGAACATTAATAAAGAGAAAACAAGTTCCTTTTTCACAGGTAATAACGAGGATCCGGGAGAACAAGAGTCTTCCACTGTCTATCCAGGGTCTCTATTGAATACACAGCATCCTCTTTTTCTTTGCTGCATATTACCACCCGGTCCGCATGGATGTGTTGACCGTAAGTCCAGTCCTTGCGGCAGCCTTTATAACGGGTTGTCATTTCATCTGAACACTTGAAGTACCTGTAGCCTCTTACCACTTTTATATGATCCCACACAAAGTCAGCGTACCATCGTTCACGGGAGGCCTCAATCTCGAAGAGAAGTTCTTTGGGAACATATGGGTATTCCCAACCATAGTCCGTGGCGACCTTTTTATTTAGGAGCCATTGCAATCAGGCTAGAGGTGGCATGGTAGCCCGATCTCCTGTTCCAGGGAAGACAATAGCATCCGGAGACCATTTAATGGTGCAAGCTCAAGCAGTGGCAAAGGTGGCCGCAATGGTGCACGGACATCAGTAACAACAAGCACGGAGGATGCCGAAGCAGGCAAAGCGGGCGTGGGATTAATCTCTTCCTTTAGAGTAGGGGCTTCCTCTCGGGGCGTAGTTTCCCCAGAGTCCATTGGCAAAACTCCCCCTAAACTGCGGGGTGAAGCCACCAGAATTTTATCCCAACCCTTTCTGATAAAAACTTCATCAATATCACGATCATCTCCCACATCCGAAGATGAATCCAACTCGGAGGTGTTATACTCCTCCGCCGGCAGGTAATTGATGGTGGAGACAGACACATTGTCCCCGAAAATAGAAGGTTTCCGTGGGCTGGTTGTCCATGCATCCCCAATAGTGTGGGGTATGGGCTTCCTTCCCTTTCCCGGTAAACACAATGTCACAGTTCCCCCAGCCTCCTTACCGTCCCCTGACGTGGATCTCCTGGAGGTCCCTCCGGCTTAAAGATCTGGTTCAGGTAGACGCTGGGGCAGGCTTTGACCCCGGCCGCGGGAGGCCTTAACGTATCCCACCTTCTGCTTGGCGGGTGGAATGGAGGTTTCTGTTGTAACGGATGCAGCATCCACAATGACATCTGACGCAAGCTCCGTAATGGCCGGAGTTCCATCCTCCTCATCCGTGGCAGTCGGAGCAGTGCGCGTGGGCCTGGCTGTGGGAGTATTGGTTTCCTCTTCAAGAGTGGCGATGCCTGTAAGGCAGTTGACCCAGTAGACCCGGGGTTTCTCGGTGGGCTGGTCCACCTCAAAGAGAAATTCTCCACACGATGTACATCTTCCAAACGGGCGAAGTTGTACCGCCAGTCCTTGGCATCCAGGACAGAGCATGCCCAGGGCCTCCGCATCTCTGCAGGTGTAGAGCGTGAAGCGGCCCCTAGGCTTAAGCCATCAGGGGGGCAGTAAGGGGAGCAACGTCCATGGTTGGGGGTAGGTAGGAACATCCGTGGTCCGGGTGCAACAGAAATTCATGGGGCAGCAGACATGTTGCTTTTCCTTCACTAGTTCAGCTTGTACTGTCCTTTGGCGCCAAAGACGCCACGTGCAACACACAAGTTGGTGGGGGCTCCTCCTCCTTTTCGCTTTCAGCACGTAGCTTGCAGGCTTTTCTGGTTTTAGGCATGCCCACGAACTACGCAGTTAGAAAAATTCAGTATAGGTTTAGGCCTGTACCTTCATTTCTCTCACAAGTGACGCAGTTCAATTTTCCCAAAATGGCCGACTTTCACAGAACCACAAACATGGCAAAAAAACACAGTCAAACTTCCAGGGGGTAGCTGCAAAAATCCTGGACTCGAGCCCCAACGTGTAGCACACGGACCCTTTTCTCCTGCTTACCTCCACCTTGCAGGGATAAAGGCACACCGTGCCACATGCCCGGATCCTCCTGGTTTAGAAGGTTGAGCGGTGTTCCTTAATTTTGGGTCCTGCAGCAAGTTACCTCCATCCATTGGTTCTCGTCCCTAGAGTATAGGGAAAAGTCTATGTTCCTTCCCCAAAGAAGGTCAATGTCCACACTACTTCAACTCCAACAAAGAGTTTATTTTCCTTTGCCTCAGTTAACAGGGAAATTGAAGAGAGAAAGAAGATAGCAAAGTTAGGAGGTAGATTCAGGCACATACTACTTGGCTTACTCGTCGCCACTCGATCCCGAGTGGGTTTAGCTCACCCGGATAGATCCCTCTCACAGTTCTAGCAGCCGGAGTGGAGCTCGAACAATACTGTAACTTTGTCCCCCACCTGGGACGGGTTCAGGAGATCCTCTAATAGAGCAGAATCCTGTTATTCCTGAATCCAGAACTTTATTTGAACCTCTGTAAAACTTAAAGAACCGATGATGCCAATGGGAACTTTACAGGGTTATCTTGCCGAGCAAGGAATCCTTCCCTCTGACAGGTCACCAGGCCTCTCCCGAGACAGCGACCTACTATCACTCAGCTCTTCCGTGGGACCGATCCTCCCCTGGCTTCCTCTCAGTCAGAGCGGGTTACCCTGGGACTCCAGTGTTCTAATTGTAGGCCCAGTTGAAGGTACTGGGCCTACCCAGAACGTTGTAGCCTCGGGCTAAAGGTGCCCGAGACTCCTCGACCAGATCACGCACCCCCATGGGGCACACTCCATTTCCCTTCTCCAGGGGCACGCACCCCTCCTAATGGCGTCTGCCCTTTATGTATCCCCTCCCAGCATGCACAGCAGGGGAAACCCCGCCCCCCATGCGGTAGCCAAGAGAGGACACCCAATCACGCCACTGTGTCGCCTGAGGCTCGACCCTGGGCCTGGGCAACAGTGCCATCCACAGGTCAAAGGGGAACCGTACACCAGACAACACTTACAGCAGAGCAGAGTCCAGTATAACAAATTAGAGAATCTGAGCCAACTATGGCTCATGCCACCCCTAAATTTAGTACATAGCGACCCCCATATTGGGGTACCCGCCACACACATATATATATATATATATATATATATATACATATATATAAATATATATATATATATATGTATATATATATATGTGATCCTGCACTTCCGGGTATCAGGCGCGAGTGTGCGCTGCCGGCGGCCCGCTCTCACTGTGATTTTACACAGCGGGAGCTGATTAGCGGGTCCAGTGAACCCCTTGTTCGCCGCCACTCACTGATCGTTCTGTACACTGATAGAATGGTAGTCTGCCTATGTAAATAAGGCAGATCGTCGTTCTGTCAGTACAGAAGGCATGGATCCTGTGTTTCTGTAATGCAGGAACACTGATCCATGCCTTCCACTAGTAAAAGCCCCCACTACAATGTAACATTAGCTAGGCACACATTTAACCCTTTGATCGCCCCTGATGTTAACCCCTTCCCTGCCAGTGTCATTAGTATAGTGACAGTGCATATTTTTTAGCATTGATCACTGTATTATTGTCACAGGTTCCCAAAAAAGTGTCAAAAGTGTCAGTTAGTGTCAGTTATTTGTCCACTGCAATATCACAGTCCGGCTATAAGTCACGGATCACTGTCATTACTAGTAAAGAAATAACTAACTAACTAACTAAATAAATTAAGAAATAAAAATATCCCATAGTTTGTAGACACTATAACTTTTGCGCAAACCAATCAATATCTATACAGTTGTGCTCATAAGTTTACATACCCTGGCAGAATGTATGATTTCTTGGCCATTTCTCAGAGAATATGAATGATAACACAAATTTTTTTTTTAACTCATGGTTAGTGTTTGGCTGAAGCCATTTATTATCAATCAACCGTATTTACTCTTTTTACACCCCTGGGTTCTATGTGATTTAATCCCCCTGAGGAAGACAAGTGACTGATCCCTGTGACGAACACACGTAGGGGAGGGGACAGGATGGTGTAGTAGGCAGCAGGTTTGAACGCTGCGAACGGACAACCTATCTCATCGTTTTTTTCTTTTATCTGCTATAGAGTGGTGCGCTTTAGCACCTGGAAGATGTGACTACCCAGATTGATGTTTTATAAATAAAATACGATAAAACACCATTTAGGCCCCTTTCACACCAGCGAACCGTATGTCCGCTTTTCCATCCATCCATTTACGGATGAAAAAGGGACATACATTGGTCCCTATGAGATCGCGGGTGTCAGCGGATGAACATCCTCCGATTCTGCAGCCGGAGGAAAATCCTCCTTTTCTATCCGTCTGCAGAGCGGATCGGATGAACACGGACCAAAGGTCCGTGTTCATCCAATACCCCCATAGGGGAGAGCGGAGATCTGACAGGGCGGTCCCTGCACAGTGTGCGGGGACCGCCCTGTCATCCGCCGGCTCAGCAGGGATCCCCGCTGAGCAAGCGGAGGTTCACGGGGCGGATCTTCACGGATCTGTCCCGTGTGAAAGGGGCCTTAGACTTTATTTTTGTATATGGACGGAGGAACTTACTGCTGGACATCTCAGGATCCCAAATAGCTTCATTCACATAGAACCCAGAGGTGGTTCACAGGCGCTTTTTGACCAAACTTTTGGTCAAACGCCCTGAGGTAAGCAGATTCACATGGGGGAGCACAAGTTTGTTGTCACTGTGTCAACTTTGGAGCACCATCACAGGATTTTACTTTGCCAGCACAATGGGCATTTTTTTTTTATTATTTAATATGTTTGATATTTTCGTTTTGCACAAGGTCATTCAAGCAGTTTAGTTATATGTGTCATATCAAACTGGTTACTTCAATATAATGCGGTACTTTTCATCTTTAATTGTTTAATTTGCCAGCACAATGGACATTTTTATGTAGCGGGGTGTTCAATTTAAGGGAAGTGTCTGAGTGGTAACCAGTCTCAGACACAGTAAATTGATAGGATTCATGGACCATTTTTGTTCTCGGGGTTAATGCTGGTGATGTGTTCCCTGTGGCCGGTGGGTGGCGCTGCCATTCTGGGCCAGGGTTAAACTGCGAGCGCAGTGCTGTGTCTTTTGTGTCCCCTCTCGGCAGCCGTACGGTGGGGTGGGGAACCTGCTGTGCATGCCGGGGGAAGGTAAAAAAGGGGCGGCCATCTTCTGAGAAGGGGTCTTCTTCTTCGTCCGTCCACGCCCAGGCACCTTCAGCCTGGGTGTGTGTGGGTCATCTCCGGGTGCCCTAGGCCCGGAGGCCTTGTTCCGGTTCCACCTCAGGCACCTTTAGCCTGGGGTGAGGTACTACCCCACCGCTCCTGTTCGCCTGGGCATGGAGGCCCGGGAGTTGCAGTGACGGCCTGGAGCCCAGCAGCCTTCGGCTGGGGTCCGCAAGGGATCGAGGAGTCCAGGGTGCCGCCTTGCGAGGGGACCCGCACCCTAAGAGAAGGGAGGACCTGTTCCGAAGGACCGGTGCTGTGGACACGGTGAAGGAAGGGGTCTGTTGACTCTCTGGTGGGATGTCTTCTCCCTGAAAGGGGCTATGTCCTAGGAAGGAAATCAATATTCACCTGGTCAGTGGCAGTGACCCTGTTCGCCAGGTCAGTGGCAGTGACCTTATTCACCAGGTCTGTGGCAGAGACCAACCTCATGGTCTGTGGCAGAGATCATGCGCCAAAACTGTTTGAGAATCTGAACAGTCCCAAGAGCTTGAGCTACGTTTGTGCCTGGACCTCCTCCACACCTTAAAGCTGTCCTGTGTCTTTGCTCCAACCTTTCATCTATCCAAGAGAATATGTGTTGTGCAAGTGGAAAATAAATATTGAGTTGGACTGGTGTGGACATTCACGTTACTGGGGAAGTCAAGGACTTGCATCTACACACTGTAGAGGTGAGAATCATACTCAGGAGGACTTTGTGCTCCGGCTGCAGACAAGGCCCAAAAACAACACTGCCTAACCTCTTAACACAGGAGGGTACGGGCTTGTGGTGCGATGTGCCCCTTTCTCCTGAGAGGAGCCGAAACAGACATATAATATATGTTTTTTATGTTTAACCACTTGCCTACAGGGCACTTTCACCCCCTTCCTGCCCAAGCCATTTTTCAGCTTTCAGCGCTGTCACACTTTGAATGACAATTGCGCAACACTGTACCCAAATGAAATTTTTATCATTTTTTTCCCACAAATAGAGATTTCTTTTGGTGGTATTTGATCACCTCTGCGGTTTTTATTTCTTGCGCTATAAACAAAAGAAGAGGGACAAGTTTGAAAAAAACACAATATTTTTTACTTTTTGTTATAACAAATATCCATTTTTTTTTTTCTTCAAACAAACTTTTTCCTCAGTTTAGGCCGATACGTATTCTTCTACAGTACATATTTTTGGTAAAAAAAAATCGCAATAAGCGTATATTGATTGGTTTGCGCAAAAGTTATAGCATCTACAAAATAGGGGATAGATTTATAGCATTTTTATAAAAAAAATGTTTTACTAGTAATGGCGGCGATCTGACACCATTCACTGGCCTATTGACACCGTCTACTGCCCCATAGCCCCCACCCCCTTCCCAAGAAGCACTGTGAAAAAAAGATATTTAAAAATTATTTGAAATAAATAACAAACAACAAAGTGTAAAAAGTAATAGATAAAATAATAAAAACAAAGAACTACTGACAAAGTCTACTGCCCTACTGACATCCCCCTGCTACCCCCCAATTATTGTGAAAAAAATAATAATAATAGAAATAGAAATTGTAAAAAAATATTTAAAAAATAAAACTGTAAAAAATAATTAAACTAAAAAAATTCAGACACTGTCCATTGCCCTACTGACACCACCCACTGGCCCCCAAAAGCATTTTGAAAAAAATGAAACAAAAATACAAAAAAAGTAACTGTAAAAAAATAATTAAAATAAAGAACTACTGACACCATCCACTGGCCTACTGATACCATACTGCACATACTACTCACCGATGTACACTCCGCACTCCTCACTTGTGCATTATACCCACCTACATACATTCTGCACTCCTCTCCTGCAAATTATACCCACCTACATACACTCCTTACCTGCACATACTACCCACTCCCATACACTCCGCACTCCTCTCCTGCACATTATACCCACCTACATACACACCACACTCCTCTCCTGCACATAATACCTACCACCATACACTCCATACTCCTATCCTGCACATACTACCCACCCCCATACACTCCGCACTCCTCTCCTGCACATAATACCCACCTCCATACACTCCTTAACTGCACATAATACCCACCCCCATACACTCCGCACTCCTCTCCTGCACATTATACCCACCTACATAAACTCCGCACTCCTCTCCTGCACATAATACCTACCACCATACACTCCATACTCCTATCCTGCACATACTACCCACCCCCATACACTCCGCACTCCTCTCCTGCACATAATACCCACCTCCATACACTCCTTAACTGCACATAATACCCACCCCCATACACTCCGCACTCCTCTCCTGCACATTATACCCACCTACATAAACTCTGCACTCCTCTCCTGCACATAATACCTACCACCATACACTCCTTACTCCTATCCTGCACATACTACCCACCCCCATACACTCCACACTCCTCTCCTGCACATAATACCCACCTCCATACACTCCTTAACTGCACATAATACCCACCCCCATACACTCCGCACTCCTCTCCTGCACATTATACCCACCTACATAAACTCTGCACTCCTCTCCTGCACATAATACCTACCACCATACACTCCATACTCCTATCCTGCACATACTACCCACCCCCATACACTCCGCACTCCTCTCCTGCACATTATACCCACCCCCATACACTCCTTACTCCTTACCTGCACATACTACCCACCCCCATACACTCCGCACTCCTCAACTGCACATACTACCCACCCCCATACACTCCGCACTCCTCTCCTGCACATTATACCCACCTACATACACTCCGCACTCCTCTCCTGCACATAATACCCACCTCCATACACTCCTTACTAATTACCTGCACATACTACCCACCCCCATACACTCCGCACTCCTCAACTGCACATAATACCCACCCCCATACACTCCGCACTCCTCTCCTGCACATTATAACCACCTACATAAACTCTGCACTCCTCTCCTGCACATAATACCTACCACCATACACTCCATACTCCTATCCTGCACATACTACCCACCCCCATACACTCCGCACTCCTCTCCTGCACATTATACCCACCCCCATACACTCCTTACTCCTTACCTGCACATACTACCCACCCCCATACACTCCGCACTCCTCAACTGCACATACTACCCACCCCCATACACTCCGCACTCCTCTCCTGCACATTATACCCACCTACATACACTCCGCACTCCTCTCCTGCACATAATACCCACCTCCATACACTCCTTACTACTTACCTGCACATACTACCCACCCCCATACACTCCGCACTCCTCAACTGCACATACTACCCACCCCCATACACTCCGCACTCCTCTCCTGCACATAATACCTACCACTATACACTCCATACTCCTATCCTGCACATACTACCCACCCCCATACACTCCGCACTCCTCTTCCGCACATAATACCCACCTCCATACACTCCTTACCTGCACATACTACCCACCCCCATAGACTCCGCACTCCTCAACTGCACATACTACCCACCCCCATACACTCCGCACTCCTCTCCTGCACATTATACCCACCCCCATACACTCCTTACTCCTTACCTGCACATACTACCCACCCCCATACACTCCGCACTCCTCAACTGCACATACTACCCACCCCCATACACTCCGCACTCCTCTCCTGCACATTATACCCACCTACATACACTCCGCACTCCTCTCCTGCACATAATACCCACCTCCATACACTCCTTACTACTTACCTGCACATACAACCCACCCCCATACACTCCGCACTCCTCAACTGCACATAATACCCACCCCCATACACTCCGCACTCCTCTCCTGCACATTATACCCACCTACATAAACTCTGCACTCCTCTCCTGCACATAATACCTACCACCATACACTCCATACTCCTATCCTGCACATACTACCCACCCCCATACACTCCGCACTCCTCTCCTGCACATTATACCCACCCCCATACACTCCTTACTCCTTACCTGCACATACTACCCACCCCCATACACTCCGCACTCCTCAACTGCACATACTACCCACCCCCATACACTCCGCACTCCTCTCCTGCACATTATACCCACCTACATACACTCCGCACTCCTCTCCTGCACATAATACCCACCTCCATACACTCCTTACTACTTACCTGCACATACTACCCACCCCCATACACTCCGCACTCCTCAACTGCACATACTACCCACCCCCATACACTCCACACTCCTCTCCTGCACATAATACCTACCACTATACACTCCATACTCCTATCCTGCACATACTACCCACCCCCATACACTCCGCACTCCTCTTCCGCACATAATACCCACCTCCATACACTCCTTACCTGCACATACTACCCACCCCCATAGACTCCGCACTCCTCAACTGCACATACTACCCACCCCCATACACTCCGCACTCCTCTCCTGCACATTATACCCACCCCCATACACTCCTTACTCCTTACCTGCACATACTACCCACCCCCATACACTCCGCACTCCTCAACTGCACATACTACCCACCCCCATACACTCCGCACTCCTCTCCTGCACATTATACCCACCTACATACACTCCGCACTCCTCTCCTGCACATAATACCCACCTCCATACACTCCTTACTACTTACCTGCACATACAACCCACCCCCATACACTCCGCACTCCTCAACTGCACATAATACCCACCCCCATACACTCCGCACTCCTCTCCTGCACATTATACCCACCTACATAAACTCTGCACTCCTCTCCTGCACATAATACCTACCACCATACACTCCATACTCCTATCCTGCACATACTACCCACCCCCATACACTCCGCACTCCTCTCCTGCACATTATACCCACCCCCATACACTCCTTACTCCTTACCTGCACATACTACCCACCCCCATACACTCCGCACTCCTCAACTGCACATACTACCCACCCCCATACACTCCGCACTCCTCTCCTGCACATTATACCCACCTACATACACTCCGCACTCCTCTCCTGCACATAATACCCACCTCCATACACTCCTTACTAATTACCTGCACATACTACCCACCCCCATACACTCCGCACTCCTCAACTGCACATAATACCCACCCCCATACACTCCGCACTCCTCTCCTGCACATTATAACCACCTACATAAACTCTGCACTCCTCTCCTGCACATAATACCTACCACCATACACTCCATACTCCTATCCTGCACATACTACCCACCCCCATACACTCCGCACTCCTCTCCTGCACATTATACCCACCCCCATACACTCCTTACTCCTTACCTGCACATACTACCCACCCCCATACACTCCGCACTCCTCAACTGCACATACTACCCACCCCCATACACTCCGCACTCCTCTCCTGCACATTATACCCACCTACATACACTCCGCACTCCTCTCCTGCACATAATACCCACCTCCATACACTCCTTACTACTTACCTGCACATACTACCCACCCCCATACACTCCGCACTCCTCAACTGCACATACTACCCACCCCCATACACTCCGCACTCCTCTCCTGCACATAATACCTACCACTATACACTCCATACTCCTATCCTGCACATACTACCCACCCCCATACACTCCGCACTCCTCTTCCGCACATAATACCCACCTCCATACACTCCTTACCTGCACATACTACCCACCCCCATAGACTCCGCACTCCTCAACTGCACATACTACCCACCCCCATACACTCCGCACTCCTCTCCTGCACATTATACCCACCCCCATACACTCCTTACTCCTTACCTGCACATACTACCCACCCCCATACACTCCGCACTCCTCAACTGCACATACTACCCACCCCCATACACTCCGCACTCCTCTCCTGCACATTATACCCACCTACATACACTCCGCACTCCTCTCCTGCACATAATACCCACCTCCATACACTCCTTACTACTTACCTGCACATACAACCCACCCCCATACACTCCGCACTCCTCAACTGCACATAATACCCACCCCCATACACTCCGCACTCCTCTCCTGCACATTATACCCACCTACATAAACTCTGCACTCCTCTCCTGCACATAATACCTACCACCATACACTCCATACTCCTATCCTGCACATACTACCCACCCCCATACACTCCGCACTCCTCTCCTGCACATTATACCCACCCCCATACACTCCTTACTCCTTACCTGCACATACTACCCACCCCCATACACTCCGCACTCCTCAACTGCACATACTACCCACCCCCATACACTCCGCACTCCTCTCCTGCACATTATACCCACCTACATACACTCCGCACTCCTCTCCTGCACATAATACCCACCTCCATACACTCCTTACTACTTACCTGCACATACTACCCACCCCCATACACTCCGCACTCCTCAACTGCACATACTACCCACCCCCATACACTCCACACTCCTCTCCTGCACATAATACCTACCACTATACACTCCATACTCCTATCCTGCACATACTACCCACCCCCATACACTCCGCACTCCTCTTCCGCACATAATACCCACCTCCATACACTCCTTACCTGCACATACTACCCACCCCCATAGACTCCGCACTCCTCAACTGCACATACTACCCACCCCCATACACTCCGCACTCCTCTCCTGCACATTATACCCACCCCCATACACTCCTTACTCCTTACCTGCACATACTACCCACCCCCATACACTCCGCACTCCTCAACTGCACATACTACCCACCCCCATACACTCCGCACTCCTCTCCTGCACATTATACCCACCTACATACACTCCGCACTCCTCTCCTGCACATAATACCCACCTCCATACACTCCTTACTACTTACCTGCACATACAACCCACCCCCATACACTCCGCACTCCTCAACTGCACATAATACCCACCCCCATACACTCCGCACTCCTCTCCTGCACATTATACCCACCTACATAAACTCTGCACTCCTCTCCTGCACATAATACCTACCACCATACACTCCATACTCCTATCCTGCACATACTACCCACCCCCATACACTCCGCACTCCTCTCCTGCACATTATACCCACCCCCATACACTCCTTACTCCTTACCTGCACATACTACCCACCCCCATACACTCCGCACTCCTCAACTGCACATACTACCCACCCCCATACACTCCGCACTCCTCTCCTGCACATTATACCCACCTACATACACTCCGCACTCCTCTCCTGCACATAATACCCACCTCCATACACTCCTTACTACTTACCTGCACATACTACCCACCCCCATACACTCCGCACTCCTCAACTGCACATACTACCCACCCCCATACACTCCACACTCCTCTCCTGCACATAATACCTACCACTATACACTCCATACTCCTATCCTGCACATACTACCCACCCCCATACACTCCGCACTCCTCTTCCGCACATAATACCCACCTCCATACACTCCTTACCTGCACATACTACCCACCCCCATACACTCCTCAACTGCACATACTACCCACCCCCATACACTCCGCACTCCTCTCCTGCACATAATACCTACCACCATACACTCCATACTCCTATCCTGCACATACTACCCACCCCCATACACTCCGCACTCCTCTCCTGCACATTATACCCACCCCCATACACTCCTTACTCCTTACCTGCACATACTACCCACCCCCATACACTCCACACTCCTCTCCTGCACATACTACCTACCACCATACACTCCATACTCCTATCCTAGACATACTACCCACCCCCATACACTCCGCACTCCTCTCCTGCACATAATACCCACCTCCATACACTCCTTACCTGCACATACTACCCACCCCCATACACTCCGCACTCCTCTCCTGCACATTATACCCACCTACATACACTCCACACTCCTTACCTGCACATACTATCCACCCCCATACACTCCGCACTCCTCTCCTGCACATACTACCCACCCCCATACACTCCGCACTCCTCTCCTGCACATACTACCCACCCCCATACACTTCTCCTGCACATACTACCCACCACCATGCACTTCTCCTGCACATACTACCCACCATACACTTCTCGTGCACATACTACCCACCCCCATGCACACCCCACTCCTCTCCTGCACATAATACCCACCATCATACACTTCTCCTGCATATACTACCCACCACCAAACACTTCTCCTGCACATACTACCCACCGCATACACACTGCACTCCTTTCCTGCACATCCTACCTACCAGTGGCATCGCTAGGAGGTGGCTATTGGGGCTATAGCCCCAAATCTGGGGCCCAAAGCCACGAGTCTTTTGCCAAAGGGGTCCCTGCCTAACCAGTGGGCCGTGGCCTCTCTGCAGCCGGACTGCGGGTGAGGCGGGCGGGCTGCATGAGAGAGCCGAGCAGGCGGATGAGAGAAGCGAGCGGGTGGATGAGCAGAGATGACATCATCTCTCTTCGCCCGCCCCACATCACTGCTCTTCCGCCCTCACAGCCGGGCCTCTTCAATGTTGGAGCGAGGTGCGGCGGGGAGTAGCGAGGTGACATCATCTCTCATTGCCCGCCACACATCACCACTCTTCCGCCCTCACAGCGTGGGCCTCTTCAATGTCGGAGGTGCGGTGGGGAGCAGCGAGATGACATCATCTCTCACTGTCCGCCCCACATCACTGCTCTCCTGCCCTCACTCAAAACTAAATGGACCAGTGCTGCCAGCCTGCCACCAAGGCAGCGGCAATGCACATTTGGTGGCACTGGCTGGCATGGAAAGTGACAATCTGCAAATAGTGGCAGGCGACGTGGCAAGCCATCATCCACATCTGGTCACAGGTGACGTTGCAAGTGACAATCCATATATGGTGGCAGGTGACGTGGCAAGTGACAAGCCACATCTGGTGGCAAGTGACAATCCGCATCAGATGGCAGGTGATGGTGGCAAGTGACAATCTGCAATTGGTGGCAGGTGATGGGGAAATCTGAAAATGGTGGCAGGTGATGTGGCAAGTGACAATCCACACCTGGTGCCAGGCGACAGTGGCAAGTGGCAATCCACATCTGGTGTCAGGAGATGTGGCAAGTGACAATTCACATCTGGTGCCAGGTGATAGTGGCAAGTGACAATTCACATCTGGTGGCAGGAGATGTGGCAAGTGACAATCCACATCTGGTGGCAGGCGACATGGAAAGTGACAATCCACATGTGGTGGCAAGTGATAATCCACATCTGGTGCCAGGCGACGGTGGCAAGTAATAAGCTGCATGGGGTGACAGGCAATGGTGGCAAGTAACAAGCTGCATCTTGTGACAGGCGATGGTGGCAAGTGACAAGCTGCATCTGGTGGCAGGAGATATGGCAAGTGACATGCCATGGGCTCCTACTGATTCTGCATTATGGTGAGTTGAACCACTTAATTATATATTACAATGTAACGATAGAAACAATGCACTTCAATCACCCTGACACCATATGAACCATGGTGCCATGATGACCGAAGCGCCACCAGCCACTGCCCGCAAAAAATTGCTTACCACCTGCTTGCCCCCCTTGGCCCAGATCTTTTGCAGACCTAGCAACGCCCCTGCTACCCACCACCAAACACACCCCACTCCTCTCCTGCACATACTACCCACCGCCGTACACTCCTCACTGTACATTGCCTATTTAACATTACTGCATTCTGCCCTATGTAAGTCATCTCAGACTCTATTAAACCACACCCCTTTAAGACACGCCCAATATTTAAGCGCCATTTAAGCCACGCCCACATTTTAATCGATCCCTAGGGCCCACTTTTTATCTTTCACACAGACCCACTCATTTCATGATACGCCCCTGGGTCTACCCATCACCTGCCCGCAATTCAGAGGCGGCTCTCTAATTAGGCAAATTAGGCAGTCGCCTAAGGCCTCACACTCACAGGGGCCTCGCGGCTGCCTAATTTGCCTGTGATCAATACTAATGTCGACATCATAGGATCTCTCTATTACCCCTCTCTCTTTCTCACCTCCCCCTCTCTCCCCCCTCTTGCTTTGGCTGAATATGTTTGATGGGTGAGGAGGGTTCCCTGGAAGTGGTGCTGATCCCCTGTGTGCTAGATCCATGCATTTTCTGCAGCCATTTTTCTTGCTTGAATTATTTTTCCCATTATGGGCGTGAGTGGGGCCTCATGTCTAAGTTTTGCCTAAGGCCTCACAAAGCCTAGAGCCGCCTTTGCAGTGCAATTGACAAGTAGATCACAATTGACCGGTTGTTGACCCCCAGATTAGTGTGCCCAGGCACATCCGGCACACCCTGTGAGACGGAACATAAGCCACCCTCTAACAGAAAGTGGGATAGCAAAAAAAAAAGGAATTTGGAGATTTGGAGGAGGCAGGGAGCAAAGGAAGGGATTGAGGTGAGAATATATACTTGAATAGAATTTTCTAAAGCAGTTTTAGTATGTCTCCATAATATTGGATCTTTGGCCTGTACCCCGATTAATAGAGATCACTACAGCACTACTAGAAGAGGGGATGAAGATCACAGACAACAAGCTGCACATTGTATATGTACTTTCTCTAATGTTCCCATCACACACTTTGTACGACCAATGAAGACAGTACGAGCGCTTCTCCCATTCACATTACACTGATAATACACTGATAATAGATAATACACTGATAATACACTGATAATAGATAATACACTGATAATACACTGATAATAGATAATACACTGATAATAGATAATACACTGATAATACACTGATAATAGATAATACACTGATAATAGATAATACACTGAAAATACACTGATAATAGATAATACACTGATAATAGATAATACACTGATAATACACTGATAATAGATAATCCACTGATAATAGATAATACACTGATAATAGATAATACACTGAAAATACACTGATAATAGATAATACACTGATAATAGATAATACACTGATAATAGATAATACACTGATAATACACTGATAATAGATAATACACTGATAATAGATAATACACTGATAATACACTGATAATACACTGATAATACACTGATAATAGATAATACACTGATAATACACTGATAATAGATAATACACTGATAATAAATAATACACTGATAATAGATAATACACTGATAATAGATAATACACTGATAATACACTGATAATACACTGATAATACACTGATAATAGATAATACACTGATAATACACTGATAATACACTGATAATAGATAATACACTGATAATAAATAATACACTGATGATAGATAATACACTGATAATAGATAATACACTGATAATACAATGATAATAGATAATACACTGATAATAGATAATACACTGATAATACACTGATAATAGATAATACACTGATAATAAATAATACACTGATAATAGATAATACACTGATAATAGATAATACACTGATAATACACTGATAATAGATAATACACTGATAATAAATAATACACTGATAATAGATAATACACTGATAATACACTGATAATAGATAATACACTGATAATAAATAATACACTGATAATAGATAATACACTGATAATAGATAATACACTGATAATAGATAATACACTGATAATACACTGATAATACACTGATAATAGATAATACACTGATAATACACTGATAATAGATAATAGATAATACACTGATAATAAATAATACACTGATAATAGATAATACACTGATAATAGATAATACACTGATAATACACTGATAATAGATAATACACTGATAATAAATAATACACTGATAATAGATAATACACTGATAATATACTGATAATAGATAATACACTGATAATAGATAATACACTGATAATACACTGATAATACACTGATAATAGATAATACACTGATAATACACTGATAATAGATAATAGATAATACACTGATAATAAATAATACACTGATAATAGATAATACACTGATAATAGATAATACACTGATAATACACTGATAATAGATAATACACTGATAATAAATAATACACTGATAATAGATAATACACTGATAATAGATAATACACTGATAATACACTGATAATAGATAATACACTGATAATAAATAATACACTGATAATAGATAATACACTGATAATAGATAATACACTGATAATACACTGATAATAGATAATACACTGATAATACACTGATAATAGATAATACACTGATAATACACTGATAATAGATAATACACTGATAATACACTGATAATACACTGATAATAGATAATACACTGATAATACACTGATAATACACTGATAATAGATAATACACTGATAATAGATAATACACTGATAATACACTGATAATACACTGATAATAGATAATACACTGATAATACACTGATAATAGATAATACACTGATAATACACTGATAATACACTGATAATACACTGATAATAGATAATACACTGATAATAGATAATACACTGATAATACACTGATAATACACTGATAATACACTGATAATAAATAATACACTGATAATAGATAATACACTGATAATACACTGATAATAAATAATACACTGATAATAGATAATACACTGATAATACACTGATAATAGATAATACACTGATAATAGATAATACACTGATAATACACTGATAATAGATAATACACTGATAATACACTGATAATAAATAATACACTGATAATAGATAATACACTGATAATACACTGATAATAAATAATACACTGATAATAGATAATACACTGATAATAGATAATACACTGATAATACACTGATAATAGATAATACACTGATAATAGATAATACACTGATAATACACTGATAATAGATAATACACTGATAATAGATAATACACTGATAATACACTGATAATACACTGATAATAGATAATACACTGATAATACACTGATAATACACTGATAATAGATAATACACTGATAATAGATAATACACTGATAATACACTGATAATACACTGATAATACACTGATAATAAATAATACACTGATAATACACTGATAATAAATAATACACTGATAATAGATAATACACTGATAATACACTGATAATAGATAATACACTGATAATAGATAATACACTGATAATACACTGATAATAGATAATACACTGATAATACACTGATAATAAATAATACACTGATAATAGATAATACACTGATAATACACTGATAATAAATAATACACTGATAATAGATAATACACTGATAATAGATAATACACTGATAATACACTGATAATAGATAATACACTGATAATAGATAATACACTGATAATAGATAATACACTGATAATACACTGATAATAGATAATACACTGATAATAGATAATACACTGATAATACACTGATAATAGATAATACACTGATAATACACTGATAATAAATAATACACTGATAATAGATAATACACTGATAATACACTGAAAATAAATAACACACTGATAATAGATAATACACTGATAATAGATAATACACTGATAATACACTGATAATAGATAATACACTGATAATAGATAATACACTGATAATAGATAGCAGCGCTGCCTGTCATCGCTCACACACTGCCGGCTCCTCCCCCTTCAGAGCGCGATGACGTCAGGGAGGAGGACGGCGCGACTGGCAGAGAGGCCGGACCCGGATGGGTCAGTGTTCCATACGGAGGTCTAGGTAAGGGTGGGAGCCGGAGAGGGACAGCAGTGGGGACAAGGAGCGGATAGCGGGCACTAGCGGTACACACACATGTACACTTATGTTGGTGTAATCCTATCAAGTATCTCTTCATCCTTGTATTGTGTGACAACTGACCAATCCTGGGGCTGTCACGTGACGCCAAAAGAGTTCCACTGTCTCTTACTGCACTGTGTACACCTACCGCTCCCATCTGTCACTTTCTAACCCAATCCCTCTCATTCATCATGGATAGCCCTCTACAAAGAAAGCTGACATTAAAGGAAACATTATATTACAGCTGGTAGCGTTCCCTTTCTAGGCTTTCCTTCATTGATTTTCACCAGGTGATCTGCCCAGTAAGTCTGTTGTTCCCTCACCAGGTGATCTGCCCAGTATGTCTGTTGTTCCCTCACCAGGTGATCTGCCCAGTATGTCTGTTGTTCCCTCACCAGGTGATCTGCCCAGTAAGTCTGTTGTTCCCTCACCAGGTGATCTGCCCAGTATGTCTGTTGTTCCCTCACCAGGTGATCTGCCCAGTAAGTCTGTTGTTCCCTCACCAGGTGATCTGCCCAGTATGTCTGTTGTTCCCTCACCAGGTGATCTGCCCAGTAAGTCTGTTGTTCCCTCACCAGGTGATCTGCCCAGTAAGTCTGTTGTTCCCTCACCAGGTGATCTGCCCAGTATGTCTGTTGTTCCCTCACCAGGTGATCTGCCCAGTATGTCTGTTGTTCCCTCACCAGGTGATCTGCCCAGTAAGTCTGTTGTTCCCTCACCAGGTGATCTGCCCAGTAAGTCTGTTGTTCCCTCACCAGGTGATCTGCCCAGTATGTCTGTTGTTCCCTCACCAGGTGATCTGCCCAGTAAGTCTGTTGTTCCCTCACCAGGTGATCTGCCAGTATGTCTGTTGTTCCCTCACCAGGTGATCTGCCCAGTATGTCTGTTGTTCCCTCACCAGGTGATCTGCCCAGTAAGTCTGTTGTTCCCTCACCAGGTGATCTGCCCAGTATGTCTGTTGTTCCCTCACCAGGTGATCTGCCCAGTATGTCTGTTGTTCCCTCACCAGGTGATCTGCCCAGTATGTCTGTTGTTCCTCACCAGGTGATCTGCCCAGTATGTCTGTTGTTCCCTCACCAGGTGATCTGCCCAGTATGTCTGTGTTCCCTCACCAGGTGATCTGCCCAGTAAGTCTGTTGTTCCCTCACCAGGTGATCTGCCAGTAAGTCTGTTGTTCCCTCACCAGGTGATCTGCCCAGTATGTCTGTTGTTCCCTCACCAGGTGATCTGCCCAGTATGTCTGTTGTTCCCTCACCAGGTGATCTGCCCAGTATGTCTGTTGTTCCCTCACCAGGTGATCTGCCCAGTATGTCTGTTGTTCCCTCACCAGGTGATCTGCCCAGTATGTCTGTTGTTCCCTCACCAGGTGATCTGCCCAGTAAGTCTGTTGTTCCCTCACCAGGTGATCTGCCCAGTATGTCTGTTGTTCCCTCACCAGGTGATCTGCCCAGTATGTCTGTTGTTCCCTCACCAGGTGATCTGCCCAGTAAGTCTGTTGTTCCCTCACCAGGTGATCTGCCCAGTAAGTCTGTTGTTCCCTCACCAGGTGATCTGCCCAGTAAGTCTGTTGTTCCCTCACCAGGTGATCTGCCCAGTATGTCTGTTGTTCCCTCACCAGGTGATCTGCCCAGTAAGTCTGTTGTTCCCTCACCAGGTGATCTGCCCAGTATGTCTGTTGTTCCCTCACCAGGTGATCTGCCCAGTATGTCTGTTGTTCCCTCACCAGGTGATCTGCCCAGTAAGTCTGTTGTTCCCTCACCAGGTGATCTGCCCAGTATGTCTGTTGTTCCCTCACCAGGTGATCTGCCCAGTAAGTCTGTTGTTCCCTCACCAGGTGATCTGCCCAGTATGTCTGTTGTTCCCTCACCAGGTGATCTGCCCAGTAAGTCTGTTGTTCCCTCACCAGGTGATCTGCCCAGTATGTCTGTTGTTCCCTCACCAGGTGATCTGCCCAGTATGTCTGTTGTTCCCTCACCAGGTGATCTGCCCAGTAAGTCTGTTGTTCCCTCACCAGGTGATCTGCCCAGTATGTCTGTTGTTCCCTCACCAGGTGATCTGCCCAGTATGTCTGTTGTTCCCTCACCAGGTGATCTGCCCAGTATGTCTGTTGTTCCCTCACCAGGTGATCTGCCCAGTATGTCTGTTGTTCCCTCACCAGGTGATCTGCCCAGTATGTCTGTTGTTCCCTCACCAGGTGATCTGCCCAGTAAGTCTGTTGTTCCCTCACCAGGTGATCTGCCAGTAAGTCTGTTGTTCCCTCACCAGGTGATCTGCCCAGTATGTCTGTTGTTCCCTCACCAGGTGATCTGCCCAGTATGTCTGTTGTTCCCTCACCAGGTGATCTGCCCAGTATGTCTGTTGTTCCCTCACCAGGTGATCTGCCCAGTATGTCTGTTGTTCCCTCACCAGGTGATCTGCCCAGTATGTCTGTTGTTCCCTCACCAGGTGATCTGCCCAGTAAGTCTGTTGTTCCCTCACCAGGTGATCTGCCCAGTATGTCTGTTGTTCCCTCACCAGGTGATCTGCCCAGTATGTCTGTTGTTCCCTCACCAGGTGATCTGCCCAGTAAGTCTGTTGTTCCCTCACCAGGTGATCTGCCCAGTAAGTCTGTTGTTCCCTCACCAGGTGATCTGCCCAGTATGTCTGTTGTTCCCTCACCAGGTGATCTGCCCAGTATGTCTGTTGTTCCCTCACCAGGTGATCTGCCCAGTATGTCTGTTGTTCCCTCACCAGGTGATCTGCCCAGTAAGTCTGTTGTTCCCTCACCAGGTGATCTGCCCAGTAAGTCTGTTGTTCCCTCACCAGGTGATCTGCCCAGTAAGTCTGTTGTTCCCTCACCAGGTGATCTGCCCAGTAAGTCTGTTGTTCCCTCACCAGGTGATCTGCCCAGTATGTCTGTTGTTCCCTCACCAGGTGATCTGCCCAGTAAGTCTGTTGTTCCCTCACCAGGTGATCTGCCCAGTAAGTCTGTTGTTCCCTCACCAGGTGATCTGCCCAGTATGTCTGTTGTTCCCTCACCAGGTGATCTGCCCAGTAAGTCTGTTGTTCCCTCACCAGGTGATCTGCCCAGTAAGTCTGTTGTTCCCTCACCAGGTGATCTGCCCAGTATGTCTGTTGTTCCCTCACCAGGTGATCTGCCCAGTATGTCTGTTGTTCCCTCACCAGGTGATCTGCCCAGTATGTCTGTTGTTCCCTCACCAGGTGATCTGCCCAGTATGTCTGTTGTTCCCTCACCAGGTGATCTGCCCAGTAAGTCTGTTGTTCCCTCACCAGGTGATCTGCCCAGTAAGTCTGTTGTTCCCTCACCAGGTGATCTGCCCAGTATGTCTGTTGTTCCCTCACCAGGTGATCTGCCCAGTATGTCTGTTGTTCCCTCACCAGGTGATCTGCCCAGTATGTCTGTTGTTCCCTCACCAGGTGATCTGCCCAGTATGTCTGTTGTTCCCTCACCAGGTGATCTGCCCAGTATGTCTGTTGTTCCCTCACCAGGTGATCTGCCCAGTATGTCTGTTGTTCCCTCACCAGGTGATCTGCCCAGTATGTCTGTTGTTCCCTCACCAGGTGATCTGCCCAGTATGTCTGTTGTTCCCTCACCAGGTGATCTGCCCAGTATGTCTGTTGTTCCCTCACCAGGTGATCTGCCCAGTATGTCTGTTGTTCCCTCACCAGGTGATCTGCCCAGTATGTCTGTTGTTCCCTCACCAGGTGATCTGCCCAGTAAGTCTGTTGTTCCCTCACCAGGTGATCTGCCCAGTATGTCTGTTGTTCCCTCACCAGGTGATCTGCCCAGTATGTCTGTTGTTCCCTCACCAGGTGATCTGCCCAGTAAGTCTGTTGTTCCCTCACCAGGTGATCTGCCCAGTATGTCTGTTGTTCCTCACCAGGTGATCTGCCCAGTAAGTCTGGTGTTCCCTCACCAGGTGATCTGCCCAGTATGTCTGTTGTTCCCTCACCAGGTGATCTGCCCAGTAAGTCTGTTGTTCCCTCACCAGGTGATCTGCCCAGTATGTCTGTTGTTCCCTCACCAGGTGATCTGCCCAGTATGTCTGTTGTTCCCTCACCAGGTGATCTGCCCAGTAAGTCTGTTGTTCCCTCACCAGGTGATCTGCCCAGTATGTCTGTTGTTCCCTCACCAGGTGATCTGCCCAGTATGTCTGTTGTTCCCTCACCAGGTGATCTGCCCAGTAAGTCTGTTGTTCCCTCACCAGGTGATCTGCCCAGTATGTCTGTTGTTCCCTCACCAGGTGATCTGCCCAGTAAGTCTGTTGTTCCCTCACCAGGTGATCTGCCCAGTATGTCTGTTGTTCCCTCACCAGGTGATCTGCCCAGTAAGTCTGTTGTTCCCTCACCAGGTGATCTGCCCAGTAAGTCTGTTGTTCCCTCACCAGGTGATCTGCCCAGTATGTCTGTTGTTCCCTCACCAGGTGATCTGCCCAGTAAGTCTGTTGTTCCCTCACCAGGTGATCTGCCCAGTAAGTCTGTTGTTCCCTCACCAGGTGATCTGCCCAGTAAGTCTGTTGTTCCCTCACCAGGTGATCTGCCCAGTAAGTCTGTTGTTCCCTCACCAGGTGATCTGCCCAGTAAGTCTGTTGTTCCCTCACCAGGTGATCTGCCCAGTATGTCTGTTGTTCCCTCACCAGGTGATCTGCCCAGTATGTCTGTTGTTCCCCTCACCAGGTGATCTGCCCAGTAAGTCTGTTGTTCCCTCACCAGGTGATCTGCCCAGTATGTCTGTTGTTCCCTCACCAGGTGATCTGCCCAGTATGTCTGTTGTTCCCTCACCAGGTGATCTGCCCAGTAAGTCTGTTGTTCCCTCACCAGGTGATCTGCCCAGTAAGTCTGTTGTTCCCTCACCAGGTGATCTGCCCAGTAAGTCTGTTGTTCCCTCACCAGGTGATCTGCCCAGTATGTCTGTTGTTCCCTCACCAGGTGATCTGCCCAGTATGTCTGTTGTTCCCTCACCAGGTGATCTGCCCAGTAAGTCTGTTGTTCCCTCACCAGGTGATCTGCCCAGTAAGTCTGTTGTTCCCTCACCAGGTGATCTGCCCAGTATGTCTGTTGTTCCCTCACCAGGTGATCTGCCCAGTATGTCTGTTGTTCCCTCACCAGGTGATCTGCCCAGTAAGTCTGTTGTTCCCTCACCAGGTGATCTGCCCAGTAAGTCTGTTGTTCCCTCACCAGGTGATCTGCCCAGTAAGTCTGTTGTTCCCTCACCAGGTGATCTGCCCAGTATGTCTGTTGTTCCCTCACCAGGTGATCTGCCCAGTAAGTCTGTTGTTCCCTCACCAGGTGATCTGCCCAGTAAGTCTGTTGTTCCCTCACCAGGTGATCTGCCCAGTATGTCTGTTGTTCCCTCACCAGGTGATCTGCCCAGTATGTCTGTTGTTCCCTCACCAGGTGATCTGCCCAGTAAGTCTGTTGTTCCCTCACCAGGTGATCTGCCCAGTAAGTCTGTTGTTCCCTCACCAGGTGATCTGCCCAGTATGTCTGTTGTTCCCTCACCAGGTGATCTGCCCAGTATGTCTGTTGTTCCCTCACCAGGTGATCTGCCCAGTATGTCTGTTGTTCCCTCACCAGGTGATCTGCCCAGTAAGTCTGTTGTTCCCTCACCAGGTGATCTGCCCAGTATGTCTGTTGTTCCCTCACCAGGTGATCTGCCCAGTATGTCTGTTGTTCCCTCACCAGGTGATCTGCCCAGTAAGTCTGTTGTTCCCTCACCAGGTGATCTGCCCAGTAAGTCTGTTGTTCCCTCACCAGGTGATCTGCCCAGTATGTCTGTTGTTCCCTCACCAGGTGATCTGCCCAGTATGTCTGTTGTTCCCTCACCAGGTGATCTGCCCAGTATGTCTGTTGTTCCCTCACCAGGTGATCTGCCCAGTATGTCTGTTGTTCCCTCACCAGGTGATCTGCCCAGTATGTCTGTTGTTCCCAGGTGATCTGCCCAGTAAGTCTGTTGTTCCTCAGGTGATCTGCCCAGTAAGTCTGTTGTTCCCTCACCAGGTGATCTGCCCAGTATGTCTGTTGTTCCCTCACCAGGTGATCTGCCCAGTATGTCTGTTGTTCCCTCACCAGGTGATCTGCCCAGTATGTCTGTTGTTCCCTCACCAGGTGATCTGCCCAGTATGTCTGTTTGTTCCCTCACCAGGTGATCTGCCCAGTATGTCTGTTGTTCCCTCACCAGGTGATCTGCCCAGTAAGTCTGTTGTTCCCTCACCAGGTGATCTGCCCAGTAAGTCTGTTGTTCCCTCACCAGGTGATCTGCCCAGTATGTCTGTTGTTCCCTCACCAGGTGATCTGCCCAGTATGTCTGTTGTTCCCTCACCAGGTGATCTGCCCAGTAAGTCTGTTGTTCCCTCACCAGGTGATCTGCCCAGTAAGTCTGTTGTTCCCTCACCAGGTGATCTGCCCAGTAAGGTCTGTTGTTCCCTCACCAGGTGATCTGCCCAGTATGTCTGTTGTTCCCTCACCAGGTGATCTGCCCAGTAAGTCTGTTGTTCCCTCACCAGGTGATCTGCCCAGTATGTCTGTTGTTCCCTCACCAGGTGATCTGCCCAGTATGTCTGTTGTTCCCTCACCAGGTGATCTGCCCAGTAAAGTCTGTTGTTCCCTCACCAGGTGATCTGCCAGTATGTCTGTTGTTCCCTCACCAGGTGATCTGCCCAGTATGTCTGTTGTTTCCCTCACCAGGTGATCTGCCCAGTAAGTCTGTTGTTCCCTCACCAGGTGATCTGCCCAGTATGTCTGTTGTTCCCTCACCAGGTGATCTGCCCAGTATGTCTGTTGTTCCCTCACCAGGTGATCTGCCCAGTATGTCTGTTGTTCCCTCACCAGGTGATCTGCCCAGTATGTCTGTTGTTCCCTCACCAGGTGATCTGCCCAGTATGTCTGTTGTTCCCTCACCAGGTGATCTGCCCAGTAAGTCTGTTGTTCCCTCACCAGGTGATCTGCCCAGTATGTCTGTTGTTCCCTCACCAGGTGATCTGCCCAGTATGTCTGTTGTTCCCTCACCAGGTGATCTGCCCAGTAAGTCTGTTGTTCCCTCACCAGGTGATCTGCCCAGTAAGTCTGTTGTTCCCTCACCAGGTGATCTGCCCAGTAAGTCTGTTGTTCCCTCACCAGGTGATCTGCCCAGTATGTCTGTTGTTCCCTCACCAGGTGATCTGCCCAGTAAGTCTGTTGTTCCCTCACCAGGTGATCTGCCCAGTAAGTCTGTTGTTCCCTCACCAGGTGATCTGCCCAGTAAGTCTGTTGTTCCCTCACCAGGTGATCTGCCCAGTAAGTCTGTTGTTCCCTCACCAGGTGATCTGCCCAGTAGGTCTGTTGTTCCCTCACCAGGTGATCTGCCCAGTAAGTCTGTTGTTCCCTCACCAGGTGATCTGCCCAGTATGTCTGTTGTTCCCTCACCAGGTGATCTGCCCAGTAAGTCTGTTGTTCCCCTCACCAGGTGATCTGCCCAGTAAGTCTGTTGTTCCCTCACCAGGTGATCTGCCCAGTATGTCTGTTGTTCCCTCACCAGGTGATCTGCCCAGTATGTCTGTTGTTCCCTCACCAGGTGATCTGCCCAGTATGTCTGTTGTTCCCTCACCAGGTGATCTGCCCAGTATGTCTGTTGTTCCCTCACCAGGTGATCTGCCCAGTATGTCTGTTGTTCCCTCACCAGGTGATCTGCCCAGTATGTCTGTTGTTCCCTCACCAGGTGATCTGCCCAGTAAGTCTGTTGTTCCCTCACCAGGTGATCTGCCCAGTATGTCTGTTGTCCCTCACCAGGTGATCTGCCCAGTATGTCTGTTGTTCCCTCACCAGGTGATCTGCCCAGTATGTCTGTTGTTCCCTCACCAGGTGATCTGCCCAGTATGTCTGTTGTTCCCTCACCAGGTGATCTGCCCAGTATGTCTGTTGTTCCCTCACCAGGTGATCTGCCCAGTATGTCTGTTGTTCCCTCACCAGGTGATCTGCCCAGTATGTCTGTTGTTCCCTCACCAGGTGATCTGCCCAGTATGTCTGTTGTTCCCTCACCAGGTGATCTGCCCAGTATGTCTGTTGTTCCCTCACCAGGTGATCTGCCCAGTAAGTCTGTTGTTCCCTCACCAGGTGATCTGCCCAGTAAGTCTGTTGTTCCCTCACCAGGTGATCTGCCCAGTATGTCTGTTGTTCCCTCACCAGGTGATCTGCCCAGTATGTCTGTTGTTCCCTCACCAGGTGATCTGCCCAGTATGTCTGTTGTTCCCTCACCAGGTGATCTGCCCAGTAAGTCTGTTGTTCCCTCACCAGGTGATCTGCCCAGTATGTCTGTTGTTCCCTCACCAGGTGATCTGCCCAGTATGTCTGTTGTTCCCTCACCAGGTGATCTGCCCAGTAAGTCTGTTGTTCCCTCACCAGGTGATCTGCCCAGTATGTCTGTTGTTCCCTCGACCAGGTGATCTGCCCAGTATGTCTGTTGTTCCCTCACCAGGTGATCTGCCCAGTATGTCTGTTGTTCCCTCACCAGGTGATCTGCCCAGTATGTCTGTTGTTCCCTCACCAGGTGATCTGCCCAGTATGTCTGTTGTTCCCTCACCAGGTGATCTGCCCAGTATGTCTGTTGTTCCCTCACCAGGTGATCTGCCCAGTATGTCTGTTGTTCCCTCACCAGGTGATCTGCCCAGTAAGTCTGTTGTTCCCTCACCAGGTGATCTGCCCAGTAAGGTCTGTTGTTCCCTCACCAGGTGATCTGCCCAGTATGTCTGTTGTTCCCTCACCAGGTGATCTGCCCAGTATGTCTGTTGTTCCCTCACCAGGTGATCTGCCCAGTAAGTCTGTTGTTCCCTCACCAGGTGATCTGCCCAGTAAGTCTGTTGTTCCCTCACCAGGTGATCTGCCCAGTATGTCTGTTGTTCCCTCACCAGGTGATCTGCCCAGTATGTCTGTTGTTCCCTCACCAGGTGATCTGCCCAGTATGTCTGTTGTTCCCTCACCAGGTGATCTGCCCAGTATGTCTGTTGTTCCCTCACCAGGTGATCTGCCCAGTATGTCTGTTGTTCCCTCACCAGGTGATCTGCCCAGTATGTCTGTTGTTCCCTCACCAGGTGATCTGCCCAGTAAGTCTGTTGTTCCCTCACCAGGTGATCTGCCCAGTATGTCTGTTGTTCCCTCACCAGGTGATCTGCCCAGTATGTCTGTTGTTCCCTCACCAGGTGATCTGCCCAGTAAGTCTGTTGTTCCCTCACCAGGTGATCTGCCCAGTAAGTCTGTTGTTCCCTCACCAGGTGATCTGCCCAGTATGTCTGTTGTTCCCTCACCAGGTGATCTGCCCAGTATGTCTGTTGTTCCCTCACCAGGTGATCTGCCCAGTATGTCTGTTGTTCCCTCACCAGGTGATCTGCCCAGTATGTCTGTTGTTCCCTCACCAGGTGATCTGCCAGTAAGTCTGTTGTTCCCTCACCAGGTGATCTGCCCAGTAAGTCTGTTGTTCCCTCACCAGGTGATCTGCCCAGTAAGTCTGTTGTTCCCTCACCAGGTGATCTGCCCAGTATGTCTGTTGTTCCCTCACCAGGTGATCTGCCCAGTATGTCTGTTGTTCCCTCACCAGGTGATCTGCCCAGTAAGTCTGTTGTTCCCTCACCAGGTGATCTGCCCAGTATGTCTGTTGTTCCCTCACCAGGTGATCTGCCCAGTATGTCTGTGTTCCCTCACCAGGTGATCTGCCCAGTATGTCTGTTGTTCCCTCACCAGGTGATCTGCCCAGTAAGTCTGTTGTTCCCTCACCAGGTGATCTGCCCAGTATGTCTGTTGTTCCCTCACCAGGTGATCTGCCCAGTATGTCTGTTGTTCCCTCACCAGGTGATCTGCCCAGTATGTCTGTTGTTCCCTCACCAGGTGATCTGCCCAGTATGTCTGTTGTTCCCTCACCAGGTGATCTGCCCAGTATGTCTGTTGTTCCCTCACCAGGTGATCTGCCCAGTAAGTCTGTTGTTCCCTCACCAGGTGATCTGCCCAGTATGTCTGTTGTTCCCTCACCAGGTGATCTGCCCAGTATGTCTGTTGTTCCCTCACCAGGTGATCTGCCCAGTATGTCTGTTGTTCCCTCACCAGGTGATCTGCCCAGTAAGTCTGTTGTTCCCTCACCAGGTGATCTGCCCAGTATGTCTGTTGTTCCCTCACCAGGTGATCTGCCCAGTATGTCTGTTGTTCCCTCACCAGGTGATCTGCCCAGTATGTCTGTTGTTCCCTCACCAGGTGATCTGCCCAGTATGTCTGTTGTTCCCTCACCAGGTGATCTGCCCAGTATGTCTGTTGTTCCCTCACCAGGTGATCTGCCCAGTATGTCTGTTGTTCCCTCACCAGGTGATCTGCCCAGTATGTCTGTTGTTCCCTCACCAGGTGATTCTGCCAGTATGTCTGTTGTTCCCTCACCAGGTGATCTGCCCAGTATGTCTGTTGTTCCCTCACCAGGTGATCTGCCAGTAGTCTGTTGTTCCCTCACCAGTGATCTGCCCAGTCTGTTGTTCCCTCACCAGGTGATCTTCCCCCAGTATGTCTGTTGTTCCCTCACCAGGTGATCTGCCCAGTATGTCTGTTGTTCCCTCACCAGGTGATCTGCCCAGTATGTCTGTTGTTCCCTCACCAGGTGATCTGCCCAGTAAGTCTGTTGTTCCCTCACCAGGTGATCTGCCCAGTAAGTCTGTTGTTCCCTCACCAGGTGATCTGCCCAGTAAGTCTGTTGTTCCTCACCAGGTGATCTGCCCAGTATGTCTGTTGTTCCCTCACCAGGTGATCTGCCCAGTATGTCTGTTGTTCCCTCACCAGGTGATCTGCCCAGTAAGTCTGTTGTTCCCTCACCAGGTGATCTGCCCAGTAAGTCTGTTGTTCCCTCACCAGGTGATCTGCCCAGTATGTCTGTTGTTCCCTCACCAGGTGATCTGCCCAGTATGTCTGTTGTTCCCTCACCAGGTGATCTGCCCAGTATGTCTGTTGTTCCTCACCAGGTGATCTGCCCAGTATGTCTGTTGTTCCCTCACCAGGTGATCTGCCAGTATGTCTGTTGTTCCCTCACC